>CM072682.1:20837427-21011606 GCA_036884735.1 Huso huso
GACGGGTGAGAGACAGGGGCAGAGACAGGGTGAGAGACTGGGGTGAGAGACTGGGGTGAGAGACAGGGGCAGAGACTGGGGCAGAGACAGGGGTGAGAGACAGGGCAGAGACAGGGGTGAGAGACAGGGGCAGAGACAGGGGTGAGAGACAGGGGGGAGACGGGGTGAGACTGGGGCAGAGACAGGGTGAGAGACTGGGGCAGAGACAGGGTGAGAGACTGGGGCAAGAGACAGGAGAGACAGAGACAGGGCAGAGAGACGGGGCAGAGACAGAGTATGGGGACAGAGACGGGTGAGACTGGGGCAGAGACAGGGTGAGAGACTGGGGAGAGACGGGGCAGAGACAGGGGCAGAGACGGGTGAGAGACAGGGGCAGAGACAGGGGTGAGACTGGGGGCAGAGAGAGACAGGGTGAGAGACTGGGGCAGAGACAGGGGTGAGAGACAGGGGTGTGAGAGACAGGGGCAGAGGGTGAGACAGGGCAGAGACAGGGCAGAGACGGGGGAGAGACAGGGGAGAGACAGGGGTGAGAGACTGGGGCAGAGACGGGTGAGAGACGGGTGAGAGACAGGGTGAGAGACTGGGGCAGAGACAGGTGAGGGGTGAGACCGGGGCAGAGACAGGGCAGAGACTGGGGCAGAGACAGGGTGAGACTGGGGCAGAGACAGGGTGAGAGACAGGCAGAGACAGGTGAGAGACAGGGGTGTGAGAGACAGGTGAGACTGGGGAGAGACAGGGTGGGGCAGAGACGGGTGAGAGACAGAGACAGGGCAGAGACTGGGGCAGAGACAGGGGTGAGAGACTGGGGCAGAGACAGGGGTGAGAGACTGGGGCAGACGGGGAGAGACAGGGTGAGAGACAGGGTGAGAGACAGGGGCAGAGACAGGGGCAGAGACAGGGGTGAGAGACTGGGGCAGAGACAGGGTGAGAGACTGGGGCAGACAGGGTGAGAGACTGGGGCAGAGACGGGTGGCAGAGATGGTGAGAGGACTGGGGGTGAGAGACAGGGGGTGAGACGGGGAGACTGGGGGAGACAGAGACAGGGTGAGAGACTGGGGCAGAGACGGGTGAGAGACTGGGGCAGAGACAGGGGCAGACGGGGCAGAGACAGGGGCAGAGACAGGGTGAGACAGGGTGAGAGACTGGGGCAGAGACGGGTGAGACAGTTAGACGGGTTAGAGGGTGGGGGGAGAGACAGGGTGAGAGACTAGCAGACAGGGTGAGACAGGGTGAGAGACAGGGTGAGAGATCAGAGAGACTGGGGGCAGAGACAGGTGAGAGACTGGGGAGAGACAGGGTGAGAGACAGGGGCAGAGACAGGGGCAGAGACGGGTGAGAGACGGGCAGAGACAGGGGTGAGAGACAGGGGTGAGAGACTGGGGACGGTGAGACAGGGGTTAGAGACAGGGTGAGAGACTGAGGGGGCAGAGACAGGGTGAGAGACTGGGCAGAGACGGGGAGAGACTGGGGCAGAGACAGGGTGAGAGACTGGGTGAGAGACGGGCAGAGACTGAGAGACTGGGGTGGAGAGACTGGGGCAGAGACAGGGTGAGAGACTGGGGACAGAGACGGGGCAGAGACGGGGTGAGAGACAGGTGAGAGACAGGGGAGAGGGCAGAGACAGGGTGAGAGACAGGGGTTAGAGACGGGTGAGAGACTGGGGCAGAGACAGGGGCAGAGACTGGGGCAGAGACGGGTGAGAGACTGGGGCAGAGACGGGGGTGAGAGACTGGGGCAGAGACAGGGGCAGAGACTGGGGAGACTGGGGGCAGAGAGGCAGAGACTGGGCAGAGAGATGGGTGAGAGACTGGGTGAGACAGGGTGAGAGACAGGGAGAGACAGGGTGAGAGACAGGGGACTGAGAGACTGGGGCAGACTGGGCAGAGACTGGGGTGAGAGAGACAGGGGGTGAGAGGACTGGCAGAGATGGGTGAGACAGGGGTGAGAGACTGGGGAAGAGACAGGGGAGAGAGACAGGGGTGAGAGACTGGGGCAGAGACAGAGACAGGGCAGAGAGGGGAGAGACTGGGTGAGAGACAGGGTGAGAGACAGGGGTGAGAGACAGGGGTGAGAGACAGGGGAGAGACAGGGGGAGAGACTGAGAGACAGGGGGAGAGACAGGGGCAGAGACTGGGGCAGAGACAGGGACGGGTGAGAGACTGGGGCAGAGACAGGGTGAGAGAGGGTGAGGTGAGAGACTGGGGTGAGAGACTGGGGCAGAGAGACAGAGACAGAGAGACTGGGGCAGAGACAGGGGTGAGAGACTGGGGACAGAGACAGGGGTGAGACAGGGGTGAGACAGGGCAGAGACAGGGGAGAGGTGAGAGATGGGCAGAGACAGGGTGAGAGAGGTGGGTGAGAGACAGGGGGTGAGACGGCAGAGACAGGGTGAGAGACTGGGCAGACAGGGTGAGACTGGGGTCAGAGACAGGGGTGAGAGACTGGGGCAGAGACTGAGGGTGAGAGACTGGGGTGAGAGACAGGGAGACTGGGGGCAGAGACGGGGTCAGAGACAGGGGGTGAGAGACAGGTGAGACTGGGGGCACTGGACAGGCAGAGAGGGGGTGAGAGACTGGGGCAGAGACAGGTGAGAGACTGGGGCAGAGACAGGGTGGGTGAGACGGGGAGAGACAGGGGCAAGAGACAGGGGGGAGAGAGACTCAGACAGGGTGAGAGACGGGGCAGAGACTGGGGCAGAGACGGGTGGGGCAGAGAGGGTGAGAGACTGGGGTGAGAGAGGGTGAGAGACTGAGAGACAGAGACGGGGTGAGATCAGAGACGGGTGAGAGACTGGGGCAGAGACTGGGGCAGAGACAGGGGTGAGACTGGGGCAGAGACTGGGGTGAGAGACAGGGGTGAGAGACAGGGGGGAGAGACTGGGGACAGAGACAGGGTGAGAGACTGGGAGACTGGAGAGAGACAGGGGTAAGAGAGAGGTGAGAGAGACAGGGTGAGAGACAGGGGAGAGACAGGGGGTGAGAGACTGGGGCAGAGACTGGGGTGAGAGACAGGGGAGACAGGGGTGAGAGACAGGGGCAGAGACGGTGAGAGACAGGGGAGAGACAGGGGGGACTGAGAGACAGGTGAGAGACTGGGGCAGAGACAGGTGAGAGACGGGTGAGACAGGGGGTGAGAGGGGCAGAGACTGAGACAGGGCAGAGACAGGGGCAGAGACAGGGTGAGAGACAGGGGAGAGACAGGTGAGAGGGGTCAGGGGGTGAGAGACGGGATGAGAGACGGGTGAGAGACTGGAGACAGAGACAGGGTGGAGAGACAGGGTGAGAGACTGGGGTGAGAGACAGGGGTGAGACTGGGCAGAGACAGGGGTAAGAGAGACTGGGGAGACAGAGACAGGTGAGTGAGAGACAGGGCAGAGACAGGGGTGAGAGACAGGGGTGAGAGACAGGAGAGACAGGAGAGACTGGGGGAGAGACAGTGAGAGACGGGTGAGCAGAGACGGGGGAGAGACGGGCAGAGACAGGGTGAGACGGGCAGAGACGGGGCAGAGACGGTGAGAGACGGGGCAGAGACGGGCAGAGACAAAGGTGAGACAGGGGGAGAGACAGGGTGAGAGACAGGGGCAGAGACTGGGGAGAGAGACGGGGGCAGAGAGGGGTGAGAGACAAGGGGTGAGAGACGGGTGAGAGAGACAGGTGAGAGACGGGGCAGGGGGAGGAGACCAGGGCAGAGACAGGGTGAGACATGGGGACAGAGAGAGGGGTGAGAGAGACAGGGCAGAGACAGAGGGTGAGAGAGGGTGAGAGACAGGGGCAGAGACAACGTGAGAGGACTGGGGAGACGGTGGGAGTGAGAGACAGGGGTGAGAGACAGGGGCAGAGACAGGGGTGAGAGACTTGGGCAGAGACAGGGGTGAGACGGGTGAGAGACGGGGGAGAGACAGGGGTGAGAGACAGGCAGAGACGGGTGAGAGACGGGCAGAGACGGGTGAGAGACGGGCAGAGACGGGTGAGAGACTGGCAGAGACTGGGAGACGGGTGAGAGACGGGTGAGAGACGGGTGAGAGACAGGGGCTGAGACGGGTGAGAGACAGGGGCAGAGACAGGGGTGAGAGACAGGGGTGAGAGACTGGGTGAGAGACGGGTGAGAGACGGGCAGAGACAGGGTGAGAGGGGGAGAGACAGGGAGACTGGGGCAGAGACCGGGGCAGAGGGTGAGAGACTGGGGCAGAGACATGGGTGAGAGACTGGGGGCAGAGACAGGGGGCAGACAGGGGCAGAGACGGGTGAGACTGGCAGACAGGAGAGACAGGGGAGAGACTGGGGCAGAGACAGGGGTGAGAGACAGGGGTGAGAGACTGGGGCAGAGACGGGTGAGAGACTGGGGCAGACGGGTGAGAGACTGGGGCAGAGATAGGGGTGAGAGACTGGGGTGAGAGACTGGGGCAGAGAGGGAGAGAGACAGAGACGGAGAGACCTGGTGAGAGACAGGGGTGAGAGACAGGGGTGAGAGACATGGGTGAGAGACGGGTGAGAGACTGGGGCAGAGACTGGGGCAGAGACGGGGTGAGAGACTGGGGCAGAGAGGGGTGAGAGACTGGCAGAGACGGTTGAGAGACGGGTGAGAGACTGGGGCAGAGACAGGGGTGAGAGACATGGGTGAGAGACTGGGGCAGAGACTGGGGTGAGAGACAGGGTGAGAGACAGGGTGAGAGACTGGGGAAGAGACAGGGGTGAGAGACTGGGGCAGAGACTGGTGAGAGACAGGGGTAAGAGACGGGTGAGAGACAGGGGTGAGAGACATGGGTGAGAGACGGGTGAGAGACTGGGGCAGAGACTGGGGTGAGAGACAGGGGTGAGAGACAGAGACGGAGAGACTGGGGCAGAGACGGTGAGAGACAGGGGTGAGAGACGGTGAGAGAGAGACAGTGCAGAGACAGGGGTGAGACTTGGAGAGGGGTGAGAGACAGGGGTGAGACACAGAGGGGTGAGACAGGGGGAGAGACAGGGGGAGAGACCGGGGCAGAGACAGGGTTAGAGACTGGGGAGAGACAGGAGACAGGCAGAGACTGGGCAGAGACTGGGGCAGAGATAGGGTGAGAGACTGGGGTGAGAGACAGGGGGATAGAGACTGGCAGAGACAGGGGAGACGGGAGACACTGGGGCAGAGAGACAGGGGTGAGAGACTGAGAGACAAGAGACAGGGGTGAGAGACAGGGGGTGAGAGACAGGGGGAGAGAGACTGGGGCAGGGAGACATGGGGTGAGACGGGCAGAGACTGGGGGTGAGAGAGACAGCAGAGACGGGGAGAGACAGGGAAGAGACAGGGGTGAGAGACAGACTGGGCAGAGACGGGCAGAGACGGGCAGAGACGGGTGAGAGACAGGGGCAGAGACAGGGGTGAGAGACGGAGAGACGGGGTGAGACTGGGGCAGAGAGGGGTAAGAGACTGGGGAGAGAGATGGGTGAGACGGGTGAGAGACAGGGGTGAGAGACTAGGGCAGAGACAGGGGTGAGATACATGGGTGAGAGATGGGTGAGAGACTGGGGCATAGACAGGGGCAGAGACGGGTGAGAGACAGGGGCAGAGACGGGTGAGAGACAGGGCAGAGACGGGAGAGACTGGGGCAGAGACGGGAGAGACAGGGTGAGAGACAGGGCAGAGACAGGGGTGAGAGACTTGGGAGAGACACAGGGTTAGAGACGGGCAGAGACAGGGGAGAGACAGGGTGAGAGACAGGTAGAGACGGTGAGAGACGGGAGGGGACTGAGACAGAGACGGGTGAGAGACTGGGCAGAGACTGGTGAGACCGGCAGAGACCGGTGAGAGACAGGGAGAGACGGGTGAGAGACAGGGCTGAGACGGCAGGAGAGACAGGGGCAGAGACAGGGGTGAGAGACAGGGGTGAGAGACTGGGTGAGAGACGGGTGAGAGACGGGCAGAGACGGGTGAGAGGGGTGAGAGTCTGGGGCAGAGAGGGGTGAGAGACTGGGGCAGAGACAGGGGTGAGAGACTGGGGCAGAGACAGGGGGTGACAGGGGTAGAGACGGGTGAGACGGGGAGAGACAGGGTGAGAGAGACTGGGGCAGAGACGGGTGAGAGACAGGGGTGAGAGACTGGGGCAGAGACGGGGAGAGACTGGGGCAGAGACGGGTGAGAGACTGGGGCAGAGACGGGGTGAGAGACTGGGGTGAGAGACTGGGGCAGAGAGGGGTGAGAGACTGGCAGAGACGGGTGAGAGACGGGTGAGAGACAGGGGAGAGACAGGGGTGAGAGAGGGGTGAGAGACTGGGGCAGAGACAGGGGTGAGACAGGGGAGAGACAGGGGTGAGACAGGGGAGAGACAGGGGCAGAGACAGGGGGGCAGAGACAGGGGTGAGAGAGGGCAGAGACGGGAGAGAGATAGGAGAGACTGGGGCAGAGACAGGTGTGAGAGACAGGGGTGAGAGATTGGGGCAGAGACAGGGTGAGAGACTGGGCAGAGAGACAGGGTGAGACAGGGTGAGAGACAGGGTGAGAGACAGGGCAGAGACAGGGGTGAGAGACAGGGTGAGAGACAGGTGAGACAGGGGTGAGAGACGGGGGAGAGACAGGGTGAGAGACAGGGTGAGAGACAGGGTGAGAGACGGAGGAGAGACAGGGTGAGACAGGGGGTGAGAGACTGGGGAGAGACAGGGGCAGAGACAGGGTGCAGAGACAGGGGTGAGACACAGGGTGAGACAGGGTGAGACAAAGGAGAGACTGGGGAGAGACAGGGGTGAGAGACAGGGGCAGAGAGATCAGGGGGGGAGACAGGGGTGAGAGACTGGGGCAGAGACAGGGGAGAGACTGGGGCAGAGACTGGGGTGAGACAGGGGTGAGAGACTGGGGTGAGACAGGGAGAGATGGGGCAGAGACCGGGTGAGAGACGGAGAGAGACTGGGGAGACAGGGGTGAGAGACAGGGGCAGAGACAGGGGTGAGAGACAAAGGGGGTGAGAGACAGGGCAGAGACAGGGTGAGACAGGGGTGAGAGACAGGAGACAGGGTGAGACTGGGAGACAGAGACAGGGGTGAGAGACAGGGTGAGACGGTGAGAGACAGGGGAGACTGGGGCAGAGACAGGGGTGAGAGACGCAGAGAGACGGGAGAGACAAGAGGGGAGAGACGGGTGAGAGACAGGGGCAGAGACGGGTGAGGGCAGAGACAGGGTGAGGGGTGAGAGACAGGGTGAGAGACGGGCAGAGACAGGGGGAGAGACTGGGGCAGAGACAGGGTGAGAGAGACAGGGTGAGACAGGGTGAGAGACGGGCAGAGACGGTGAGAGACTGGCAGAGACGGTGTGAGAGACTGGGGACAGGACAGGTGAGAGACAGGGGCAGAGACAGGGGTAAGAGACTGGGGCAGAGACAGGGGTGAGAGACAGGGGCAGAGAGGGGGTGAGAGACAGGGGGGTGAGAGACAGGGTGAGAGACTGGGCAGACAGGGGTTAGGGCAGAGACGGGGGCAGAGATGGGTGAGAGGTGACGGCAGAGACGGTGAGAGACGGGCAGAGACGGGTGAGAGACGGGCAGAGACGGGGGAGAGACAGGGGCAGAGACAGGGGTGAGAGACAGGGGCAGAGACGGGGGTGAGAGACTGGGGCAGAGAGGGGTAAGAGACTGGCAGAGATGGGTGAGACGGGTGAGAGACAGGGGTGAGAGACTAGGGCAGAGACAGGGGTGAGATACATGGGTGAGAGATGGGGTGAGAGACAGGGTAGACAGACAGGGGCAGAGACTCTGGGCAGAGGGGAGACAGGGAGACAGAGACAGGGGTGAGAGACTGGGGCAGAGACGGGGTGAGAGACAGGGGTGAGAGACAGGGGCAGAGACAGGGGTGAGAGACTTGGGCAGAGACAGGGGTGAGAGACGGGCAGAGACGGGTGAGAGACAGGGTGAGAGACAGGCAGAGACGGGTGAGAGACGGGCAGAGACGGGTGAGAGACGGGCAGAGACGGGTGAGAGACTGGCAGAGACTGGCAGAGACTGGTGAGAGACGGGTGAGAGACGGGTGAGAGACGGGCTGAGACGGGTGAGAGACAGGGCAGAGAGACAGGGAGAGACAGGGGTGAGAGAGACTGGTGAGAGACGGGGGGTGAGAGACTCGGGAGAGAGACGGGTGAGAGGGGTGAGAGTCTGGGGCAGAGACATGGGTGAGAGACTGGGGCAGAGACATGGGTGAGAGACTGGGGCAGAGACAGGGGTTAGACAGGGGTTAGAGACGGGTGAGAGACGGGTGAGAGACAGGGGTGAGAGACTGGGGCAGAGACGGGTGAGAGACAGGGGTGAGAGACTGGGGCAGAGACGGGTGAGAGACTGGGGCAGAGACGGGTGAGAGACTGGGGGGTGAGAGACTGAGAGACGGGGTGAGAGACTGGGGCAGAGACGGGTGAGAGACTGGGGCAGACGGGTGAGACGGGGTGAGAGACGGGGTGAGAGACAGGGGTGAGAGACTGGGGCAGAGACAGGGTGAGAGACATGGGTGAGAGACAGGAGACACTGGGGCAGAGACAGGGTGAGAGACAGGGGGTGAGAGCCTGGGCAGAGAGGTGAGAGAGAGACTGGCAGAGACGGGGAGACGGGGTGAGAGACTGGACATGGGGTGAGAGACGGTGAGAGACAGGGGTGAGAGACTGGGGCAAGAGACTGGGGAGAGACAGGGGTGAGAGACAGGGGTGAGAGACTGGGGCAGAGAGGGGTGAGACTGGGGTGAGAGACTGGGGCAGAGACAGGGGTGAGAGACATGGGTGAGAGACTGGGGATCAGAGACTGTGAGAGAGAGAGACTGGGGGTGAGACTGCAAGAGAGACTGGGGTGAGAGACTGGGGCAGAGACAGGGGTGAGAGACGGGGCAGAGACACAGGTGAGAGACTGGGGCAGAGAGACAGGGAGAGACAGGGTGAGAGATGGGGCAGAGACAGGGGTGAGAGACAGGGGAGAGACAGAGACTGGGGCAGAGACGGGGTGAGAGACAGGGTGAGAGACTGGGGCAGAGACGGGGGAGAGACAGGGTGAGGCAGGGGAGAGACAGGGGCAGAGACAGGGGAGAGACATGGGGGAGAGACGGGCAGAGACTGGGGCAGAGACTGGGGTGAGACAGGGGTGAGACAGGGGAGAGACTGGGGTGAGAGACAGGGCAGAGACAGGGGTGAGACTGGGGTGAGAGGGGTGAGAGACAGAGACGGGGTGAGAGATGAGAGATGGCAGAGACAGGGTGAGAGACAGAGACAGGGGTGAGAGACGGGTTAGCCGGGTGAGAGACTGGGGTGAGAGACTGGGGCAGAGACTGGGGTGAGAGACAGGGGCAGAGACTGGGGTTAGAGACTGGGGCAGAGACAGGGGTGAGAGACGGGTGAGAGACAGGTGAGAGACAGGGGCAGAGACAGGAGTGAGAGACGGGTGAGAGACAGGGGCAGAGACAGGAGTGAGAGACGGGTGAGAGACTGGGGCAGAGACAGGGTGAGAGACAGGTGAGAGACTGGGGGCAGAGACAGGGGTGAGAGACAGGTGAGAGACTGGGGCAGAGACGGGTGAGAGACAGGGGCAGAGGCAGGGGGAGAGACAGGGGCAGAGACAGGGGTGAGAGAGGGGCAGAGACAGGGGTGAGAGACAGGGTGAGAGACAGGGGTGAGAGACAGGGTGAGAGACAGGGGAGAGACAGGGGTGAGAGACAGGGGTGAGAGACAGGGTGAGAGACAGGGCAGAGACGGGTGGAGAGGGGTGAGAGACACAGGTGAGAGACTGGGCAGAGACAGGGGGGGGGCAGAGACAGGGGTGAGAGACAGGGGCAGAGACAGGGGTGAGAGACAGGGGGAGAGACAGGGGCAGAGACAGGGGTGAGAGACTGGGGCAGAGACGGGTGAGAGACAGGTGAGAGACAGGTGAGAGACTGGGGCAGAGACAGGGGAGAGACAGGTGAGAGACAGGGAGAGAGAGACTGGGGACAGGGGGTGAGAGACGGTGAGAGACTGGGGCAGAGACAGGTGAGAGACTGGGGTGAGGAGACAGGTGAGACTGGGGAGACAGAGACAGGGGTGAGAGAGGGGCAGAGACAGGGGTGAGAGACAGGTGAGAGACAGGGGTGAGAGACTGGGGCAGAGACGGGTGAGAGACTGGGGCAGAGACGGGTGAGAGACTGGGGCAGAGACACAGGTGAGAGACTGGGGCAGAGACAGGGGTGAGAGACTGGGGCAGAGACAGGGGTGAGACTGGGGCAGAGACAGGGTGAGAGACTGGGGTGAGAGAGGGTGAGAGACTGGGGCAGAGAGACAGAGAGATGAGAGACGGGGGCAGAGACAGGGGTGAGAGACGGGCAGACAGGGGGAGAGACAGGGCAGAGACAGGGGAGAGACTAGGTGAGGGTGAGAGACAGGGGCAGAGACAAGGGTGAGAGACTGGGGCAGAGACGGGTGAGAGACAGTTGAGAGACAGGGGGTGAGAGACAGGGGTGAGAGACAGGGGCAGAGACGGGTGAGAGACAGGGGGGTGAGAGACGGGTGAGAGACTGGGGCAGAGACAGGGGTGAGACAGGGCAGAGACAGACAGGAGACAGGGCAGAGACAGGGTGAGAGACAGGGTGAGAGACAGGGGCAGAGACAGGGGTGAGAGACTGGGGCAGAGACGGGGAGACAGGGGCAGAGACAGGGGTGAGAGACTGGGGCAGAGACAGGTGAGAGACTGGGGCAGAGACAGGGGTGAGAGACTGGGGCAGAGACACGGGTGAGAGACTGGGGCAGAGAGACACAGGTGAGAGAGACTGGGGCAGAGACAGGGGGTGAGAGACTGGGGCAGAGACAGGGGTGAGAGACGGGTGAGAGACTGGGGCAGAGACTGGTGAGAGACAGAGACTGGGGCAGAGAGGGGGTGAGAGACTGGGGAGACAGGTGAGAGGGGTGAGAGACGGGTTAGAGAGGGTGAGAGACTGGGGTGAGAGACAGGGGGAGAGACTGGGGCAGAGGCAGAGAGACTGGGGTGAGAGACTGGGAGAGACAGAGAGACAGGGGTGAGAGACTAGGGTGAGAGACTGGGGCAGAGAGGGGTGAGAGACTGGCAGAGACAGGTGAGAGAGGGGGAGAGACAGGCAGAGACAGGGGTGAGAGACTGGGGAGAGACGGGTGAGACTGTGAGAGACAGGGGGAGAGACAGGTGAGAGACAGTGAGAGACTGGGGCAGAGACGGGTGAGAGACTGGGGCAGAGAGACGGGTGAGAGACTGGGGCAGAGACAGGGGTGAGAGACGGGCAGAGACGGGTGAGAGACGGGGGCAGAGACAGGTGAGAGACGGGCAGAGACGGGTGAGAGACGGGGGCAGAGACAGGGGTGAGAGATTGTGGCAGAGACGGGTCAGAGACTGGGGGAGAGACTGGGGCAGAGACGGGCAGAGACAGGGGTGAGAGATGGGCATAGACAGGGGTGAGAGACTGGGGAGAGATTGGGGGAGAGACTGGAGACATGGGTGAGAGACAGGGCAGAGACGGGCAGAGAGCAGAGAGAGGGGGGCAGAGACAGGGTGAGAGGCTGGGGCAGAGACAGGGTGAGACAGGGCAGAGACAGGGGTGGGAGACAGGGACAGAGAGACAGGTGAGAGACTGGGGCAGAGAGGGGTGAGAGGGTGAGGGGCAGAGACAGGAGTGAGAGACTGGGGGGAGAGACAGGCAGAGACGGGTGAGACTGGGGCAGAGACGGGGTGAGAGACTGGGGCAGAGACAGAGACTGGGGCAGACAGGGTGAGAGACGGCAGAGACAGGGGAGAGACAGGGGCAGAGACGGGTGAGAGACTGGGGCAGAGATGGGTGAGAGGCTGGGTCAGAGACAGGAGTGAGAGACGGGTTAGACAGGGTTGAGACGGGTGAGACAGGGGAGACGACTGGGGCAGAGACGGGTCAGAGACAGGGGTGAGAGACTGGGGTGAGAGACTGGGGCAGAGACAGGGGGAGACAGGGGCAGAGAGACAGGGGTGAGAGACAGGGGCAGAGACAGGGGTGAGAGACTGGGGCAGAGACGGGTCAGGGCAGACGAGAGACAGGTGAGAGACGGGTGAGAGACTGGGGCAGAGACGGGTGAGGGGCAGACGGGTGAGAGACTGGGGCAGGGTGAGACGGGGAGAGACAGGGGAGACAGAGAGAGACGGGTGAGAGACTGGGGCAGAGATGGGTGAGAGGCTGGGGCAGAGACAGGAGTGAGAGACGGGTTAGACAGGGGTTAGAGACGGGTGAGAGACTGGGGCAGACACGGGTGAGACTGGGGCAGAGACGGGTGAGAGACTGGGGCAGAGACAGGGGTGAGAGAGGGGCAGAGACAGGGGTGAGACAGGGGCAGAGACAGGGGTGAGACAGGGGCAGAGACAGGGGTGAGAGACAGGGGCAGAGACGGGGGAGAGACTGGGGCAGAGACTGGGGTGAGACTTGAGGACAGAGAGACGGGTGAGAGACTGGGGCAGAGATCGGGTGAGAGACTGGGGCAGAGACAGGGTTGAGAGACGGGGAGAGACAGGGCAGACAGGGGTGAGAGACTGGGGCAGAGACAGGGGAGAGAGACAGGGTGAGAGACAGGGGGACTGAGGCAGGCAGGACGAGAGAGGGGCAGAGACGGGTGAGAGACTGGGGCAGAGACAGGGGAGAGATACTTGGGGAGACAGGGTGGAGACAGGGTGAGAGACTGGGGCAGAGACGGGTGAGAGACTGGGGCAGAGACGGTTGAGAGACTGGGGCAGAGATAGGGGTGAGAGACTGGGGCAGAGACAGGGGTGAGAGACTGGGGCAGAGACGGGTAGAGACAGGGGCAGAGGGAGACTGAGAGACTGGGGCAGAGACAGGGTGAGAGAGGGCAGAGACAGGGGTGAGACAGAGATAGGTGAGACAGACTGGTGAGAGACAGGAGAGACAGGGAGAGACAGGAGACACAGGGGGTGAGATACTTGGGCAGAGACGGTGAGACTGGGGCAGAGACAGGGTGAGAGATGAGATACAGGGTTTAGAGGCGGTGTGAGACAGGGACGGGCCTGGGTGAGAGACTGGGGCAGAGACGGGTGAGAGACGGGTGAGAGACGGGGGCAGAGACGGGTGAGAGACAGGGGCAGAGACGGGTGAGAGACGGGGAGAGACGGGTGAGAGACTGGGACAGAGACTGGGACAGAGACAGGGGTGAGATACAGGGTGTAGAGACGGGTGAGAGACGGGTGAGAGACGGGTGAGAGACTGGGACAGAGACTGGGACAGAGACAGGGGTGAGAGACGGGTGAGAGACAGGGGTTAGAGACAGGGGCAGAGACGGGGGAGAGACTGGGGCAGAGACGGGTGGAGACTGGGGCAGAGATAGGGGTGAGAGACTGGGGCAGAGACAGGGGTGAGAGAGGGGTGAGAGACAGGGGTTAGAGACAGGGGCAGAGACGGGTGAGAGACTGGGGCAGAGACAGGGGTGAGAGACGGGCAGAGACAGGGGTGAGACAGGGTGAGAGACAGGGGTGAGAGACGGGCAGAGACGGGTGAGAGACTGGGGCAGAGACAGGGGTGAGATACTTGGGCAGAGACGGGTGAGAGACTGGGGCAGAGACAGGGGTGAGATACAGGGTTTAGAGACGGGTGAGAGACTGGGGCAGAGACGGGTGAGAGACTGGGGCAGCAGAGACGACGGTGAGAGAGACGGGGGGCAGACGGGAGAGAGACAGGGCAGAGACGGGTGAGAGACGGGGCAGACACAGGACAGAGACTGGGGTTAGAGAGGGGTGTGAGACAGGGTGTAGAGACGGGTGAGAGACGGGTGAGACTGGGGAGAGAGACTGGGACAGAGACTGGGACAGAGACAGGGGTGAGAGACGGGCAGAGACGGGTGAGAGAGAGAGACGGGCATAGACAGGGTTGAGTGACTGGGACAGACATGGGTGAGAGACGGGCAGAGACAGGGGGTTAGAGATGGGTGAGAGACTGGGGCGAGAGACAGGTGAGAGACAGGGGTGAGAGACTGGGGCAGAGATAGGGTTGAGATACAGGGGTTAGAGACGGGTGAGAGACAGGGGTGAGAGACGGGTGAGAGACTGGTTCAGAGACGGGTGAGATACTGGGGTGTGAGACGGGTTAGAGATGGGTGAGAGACTGGGGCAGAGACAGGGGTGAGAGACTGGGGCAGAGACAGGGGTGAGAGACGGGCAGAGACAGGGGGTGAGAGACTGGGGCAGAGACAGGGGGGTTAGAGACGGGTGAGAGACTGGGGCAGAGACGGGTGAGAGACGGGTGAGAGACGGGTGAGAGACAGGGGTGAGAGACTGGGGCAGGCATTAGTGCAGGATTGTTATCGCTCTGGGATGGTGATTTAAGGATTGTTACACTGGGAGGCAGGGTTACACTGGGAGGGAGGGTGAGAGGGATTGTTACACTGGGAGGGATGGTGAGTGAGGGATTGTTACACTGGGAGGGAGGGTGAGTGAGGGATTGTTACACTGGGAGGGATGGTTACACTCTGAGGGAGGGTGAGAGGGATTGTTACACTGGGAGGGAGGGTGAGTGAGGGATTGTTACACTGGGAGGGATGGTTACACTCTGAGGGAGGGTGAGAGGGATTGTTACACTGGGAGGGAGGGTGAGTGAGGGATTGTTACACTGGGAGGGAGGGTGAGAGGGATTGTTACACTGGGAGGGAGGGTGAGAGAGGGATTGTTACACTGGGAGGGATGGTTACACTCTGAGGGAGGGTGAGAGGGATTGTTACACTGGGAGGGATGGTGAGTGAGGGATGGTTACACTGGGAGGGATGGTGAGTTAGGGATTGTTACACTGGGAGGGAGGGTTACACTGGGCGGGAGGGTGAGTGAGGGATTGTTACACTGGGAGGGATGGTGAGTGAGGGATTCTTACACTGGGAGGGTGGGTGAGTGAGGGATTGTTACACTGGGAGGGAGGGTGAGAGGGATTGTTACACTGGGAGGGAGGGTTACACTGGGAGGGATGGTGAGTGAGGGATTGTTACACTGGGAGGGAGGGTGAGAGGAGGGTGAGGATTGTTACACTGGGAGGGAGTTTTACACTGGGAGGGATGGTGAGTGAGGGTATTGTTACACTGGGAGGGAGGGTTACACTGGGAGGGATGGTGAGTGAGGGATTGTTACACTGGGAGGGAGGGTTACACTGGGAGGGATGGTGAGTGAGGGATTGTTACACTGGGAGGGAGGGTTATACTGGGAGGGATGGTGAGTGAGGGATGGTTACACTGTCTGCCGATTGTATTTCACCTGTACTGGGGGTTCCTGGGAGTTCATTGCTATTTCTTTCTTTTGTTTTCTTTTTTTTCAGGAAACGTACCTGATGAAACACATGCGGAAGCACAACCCTGATCCCAGTAACCCAGTGCAGCAAAACCAGTCTGCCCAGTCCAGCAGCTCCCAGCAGCAGCAAGGCTCTCAGAACCAGTCAAACCAACCCCACTACACAAACCAGTCCGAGCCCAACCCAGGCCAGTGCCCCTTTGACCTGCACCAGTACAAACCAGTATCGGCTGCTGAGCTGCAGTACAAACCAGTACAGAACCAGTCAGACCACCAACAACATAAAGACCTGTGTCTGACTGTGTCCACCTCTGCTATCCAAGTGGTGGAGCATTTGAATTCATAAGAGAGGGGAGAGAGAAGAGAGATAGACAGGGAGAGGAGTGAGACGGGGAGGGGAGGAGTGCAGTGGGGAGAGGAGTGAGGAAAGGAGTGAGGTGGGGAGAGGGGGTAAGGCAGTGAACACAGAATTCCACACAAAATCATGATTTTAAAATACTCACGGCTTCAAATGCCATTGAAACAGATTTGTAATCCTTCCATTTGTTTGCAGCCATTATGGATGGTTCTAGTGGGTGTGCTCTAATATTAAGGTATGTTATCATTAGTCAATTGGATAACAAAAAAAGATTTTAAAATGTCAGTATCGCAGCAACTGAATTGGGATTCATTCATAATGTGTGCAGACATGCTAAGCGGTGAGGGAGGGGCTCACAGCACACTTCATACAGCAGAGCGAGCGGTGAGGGAGGGGCTCACAGCACACTTCATACAGCAGAGCGAGCGGTGAGGGAGGGGCTCACAGCACCCATACAGAGCGAGCGGTGAGGAGGGCCTACACACACTCATACAAGTTGTTTGAGCGGTGAGGGAGGGCTCACAGCACACTTCATACAGCAGAGCCGGAAGCAGAGGAGGGCTCACACACTTCATACAGCAGAGCGAGCGG
Source organism: Huso huso (assembly GCA_036884735.1). Lineage (NCBI taxonomy): Eukaryota > Metazoa > Chordata > Actinopteri > Acipenseriformes > Acipenseridae > Huso > Huso huso. The sequence continues at coordinate 20,853,609 of CM072682.1, forward strand.
TGAGGGAGGGGCCTGGCTGTTAACACCTACAGCAGAGCGAGTGGTGAGGAGGGGCTACAGCACTTCATACAGCAGAGCGAGTGGCAGGGAGGGCTCACACTTCATACAGCAGGACAGGCAGGAGGGGCTCACTACACTTCACACAGCAGAGCGAAAAGAGGGAGGCTCACAGCACACTTCATACAGCAGAGAGGCTGGGCAGAGGCATGGCATTGGTTTGAAAGGGTGTGTGAGTTGGTATTTACTGAGTCCTTTACTGATCTTTTTCATTGTTATTAGCTGTATAATATTAGAGCTACTTATTATAACCTCATCACTCTCTCTCAACCACAGGGGGTGCCATTTTCTGTGTAATAATTTGTAACCCATTGTATATCATTTGTATAACCTGCTCATTCAAAAGTGATGAGAGGACAGTCTAATATATAGATATCTATTGATTACAGTATGTATGTATGTATGTATGTATGTGTGCATATATATATATATATATATATATATATATATATATATATATATATTATATACATGCAGTCACACAGGGGCTTCTCTGTCCAGTGTAGAGTGCTGAATACTGGCACAGAACAAGCAGTGTGGGGCACAATGAAGCAATTAGTTAATAAAAAGCCCTGCCCTAGGGGGCTGTTGACATGGAAGGTGACCATATATACATATATGTCTATATTTGTTTTTATATTGATATTTTTTTAATTGCTTTATTGTGCTCCACATTGCGTGTTCTGTGCTAGTAACCCAGGAGCAGCAATGAAAAGCCTTCAAACTGCAGTCACATCCTTCCTGCCCCTTTACCTTTCTGTGATGTTCCTATTGCAGCTACTCGGGTAGAGGAGAGCAGCTTCACACACAGTAACACACAGCACCGGAGTCACTGCTGTTAGACCTGTCAGAATGATTGCAGACATGTGAAACGAGCTCCTGGTCCCAGTGCACAGGTGTTAGGCCTCTCAGAATGATTGCAGACATGTGAAACGAGCTCCTGGTCCCAGTGCACAGGCCTTACATCACTGCTGTTAGATCTCTCAGAATGACTGCAGACATGTGAAACGAGCTCCTGGTCCCATTGCACAGGTGTTAGGCCTCTCAGAATGATTGCAGACATGTGAAACAAGCTCCTGGTCCCAGTGCACAGGCCTTACATCACTGCTGTTAAACCTCTCAGAATGATTGCAGACATGTGAAACAAGCTCCTGGTCCCAGTGCACTGCTGTTAGGCCTCTCAGAATGATTGCAGACATGTGAAACGAGCTCCTGGTCCCAGTGCACAGGCCTACATCACTGCTGTTAGGCCTCTCAGAATGATTGCAGACATGTGAAACGAGCTCCTGGTCCCAGTGCACAGGCCTTACATCACTGCTGTTAGACCTCAGAATGATTGCAGACATGTGAAACGAGCTCCTGGTCCCAGTGCACAGGCTTTACATCACTGCTGTTAGACCTCTCAGAATGATTGCAGACATGTGAAACGAGCTCCTGGTCCCAGTGCACTGCTGTTAGACCTCTCAGAATGATTGCAGACATGTGAAACGAGCTCCTGGTCCCAGTGCACAGGTGTTACATCACTGCTGTCTGTACAGGAAGCGCAATAAGTTGTTTGTAAGGAAGGAGTCCGCTTTTTAAACACGGCTCACTGTCACTGGGGAAGAAAAAACAAAAAGGCTTGTTATATATTTTAATTGTTTAAGGATTTCCATCAATTTTTTAAAAAATTTGTTTTATTTGTATAGTGTAATGTGTTTTTTTTTTTTGCCTTCATAAATGCAACCACCAGTTGCTTAATAATAATAATAATAATAATAATAATAATAATTTTTTTCTTGTAAAATACAATAAATAAAATTATAATAAAAGTTTACAATTTATAAAACAAAAGGGAATTCATTTCTAGCCTGGACACAAATCAACAGCATGTTTATTATTATTATTATTATTATTATTATTATTATTCTTGTTTCATCATCATTGCTATTGTTCTATCTACTGTCTATAGAGTTGATTGTTAAGCTATCCTGCATAGACTTTTCAAAATTAAATACAGAAAAATTAAATACAGAAAAAATAAGTGTTCTTGTTTAAAAAAATACATAATAAACAATAAAAAGCAAATCTGTGTTAGATTGTGTTGTGTTATTTCTGTCAGTTTGATTTGGGAGGTAAGTAAAGAGAGCTCTGCAGTAAATGATAATGTGTTGTACCATAAACCTTAAAAGGGACATTAAAGTAATAACAATAATATTAATGTATGAAATGTAACCATTACTGCATGGGTGTTTACCTCCTAAAGATACCCAAACCTGAATAGATACGCTGCTGGGCAAAAGTCTTAGACATGTTGCATTTTTCTACTCTGATGCACTATGAGCATCACAGTTTAATCAAAGCCTCCACTAGTGTTTTCTACTATTATAACAACCTTGACTTGCATAAAGAAGGAAAAACATTGAGTGAAATAGCTTGCATCACTCGATTTTCAAGGTGTGGTATCCGAAGCATAATCAACAAGGACACAGAAACATCATCTGTAATTGACAAACCCAGGACTGGAAGACCCAAAAAGCTGTCTAACAAGGATGAGCAATACTTGAAGATAATATCCTTAAGGAATAGAAAGAAGACAAGCGTTGAATCTGATTCAAGCATTCAAAATCCTAAAAGGTATAGACAATGTCACCAGGGACTTTTTTGACCTGAAAAAAGAAACAAGGACCAGGGGTCACAAATGGAGATTAGATAAAGGGGCATTCAGAACAGAAAATAGGAGGCACTTTTTACACAGAGAATTGTGAGGGTCTGGAACCAACTCTCCTGTAATGTTGTTGAAGCTGACACCTTGGGATCCTTCAAGAAGCTGCTTGATGAGATTCTGGGATCAATAAGCTACTAACAACCAAACGAGCAAGATGGGCTGAATGGCCTCCTCTCGTTTGTAAACTTTCTTATGTTCTTAATTGACAAAAGGCAGAAGGCACAGGTGTCGTTGTCCATCAAATCAACAGTCCGAAGGTCACTCTTGAAATCAGGACTTAAAGGACGTGTTGCAGTAAGAATACCTCTGTTAAGAAAGGGGACTAAAAGGCTAAAATATGCACAAGAACACAGAAACTGGACTATGGAACAATGGTCGAAGGTGCTTTGGACTGTTGATAGATGGAGAAAGACACCTGTGCCTTCTGCCAGTTCTGTTGTCAATTCAATGTGTGTCTTCTTTCTATTCCTTAAGGATATTATCTTCAAGTATTGCTCATCCTTGTTAGACAGCTTTTTGGGTCTTCCAGTCCTGGGTTTGTCAATTACAGGTGATGTTTCTCTGTACTTGTTGATTATGCTTGATTATGCTGAGTAAATTGTTGACGCTCATAATGCATCAGAGTAGAAAAATTCAACATGTCTAAGACTTTTGCACAGCAGTGGATATCTTAAAAAAATAAAGAATGTTTTGAGGCAATGAGTTTTACACACCTGTATCCAAAAAAAACATGCCAGCCACAGCCCTTAATAGTACTCCATCAAGGCTGGCTTTTCACATCCCCCCTGATAATGCCAAGTGCATCATATTGCAGGACTTATATGACATATGTCTTGGGAAAAATAATTGAGATTTTTGAACTACACAAAATGTGCATCTCATTTGTGGATCATTAGCGCTGTGCGTAAACAGGACATTCTCAAAATGTTACTGCAGTCCATAGACCAGGTGACCTAAATGTTGGCAGGTTGCAATTGTTATGAGAAAATTGCATGTGATACATTTCATTGTTTTATTTTCTCTTTATAAAAAAAGGAATCTAACTTGATTCAACACACTACTAGTTCATTTTTCAATCTGGACAAAATTGTCCAGACTGGTCACTAAAACAATGCGAAGCTATACCACACAATTACTCCATCACTATAAATATTACAAAGAATAATCATTTTTATATATTTTAATCAAATCAAAATGCTGACGGACAAAGACAATCCTGCCCCAACGTCTTGCAAACTATACCATGCATGTATGAAAACTCATAATAATAACACTATGTAACACAATTTTTGTTCCTGGGTAGTAAGTGTTATTTCCTAATTGCTTATGCCTCAAAAGTATAGAAAATGGCTATTATTCCCCACAAACTTTGCTTTTGTGACCAGGAGTGATATTTTGAAATTTACCTATTTCCAATGAGAAAAAGGGCCCTTTGTGTCTTTTCGTTCACATAAAGTCAGAAAAAAAAACAACATATGAATCCAAATTAACATGTATTTATACTAAAGTAATACAAAAATGACTACAAAAGATTTAGAAGTGAGTAGTTTTTCGAGATTTACGATTATACTGTAAATCACTTTCACGAATCAGCCCCCAAATGTAGTCTCCCATCATGTTCTCGTTATACTGTCCTTCATTGACAGCTCATCCAGGAGCCTCAAAGCCGTGCTGCTCCATAATGGTAACAAGTACCGTCTCTTCCCTGGCTCACTCGGTGCACCTCAAAGAGGATTACAACAGCATCAAGACCTTGCTGGACGCTTTGAAGTATGATGAGTACGGCTGGGACATCAAATTAGCCTTATGAAACAATTTGTCAGAGCTCTAGATAAGGAGTCGGCAGCCTTCAAGTACCTTCTAAGATTTCTTCCCTAAGCTGTCTGAGGCAAGGTCAAAAGCCGGTGTCTTCGCCGGGACCACAGATAAAGAAGATCCTGGAGGCAATGAATACCCCAAGAAGCTCACTAGTAAGGAGAAAGCGGCTTGGAACAGCTTTGTCGCAGTGGTTCGGGGCTTCCTGGGCAATCACAAGGCCGAAAACTATGTGGAGCTGGTTGAGACTCTGGTGAAGAACTACGGCACAATGGGCTGTAGGATGTCCTCAAAGTCCATATCCTTGATGCTCATCTTGATAAATTCAAGGAGAACATGGGGCGTGCTTGGAGGAGCAAGGCGCTTCCACCAGGATATACTGGACTTTGAACGCCGCTACCAAGGACAGTATAACGAGAACATGATGGGAGACTACATTTGGGGTTGATTCATGAAAGTGATTTACAGTATAATCGTAAAATCTCGAAAAACTACTCACTTCTAAATCTTTTGTAGTCATTTTTTGTATTACTTAGTATAAATACATGTTAATTTGATTATATGTTGTTTTTTTTTTCTGACTTTATGTGAACAAAAGACACAAATTGCCTGATTTCTCATTGGAAATAGGTAAATTTCAAAATATCACTGTCCTGGTCACAAAAGCAAAGTTTGTGGGGAATAATAGTCATTTTCTATACTTTTGAGGCATAAGCAATTAGGAAATAACACTTACTACCCAGGAACCAAAAAAAAAAAAATTTGTTACACGGTGTAATTATTTGTATTGTGTTGACTACACATTTTTCAGGCGTTTTGCATTGCTTTAGTGCCGGTCCGTGCAGTTTTGTCTTGGTGCAGCTTTCATTCTTCCTCTAGGGGCCTCTATATGTAGGTGGTAAATGATCAGAATTACAGTGTGCAAAAATGAAGCAGCGATCACTCTATTAGCTAAAATAATTAAATGCACAAAGAAAGCGCGCTAAATGATTCATTTTCACAACTCACGGAATTCTGCATGACATTTACTAGTCCTTCCATGATTCCACAATCACGGTAAAAATCACGGAATTTGACCTTAGAGGTCAAAGGTCACAGGCAAGGTGATTTTTGAATAGAGCATATGTGGGATCCCATATGTGTTCCATAGCAACCATTACCCTATCTGCACTCAGTAAGGAGTTACAAGCTAGTTTTGCATTTGACTGAAGATTTTGAAAGGTTTTTACAGAAATGCATTAGGTGGCCCTATTGGTTTACGCACAAACACCATTTTTGAAAAAGTCAATTGTATTGACACAGGGATGATGCTTGTCAACTTTGGAATTTTTCTGTTTTTCAACTGAAGCGGTTTTAAATTGAAGAAGAAAATGTAGGTCTGGCGGCCATCTTGTTTTACAAAAGAACACCATTTTGCCACATTTGAATTCCCCAGGATGATGCCTACCAAGTTAAGAGTTAGTCGTTTAAACGGTTTGAGAATAGAATCAGTTTGATGTTTGGGGCGCGTTTTGGCAAATTTCCAGCCATTTGGTAGTAAAATTGATCACAGCAACTTCTACTTTGCAGACTTAAGAAAGAACATAAGAAAGTTTACAAATGAGAGGAGGCCATTCAGCCCATCTTGTTCGTTTGGTTATTAGTAGCTTATTGATCCCAGAATCTCATCAAGCAGCTTCTTGAAGGATCCCAGGGTGTCAGCTTCAACAACATTACTGGGGAGTTGGTTCCAAACCCTCACAATTCTCTGTGTAAAAAGTGCCTTCTATTTTCTGTTCTGAATGCCCCTTTATCTAATCTCCATTTGTGACCCCTGGTCCTTGTTTCTTTTTTCAGGTCGAAAAAGTCACTTGGGTCAACATTGTCTATACTTTTTAGGATTTTGAATGCTTGAATCAGATCACCACGTAGTCTTCTTTGTTCAAGACTGAATAGATTCAATTCTTTTAGCCTGTCTGCATACGACATGCCTTTTAAACCCGGGATAATTCTGGTCACTCTTCTTTGCACTCTTTCTAGACCAGCAATATCCTTTTTGTAACGAGGTGACCAGAACTGAACACAATATTCTAGGTGAAGTCTTACTAATACATTGTAAAGTTTTAACATTACTTCCCTTGATTTAAATTCAACACTTCTCACAATATATCCGAGCATCTTGTTGGCCTTTTTTATAGCTTCCCCACATTGTCTAGATGAAGACATTTCTGAGTCAACATAAACTCCTAGGTCTTTTTCATAGTTCCCTTCTTCAATTTCACTATCTCCCATATGATATTTATAATGCACATTGTTATTGCATGCATGCAATACTTTACACTTTTCTCTATTAAATGTAATTTGCCATGAGTCTACACAGTTCTGAATGCTGTCTAGATAATTTTGAATGACCTTTGCTGCTGCAACAGTGTTTGCCACTCCTCCTGTTTTTGTGTCGTCTGCAAATTTAACAAGTTTGCTTACTATACCAGAATCTAAATCATGAATGTAGATTAAGAATAGCAGAGGACCTAATACTGATCCCTGTGGTACACCACTGGTTACCTCACTCCATTTTTAGGTTTCTCCTCTAATCTTTCTGTTTTCTACATGTTAACTACCCCCTAATCCATGTGCATGCATTTCCTTGAATCCCTACTGCGTTCAGTTTGAGAATGAATATTTTATGCGGGACTTTGTCAAAAGCTTTCTGGAAATCTAAATTAACCATGTCGTATGCTTTGCAATTATCCATTGTCGATGTTGCATCCTCAAAAAAATCAAGCAGGTTAGTTAGACACAATCTCCCTTTCCTAAAACCATGCTGACTGTCTCCCAGGATATTGTTCCCATATAGGTAATTTTTCCATTTTGGCTCTTATTATAGTTTCCAAAAGTTTACATATAATAGAAGTCAGGCTTATTGGTCTGTAGTTACCTGGTTGGGTTTTGTCTCCCTTTCTGTGGATCGGTATTACGTTTGCTATTTTCCAGTCTGTTGGCACAACCCCTGTGTCAAGAGACTGTTGCATGATCTTGTTAGCAGTTTGTAAATAACTTCTTTAATTTCTTTGAGTACTATTGGGAGGATCTCATCCGACCCAGGGGATTTGTTTATTTTAAGAGCTCCTAGTCCCTTTAACACTTCTGCCTCTGTTATGCTAAAGTTATTTAAAACTGGATAGGAACAGGTCGACATGTGGGGCATGTTGTCCGTGTCCTCCTTTGTAAAATCCTGTGAAAAGTAATCATTTAATATATTTGCTATTTTTTTTCTTCGTCTCATGATTTTGCCATTTGTGTCTCTTAGACATTTAACCTCCTCTTTGAATGTTCTCTTGCTGTTATAATATTTGAAAAAAAAAATTTGGAATTGGTTTTAGCCCCTTAGCAATATTGATTTCTATCTCTCTCTTGGCCTTTCTAACTTCCTTTTTGACTTGTGTTTGCAGTTCCAAGTACTCTTTCTGTGTGCTTTGTTTTTGGTCCCTTTAAACGCTCTGTAAAGTGCCTTTTTTCGCTGAATATTTTTTTATTGATCTATTAAACCATTTTGGCCATTTTGTTTTAGATTTAGATTTGTCTACTTTTGGGATGTAATTGTTTTGCACCTCTAGTACTACATTGTTATAAAAAAAAAACAGCCATCCTTTTTCTGTGGATGTTTTCTCTATTTTACTCCAATCTACTTCTGTTAGTCTCTGTTTCATACCTTCATAGTTTGCTTTTCTAAAATTGTAAACCTTAGCTTTAGTCATTACTTTTGGGGTTTTAAAAAATACTTCAAATGAGACTATGTTGTGGTCTGAGTTTGCCAATGGCTCTCTGACCTCTGTTTTAGTTATTCTGTCTTCATTATTTGAAAAGACTAAGTCAAGGCATGCCTCCCCTCTAGTCGGTTCCTTTACAAATTGCGTTAGGAAGCAGTCATTTGTCATTTCTACCATTTCAATTTCATCCGTCGTGCTCCCCACCGGGTTTTCCCATTAGTAAATCCCCCATTAGTATGGCTTCTCCTTTTCTACACGCATTTCGAATGTCATTGTATAACAGATTATTTTGCTCGGCGTCTGAATTTTGCAGTCTATAACATGCTCCTATTATTATGCCCTTTGAATTTTTGTCCATTTTTCTGACCCATATTGATTCAGTGTTGTTTTCTTCGTCCAGATTTAACACATCTTGGTCTGTCTCTTCCAATGTTGTTTGTACCGATGTGGACGACTACTACCGGGTCGTCTCCTGTTCGTTCTAGGAGCCTGTCCATGTTCTCAGTGATGTGCTTGACAGAGGCTCCTGGAAGGCAGCACACTGTTGTAGTAAGGGGGTCCAAACTGCAAACTGAACTTGCTGTGTTTCTCAATATGGAGTCCCCAACAATCATGACCTCCCTTCTTTTTGCTGCCTGGCCAGCACTGTTTATAGGGTCCTGGATGTTGTTCCTTTCGTTCTCTTGATGTTGATTTTGATCATCTAAATTTTGAAGTGGCTCAAATTTGTTGGATCTTTTGATTTCTGGTGGTTGTGTTTTTTTCCCCTGCTTCTGCCATCTGAACCCAGCTGTTTTGACCTTTTTCTATCTCCCTGATGGCTTTCAGTCTGCTAGAGGTGCTGACTCCATGAATTGTATGAATTGTGGGTGTGCCAGCTCCTCAAGCTCCTGTTGCTGTCTCATTTCCTGCAGCTCCATTTCTAGCACACATACTAGTTTAACCCTTTGCGGTCCAATGTCGGACCCTGTCCGACATCATCAAAAAGACGCAAAAAACGGGTTTCTAGTCATTCTTTCTCTGGAAAAATCAGAGAAAACCATTCAAAGGCAGAGTGGGAGCGACAGGAGCCGAGACAAGCAGGAAAAAAAAATAAATAAATAAAAGGGCGTATCTCATGAATAGTCATACTTGCCCCTGGGATCAGATAACTGTGGCCATAAGGAAACAAGCTGGCTGTGACTGCATCAGCGCTCAGAGAATATCACGGACATTTGCAGAGCTTTTTTCAGATGTTATAGTAATAAAATAATGACTTGGATTGCATTATTGAGGCGTTTGGTGATAAAACGAGTGATTAGGAGATGATTGATCGGTATGTACGACTATTATTATTATTATTATTTATTTCTTAGCATATGTGAAAGCTATAGCGAACGAAAGGGTGGGGCGGGGCTGGAGATGCCTAGTGAGTGCTTTGTTGATATGCAGGTCCTTTTAAACCCGTTTGACTGTGAAAAAAAAATACTTTTAAACAGCGCGTCTAAAATTAACTGTGTGTGTGAAAATAAATTGGACCTGACTCGCCTGACACGGACTTAATAAATGGACTGCAAAGGGTTAAGCAAGTCCTGGATCGTGCAGCACTTTACACACACTTGGTTGAGCTCTGCTGGGTTTTCTCGGATTTCCCACATCATGCAGGTATCACAGATTACTGGCTTGAAAACCATGTTAATTTTTTTTTTTTTGGAAGTTTAGTTTAGCTTCTGCAGCTTTCAAACTGCTTCTAACTGCTCTGTACTTTTCCACAACTGTACTTCTCCCACGCTGTCGCTTCCTGTGGCGGAGTGTCCCGCCCCTATGTATTTATTTATTATTATTTGTATTATTGTTTGCGGCGCGGATAACAGCGCCGCGTATTTCTTATTGTTTATATATTTAAAACCTTGTGAGGATGCGTGGCTGATCAGCTACTGATTATTTAACATGCTGACAGTCACGCATCCTTACCAAACGCGTGCAGACTGTGGCCGAGGGGTAATAAGATAATTAACAGCTAGTTAACCCCTCAGCCAGAGTATAAGAACCTGCAGCTGTCCGTGCTGAGGGGTTGAGTGTACAGAGGAGAGTACGGGAGAACACGGGAGAGCGAGCGAAAGAAAGAAAGAAAAACAATTGCTATATTTAAAAATATACTTGTTTCTGTTTGTTTGGCCATCGCGCCTTATTATTTTGTGTTTTGTTATTGTTTAAATCTTTTGTTTTGTTTATTTATTTATTAAACACGCTGAGTGCCGTAGCATTCAGCTTCACCCGCCCATCCACTGTTTTGGTTCAGTTACTTCCTGGTCCATGACATCACCACACCTCACCACTGCAAGCCATCCTGCCACACTTCCACACACCCTAAAACCACATCAATCATACAAGGCCCCCGACCATTTTCCCCTCGCTTACCTATTTCAAGTGCCCAATTACACGTGGCCACGTGCCCTGTTGGTTACACCTAAAACATGTTGGGGGGACAGAAGGAACAGTGGTTAAATATCTGTCCCATTGCTGGTATGGCAATGGGGCAGGGGCAGCACCTCTACCCCAGCTGGGGGCCAACCTTGGTCTCCATGGAGGGGAGACAAGGGGGCCCATTGGAGTCGGCGGTCTTGGAGGTCTTGATCCCAGGGCTGATGCTGGTGGTGGTGGAGGAGAGAGAGGAGGTGCTCGGCTGCTCTGAAGGGCAGGGACCGACAGTATCTCTGTCCGGGCGGAGACCAGGGAGTCCTCAAAATCCTCGGCCAGTTTCACGGCGTCATCCAGGGTGTTGGGGTTATGGCGCAGTATCCAAGCTTGGGTTTTGGCGCCGACCACATGGCAGAATTGCTCCACAACCACTGCCTCCCCCATCTGCAAGTTGGTTTTCTTCTCGGGGGTCAGCCAGTGTACTATGTGGTCACACAACCATTCTGCGACCACCCTGGGGCGTGGCGTACTCCCTGAACCGTACCCGGTGAGTCTCTGCAGTAATGTTGAGGCGACGGAGGAAGGCCAGCTTCACCAGGTCGTAGCTGGCAGCGTTGGCGTCGCTCATAGCCTGGTATGCTGCCTGAGCCTCCCCGATCAGGCAGGGTCCCAGCTGGCTCGCCCAGAACTCCCGCAGCCATGACGCAGTGGTGGCTAGCTGCTCAAACGCGACCAGGTACGCCTCTGGGTCATCCAACGCCGTCATCTTCATCGCCTGAACCTTCTGTGCCAACATCGCTGGTGTTCCTGTAGGATTTGGCGCTGTCATTGTCAACCCTACCCTCTCAATGAGCGCGGTATATCGCTCCTCCCTCCTTCTCTCCTCTGCCCCCCGTCTGCTATCCTGCGCCTCCAGCAGCTCTGCCAATGTGTTAAGGTCCATAGTCCCGTTTCTGACACCACATGTGGCAAAGTGGTTAAGTGGATACAGGTGCAGGAGTGATGCAGTGCATGATTAAACAGACAGAGAGTTATAATCCAGGTGGAAACAGGTTTTATTGTATCCAGGTCTGGCGACCAAATAATAAGACCCTGGCAATACACAACAATTTATGAGTAAATAACAACAGGTTGCAGTCCCTAACAATAAACACAAACTATCTGCCCCACAATAATACTAACACGGTCACCAATCCTGGGTGCGTGCAGTAGTGCTTGTGGTGGATGATACAGTTTATTTAGTGACAGTGCAGTGCTGTTCCAGCTTTGTGCTGGCCCTCGGCGACAGCTCCGGAATCGTGTTAGCTGTCTAGTAATTCACAAGACAAAACAATTACAGACAAACAAACAAAACACTCACGGTACGTATAAGTCACTGGGTCTCTCATGGTCCTTTCAGGTTTCAAATTAGAAACCAAAGCGAAGGAACACATTGCAATTCTCCGCCCCCTTTTATGCCATCACACATGACCCCTTGGTAGACGAGTGTAGCCGCCCCTCCAATCTGTGACTGCCACGTCGTTTCACTTCCGGGTCAATGCGTTAATGCAACGGAGTTCCACCCCCTTTCTAGCTGACCGACTTCCCTTGAACCCTGGGAAAGAACTGTCAAACCAGCCCGTCCAGGGAACTCTGTTCTTGCTGCTTAGCACCCTAACAGGTCGGGAGGGAGATTTACAACCAAGAATCACTGTATTTCTGTCACATGTCTAAATAGGACTACTACTGCTACTGCTGCTGCACTCTGTTCACCAACAAACCCGAAAGGAAAGCACATCCTGCACAGCTGATGTGAATGGCTTTTATATGGTCCAAGATCATTTGCCAATTTAGCAATAATCAATTAACTATAGGTGTGTAAGTGTTTGGTCCCACACGCTACACGTACATACATTAAAAAACATTAAAATTAGCTCTCTACTTTCTTTTCTCTTTGTTCTGATGCACTTGCTATATTAGTGTGTTCTAGTAAATGTATCTTCTCTTGTTTCTCCGTATCTCCTGAAACACACGCCTGTTTTGTTTTTCTCCACCTGCTTTACTACCTTTCAATCCCAAATGCCCAATGATTGAAATCCTGTCACTTGCATTATTAACATATAGGTTTCTCATTTAAATACCGAATAGTTATTCCGACTTTATGTCAATTGCACACATTCCACCTGTCCAAAAACAGCAGAAAAGTATTTAATTTTATGATGGAAACAACGTTTGGGATAATGAACGTTAAAACAGACGGAGCCAGCGAGTTTCAGATTGTCGGAAGACACTTTTTATATTCAGGGCCCCTGGGTAATGTTACTGCATCAATCAGTTCAGTTTCTACGCGTCCCACTGAACTTCCCCAGTGTATTTTGGGAACATTGACATCACCCACAATTACTGCATTCCTGCCCCGACTTGCATTTCTGATGGCTTCTATAATATTTTGCTATCATTTCTATTCTGACCTGGGGGTCTGTAACATCCGCCTATAGAAAAAACTTTAGTGCTTTTAACCTGCCAGGTCTCCCAAGGACTCGTTTTGGTTTGTAGACTGAGATAAATCGATGTTTTTTTTTTCCTTCCAGCGGTCCATCACTCACATTTCGAGCTACACCTCCTCCTCTCCTATCCAGTCCTTTCAGAGTAGTTATACCCCTGGATGTAAATTAATTGACACATGTGCTTCTAGTTCTAACAATTGATTTCTGATTAAGATGACCAGATATCCCGTTTTGGACGAGACATTCACACTTTTGGAACACTGGTCCCAGTGTCCCCAGAACCTTTCTTGGCTCATTTTGTCCTGTTTTTTTTCACAGAGCATCGTCGCGCTGGTAACATAATGTTGGATTTTCATGCAGGCTGCTGTGTTACTACCAATATCTAACATTACAGCACAACACCTGATGTGACTAAAGAAGGCTGAACGACCATTAGCATTGGAAAGTGGCTGCATAGCGCCGTGCAAATCTGGAGAATTACTGAACAGTCAACGCTCATATTTGCAACCAATCACAGAGAATTGGGTTGAGCTTATGCACTGAATGTTGCTAAAACGAACTGGCAGCTATCCTCGTCGGATTCCTCACTCTCGCTTTGTGAAGAGGTTACACTACTGTAGTTCCATTGTATTGTGTTGGAATTATTCTCTTCATCCATGATATTTGTATATCTGCGTGAAAACGACTTTGCTTCGTGTGTAGCTATAAGTGACAACAGCAGAAATCAACGCTGTCATGTCACGTCACCGTGCCAAGTACACTGAAGCTTGTCTATATTCACTTTCAGTTCACCACAGGTACCCTCTAAGAAACGTATGTTAGTGAATAATACAAATTAATTTATGAACTAGTTATTTTCACATTTGTAAAATTGTAAAAATATTTTAAAAGTTTCAGAACATTTTGTATTTCTTTAAGTACACGTTATAATGTTTTTAGCAATAATGAAAGTTCTCCAGGGGCCCATTTAATTTCTTTTAAAAAAGCACATGTATTTACATTGATAGTTGAGTACTGTATATGATATAAATAGGTTAAAACAATTACAAAAAAGATTCACGTCCTCATTTCATTTTACCTTTCTTCTTTAAAAAATATCTAAATAAAGTGCCTTAGAGGCAGGCTAAATCTCTTTTTAATTTGGTGACCCTTTTTTTTTTATTTTTGTGTTAATGTATTAAGTATATTTTATCCTTTAAAGTTTAAGAAAATAATAGAGACAAAGATTAATGTTATTTGTTGCATACGTGTGATAGCTATATAAGGTATTTTACTTTATCACAGATAGTAGTTTAATAGAAGAAAAACAACACATTGATAAAAACATGTTTTTCTTTCAGCAAAAGAGGCAAATGTCAGGGCTGGAATTACTGGGGGCTGGGGGTGGGGTCAATCCCTTTAAGCTTCTCCAAATAGTTTTTATTTCCAAATTTCCTTTTTAACATGTTTTAGCCGACAGGTATCACGTAAAACAGAAGGGAACCTGTAATAACGTGTTAACAATATATCATATCCTGCCTTGTCTCTGCAGTTTTCAGTACCAGTCAATGATAATGAGAAGGCATCTCCTGAAAATCTGAAAACCTCTCTGTGCTAATGCTTGTGCTTATATTAAGGGAGATTAAATTCCTTTCGTAAGTAAAGAAGTGACAACATTGCATTTGATCAGAAAAGGAATACGATTTTATCTTATTACACCTTGACCCATGGCTCAGCCTATACTGTTGACTCAAAAAATAAACTCCAGCCAAGATCAAGTAAAAGGCGTAGTTATCTAATTTAGATTGTCAGACAACGCTTTCTCGTGATCATTGATTGGTACTGTGACGGGGTGCCCGCTTCCCCTATATATTTGTATTATGATTTACTGTTATTGATTGTATTTTGTATATTCTTCTGTTTTGAAAAACGACTGTGTATTGGTTCAAATGCAGTTGTAATAGTGTTTGGCTAGGATGGGGTTAATTCCCATCCAGGGATGATTGTTCAGGTGCAGGTGGTCAGGAGTTTATTGATTGTTAATTGTGCAATTAACTCCTAACCACCTGCTATATAAGCCCAGCTCCAGGCTCATTGTTTGGTTGGAGTTAGGAGAAGGAACAGATAGAGAGTTTGGAGAGTTTGGAGGAGATAGACAGCAGTGAGAGAAAACGACTGCTACCTTTGTTTGGTTAAGGTATTCGTTCTGTTTATTTCCGGTATTCTAGCTTTCTTGTGTTTGGCCCTTGTGCCCTTTTATTTGTGTTTTGAAAAGTTTATTTTGTTTAATAAAGAAACTGCGCCGCCACGCAGTGTTTTGCCCCGCATTCTGCCTTTGGTGTACTGCTTTCCTGGAACCTGACGTCACACACATCACCACATCAGCCATCCTGCCACACGTGGTGTCAGAGTGGGATCAAACAGTGCCTCGGAGGACTCAGGCCAGGAGCAGTACTGTGGGTGCCTTATTTTTGTTTTTTTTCTTTGAGAAGAAGTATTATTTTTTTTTTAATATGGGAAGGAACAGCATAAGAAGCAACAGCGGCAGCAACAGCAACAACAGCAGCAGCAGCCACCCGACAAGAAGAGCCATGGGTGGAACCGTGGGAAGTCTGGCCGGGTGCACCTGGTGCGGCCACTTGAGCACTGCTGGTTGGACTGCCCGGAGGTGCCTCCAGACTGGTGCGGTCGCTGTGAGTGTTCTGGACACAGCTGGAGGAAGTGCCCTTTTGTGGGACCGGCAGTGCAACAGCCATTGCAGCCTGCACTGGAGGAAGAGTCCAGCGTGGCTTCACTGCTGTCTGCTGTCTGTCAGGTCTACCTGGTGGATGAAGAGTGTTCTGGTTGCAGCAAATTCGGGCACACAGTGGCCATTTGCCCCCAATATCAGGGAGAGGTGTTGGCTGCTCGAATGAGCCAAAACAAGGCACCCCAAAGAACCCAGAAAGAACCGTCTGGAGAAGGGCTGCCAGCTCTGGTGCTACCAGAGCAGATTATTGGGGAGATTTGGTATTGGCTGGTGGACCTCGATGGGGACATGAAGAGGGACCTCCCAGTGGCGATTAACGTCCTGTGGGCTCGAGACAGGAAACGGTGGGAAGCTTGGGAGAAGCAGCACCACCCAGAGTCCTTCCAGGACATTGCAGCTATGGTGCTTGATTACCTGGCTGCAGACATGGGAGGGGCTCCACCATTACCAGTGTCAGCGGGCAGTGCCTTGCTTACTCCAGAGCCCATGAGGGAGGAGCCCAAGTGTCCTGTGTCCAAGAAGGGGAAGCCCAAGTCGCCAAACCCGGAGAAGCCAGTGCGTTACAGTGCCGAGAGGGAAAGTGTCTGTGTGTCCAGTACCCAGAGGGAAGTTGCCTGAGTGTCCAGTGCCCAGAGTGGAGGAGGAGCTGCCGTCCCGAGAGCCAGAGAGGGAGGAGCTGCCGTCCCGAGAGCCAGAGAGGGAGGAGCTGCCGTCCCGAGAGCCAGAGAGGGAGGAGCTGCCGTCCCGAGAGCCAGAGAGGGAGGAGCTGCCGTCCCGAGAGCCAGAGAGGGAGGAGCTGCCGTCCCCGAGAGCCAGAGAGGGAGGAGCTGCTGTCCCGAGAGCCAGAAGGGAGGAGCTGCTGTCCCGCCCAGAGAGGGGAGCCGCTGCCGCCGCCCAGAGAGGGGGAGCCGCTGCCGTCGCCCAGAGAGGGGGAGCCGCTGCCGTCGCCCAGAGAGGGGAGCCCGAACGCCCACAGCCCGAGAGGGAGGAGCCCAACGCCCACAGCCCGAGAGGGAGGAGCCCGAACGTCCACAGCCCGAGAGGGAGGGAGCCCGAGCGTCCACAGCCCGGCGGGAGTCGGTGCGTCCACGGCCCGGCGGGGGGAGGTCGGTGCGTCCACGGCCCGGCGGGAGGAGTCGGTGCGTCCACGGCCCGGCGGGAGGAGTCGGTGCGTCAAGGCCCGAGCGGGAGGAGTCGGTCGTCCATGGCCCGAGAAGGGAAGCCCACAGGCCCAGTGCTGAAGGGACCCGCGGGGGAAGAATATGAGCTGTCTCTCCCTCCACCGCCAGCAGAGGGGAACAGCGAGCTGTCTCTCCTCCATCGCCTGGGGTTGCCTGCCTGTCCGCGTCGCCAGGGGTCCAGAGGGTCCAGCGTCGCCAGAGGGGCCAGGGGTGTCCCGCATCGCCAGGGGGTCCAGAGGGTCCAGCGCCGCCGAAGGACCAGCGTTGCTGTTCCCGCCACCCCACCAGAGGGAGTAGTGCAGGAGCTGCCGCTCCTCCATCACCACCAGAGGGAGTAGTGCAGGAGCTGCCGCTCCTCCACCCCCACCAGAGGGAGTAGCGCAGGGAGCTGCCGCCCTCCACCCCCACCAGAGGGAGCAGCGCGGGAACTGCCGCCCTCCATCACCACCAGAGGGAGTAGCGCAGGGAGTTGCCGCTCCTCCACCCCCCACCAGAGGGAGTAGCGCAGGAGCTGCTGCTCCTCCACATCCACCAGAGGGAGCAGAGCTGGAGCTACTACTCCCTCCACCTCTAGTAGAAGGAGATGTTTGGCAATCCCCACCTGTGAAGGAAGACAACGGGCTAGTCAAAGTCTCAGCTGAGGAAGATAGCCCGCTGGATGAAGTTGCACCGCCCGGAATGCCTGCTCCGCATCACCTGGAGTTGGTGTGTCTTTTGCTTCTCCTAGGGTCGCCGAGGGTCCTGCTTTGCCTGGGGTCGCCGAGGTCCTGCTTCACCTGGGGTTGCCTGGTGCTCCACATCACCTGGAGTTGGTGTGTCTTTTGCTTCTCCTAGGGTCGCCGAGGGTCCTGCTTTGCCTGGGTCGCCGAGGGTCCTGCTTCACCTGGGGTTGCCTGGTGCTCCGCATCGCCCTAGGGAGCTACCAGTTACAAAAGCACGAGGGAGAAGTGGAGCTCCGCTGCCGCCTTCATGGCCAGGGGCTCCCCCCCAGTGCACCTCCCGAGGGTCCGCTGTCGCCGTTGCCTCCTGAGAGTCCGCTGCCGTCGTCTCCTGAGAGCTCTGCATCGACTGGGGTCGCTGAGA
Source organism: Huso huso (assembly GCA_036884735.1). Taxonomy (NCBI): domain Eukaryota; kingdom Metazoa; phylum Chordata; class Actinopteri; order Acipenseriformes; family Acipenseridae; genus Huso; species Huso huso. Next base: position 20,871,815 of record CM072682.1, read on the forward strand.
GCTCTGCATCGCCTGGAGATGCTGCCTCGCGCCCACCGCCACCTGGGGATGCCGTCTGCGAGCCACCACTTTGGGGAGCTGCCTACTCCGCACCATCTCCTGGAGTTGCTGTCTGCCTTGCATCAATGTCCAGGGATGTTGCTGGCCTGCCTTTGCCCGGGATCGCCGGGTTTCCACTGCCCGGGATTGCCAGGTTGTCATTGCCCGAGGCAGCTGAACTATCTTTGCTTGGGACCACCGGACTGCTTGTGGGCCCAAGGCAGTCTCTGTCCCCACCTCAGGAGTTTGACAAAGACATTTGGGACTTTAGGGGGGGAGGTGGCCGTAGGGCCATGTGTGCTGTGCACAAGGGGGGGCAAATGTGACGGGGTGCCCGCTTCCCCTATATATTTGTATTATGATTTACTGTTATTGATTGTATTTTGTATATTCTTCTGTTTTGAAAAACGACTGTGTATTGGTTCAAATGCAGTTGTAATAGTGTTTGGCTAGGATGGGGTTAATTCCCATCCAGGGATGATTGTTCAGGTGCAGGTGGTCAGGAGTTTATTGATTGTTAATTGTGCAATTAACTCCTAACCACCTGCTATATAAGCCCAGCTCCAGGCTCATTGTTTGGTTGGAGTTAGGAGAAGGAACAGATAGAGAGTTTGGAGGAGATAGACAGCAGTGAGAGAAAACGACTGCTACCTTTGTTTGGTTAAGGTATTCGTTCTGTTTATTTCCGGTATTCTAGCTTTCTTGTGTTTGGCCCTTGTGCCCTTTTATTTGTGTTTTGAAAAGTTTATTTTGTTTAATAAAGAAACTGCGCCGCCACGCAGTGTTTTGCCCCGCATTCTGCCTTTGGTGTACTGCTTTCCTGGAACCTGACGTCACACACATCACCACATCAGCCATCCTGCCACAGGTACCAAAAAATGAAATAGGCAGGACATTTCATCATGCAATGAACACATTTTAACAGGCTCCTTTCCATTTTACAGCATGCTAAAGAGGGAATTTGGAAATACAACTATTCAGAGAAACTTAAAAGGTTTGCCTGCCTGGATTACTATTTACCAGACTTAATAACTACTTCAGAAGGACATTCCTGTTTCTTAACAAAACTCAGAAAAGCTGGTTAGTGGGCTTCATTTATTGCATAGTCAAAAGATAGGATATTTAACATTTCATCACCTTTAATAGAATAGTTGAATAGGGGCTGGCCTCCCTCTGAAAAACATTCCTAATATCTATTAATCACGGCACACTACTGATCCAAGCAGAAACTGCAGTAGAAAAAATATACAGAACAAATACCACGTCATATTAAATATAAGAAATGAAATATTTTGAAAAAAATAGATTCTATGAAGTAACAATTTAATATGTTTTCATACAGGAAGGGCCTGGTTTGCAGATTGGACACAGGATGATAGCACAGAGATAAGAACATAAGAACATAAGGAAGTTTACAAACGAGAGGAGGCCATTCAGCACATCTTGTTCGTTTGGTTGTTAGTAGCTTATTGATCCCAGAATCTCATCAAGCAGCTTCTTGAAGGATCCCAGGGTGTCAGCTTCAACAACATTGCTGGTTCTGACTCCCACAATTCCCTGCTGTGACAGGGCTAGGAGGGAGCAAGGCAAAGCCCGGCCGTAAAATGTGGTGTTTTGTTTTGTATTGTTTATTTATTCTAAACTCCTCCACCCCCGTGTTTAGTGTGTATTATATTGTATTTGTTTTGTTTTATTATAATCTATATATTCTGGGTGGGTTATAGGAAGGAGGAACGAGAGCGAGGTGAAAACTAAACGAAACTGAAAGTAAATATTGGAACAGTAACAGCGATTTGCCCAGCCTGACCGAAATTCGTATTATTATGTGTTTGTGATTATTTTGTATTTTCTGTGAACAATTTATTTTTCTTAAATCATTTGTATTTATTTTTGGTGCAAAAATAAACAGCACCCAGCACCTATTCTCAGATAGGCAGAAGCAGGCAAAAAAAGAAACTTCATCAAACACAACCACCAGAAATCCAGACATCCAACAAATTTGAGCCACTTCAACATTTAGATGACCAAAACCAACATCAAGAGAATGAAAGGAACAACATCCAGGACCCTATAAACAGTGCTGGCCAGGCAGCAAAAAGAAGGGAGGTCATGATTGTTGGTTGGGGACTCCATATTGAGAAACACAGCAAGTTCAGTTCGCAGTTTGGACCCCCTTACTACAACAGTGTGCTGCCTTCCAGGAGCCTCTGTCAAGCACATCACTGAGAACGTGGACAGACTCCTTGAATGAACAGGAGACGACCCGGTAGTAGTCATCCACATCAGTACAAACAACATTGGAAGAGACAGACCAAGATCCCTGAAAACAAATTCAGAGAGCTAGGAAGGAAATTAAAAGACATGGCCAAAACTGTGCTATTTTCTGGGATACTGCCGGCACCTTGCAAAGGACCATAATAATACGAATTTTGGTCAGGCTGGGCAAATCGCTGTTACTGTTCCAATATTTACTTTCAGTTTCGTTTAGTTTAGCTGGAAATACAAAATCAAAATGCATGGCTGAAATCGTGGTGCACACAGAAAGGCTTCACCTTTCTTGAACATTGGACCATATTCTACAACAAGGACTATCTATATAGGTGGGACAGACTGCACTTAAACAGAAAGGGAACCAATCTACTCGGAGAAAGAATCCTTGAGGAGGTTCAGAAGCATTTAAACTAGAAAGGAAGGGGGGAGAAAACAAAAAACAGAAGGGAGACCACATCAAAACAAGGGCAACAACTCAGGTAAGACCACTATTAAATGTATTTATCTTAATGCTAGAAGTCTCAGAAACAAAATGTTAGAACTTGAAGCTACTGCACTAACAAGTAACTACGATGTGATAGGTGTGATGAGATTCTGTGATCAATAAGCTACTAACAACCAAACGAGTAAGATGGGCTGAATAGCCTCCTCTCATTTGTAAACTTTCTTATGTTCTTATGTTCTTATGTTTAAAGAATCAAATCTCTTCAGACTAGACAAAAGAAGGGAAAGAATGGGCTTGATTGACGTTTTAAAATCATAAATAAGAGCAAAAGAAAAGTCTGAGAACATCCCTTGTTAGCACACCATTTTCACCTACTGAGAGGAATTCATTTATGCTAATGGATTGTGATCTTTCTAAGAAAAAAAGTGGAAATCAGAGAGAGAAGATGCAGTTTCTTAGGCAGAAAAGGGACTAGATTTGCAGCAGTAATCTGCAATAAAATAGAATCTCAGAATGTGATATTATTGAATTGCTGCTGTGTAATGTAATAACTATAGTTGTGTAAAAATGAAATTGAAAAATGAAAAAATGAAGACAATAAGATCATTTATTCACAAAAAAGTATTTGAAAGTAAAAGATTCCCCTCTGAATATCATGAGTCTCTGCATTCACTTTCAATGTGATATTAGATCAAACATGGCCAAAGTGAAAGTAAAAACCCGAGAGCTTCACCGTAGCTTGGAAGTTGGAAGTTACTCACAATATTTCCATACTGTCCCAATTAAAGGACTTAAAAATCTGGTCACCTTATTTCTGATGCTTCTAGCATTTAGATACAGGCATTTCATTTGTGATTCTATGTGACTTACAATAATCTATTACACCTTGCTGGCTGACAATTTTACTATTTGTACATCCTAATTTTTAACATTTACTGTAAATAATTTTGTCTTTAATAATTATAAATCTGCAAAGGATGTGTTTAAAAATGAAAAACAATAAAAAGGGTGGGCAACTTCATTTAATTGAAATTCAAATGACAAGAACTAAGACAACAGCAGGGAGTTCCCATACAACAGTGACACAGGGTCAATGCAGGACAATCGATGCGATTCAATGCGGAGCTGCGAACTCGCTAATACGGTACTATCTCAGGATCATTCCCAGCTATATACTAACTTAGTACCAATTGCAGCAAAAAAAGATGGGGAACAAAGTTGAGGACGAGCTGCTCCCAGCTTCAGTACGGAGCGCAGGGTTCAGCTCTTTGTTGTAGTGCGCTGCCAAACAGGAATGAAGGGGGGCTCACAGTCTGAGTGATTGGTTCTAGCTATTATATTACAGGATTGTTCTATTTCATTACAAGATCGGCATTTTTTTCTTTCTTTTAAGAAGCCTAACATCTTAATTTATTTTTTGAACTTAAGAAAAGTACGGAAATGTATTTACTCACGAAAGTAAATACTAAGGCTGACACCCTGGGATCCTTCAAGAAGCTGCTTGATGAGATTCTGGGATCAATAAGCTACTAACAACCAAACGAGCAAGATGAGCTGAATGGCCTCCTCTCATTTGTAAAATTTCTTATGTTCTTATGTTCTTATGCTGAATTGCATAAGATTATTTTCCCATTTTCTTAAACCAAATTCACATGTATAACCTAATTTTCCTAAAACACCAAAATGAATGAAGCTGTGTTAGGATAAAAAACACTGTATTAGTTCTCATTATTTAATTCACATATAAAACAAATGCATTCGTTTATAGGACCAAAGGTGTACTGTAGACCATACAAGGTGTAAATCGAATCAGAAATGCTAATGACAGATTTCAGGAATATAGCCTTGTGGCAAAATGGTGAATGGATACAGGCGAGTGCAGTGCAGGTACAAATCACATGGACAATTACTAACAGGTGCAAGGGTGTTTATTGATAAATTACTACAATGTCCAGAGCCTTATGGCAAACACCTGTAAATAATAATGTTGGAAGTGATTACAGCGGCGTGTATCACTTCGGTTTTGTAAAATCCCACGGGTTTGACCCGCAACCAAAATGTCCAGTTTTATCACCCACACAAAACACAAAGACACAGTTCCTACGGTGCATGATTTAAGTGCTTGTGGTAAAAAGACAGTTCTCAGTGGAAAGTGAATTGCTGGTGTCCGGGTTTAATGCTGGCCTGCGGCTGCAGCTCTGGATTGTGCTAGTAATCTTTGAGACAAACGAAACAAACAAACAAACAAACTACGCGGCGATCTGATTCAAACATTAAAAATCCTAAAAGGTATAGACAATGTCAACCCAGGGGACTTCTTTGACCTGAAAAAAGAAACAAGGACCAGGGGTCACAAATGGAGATTAGATAAAGGGGCATTCAGAACAGAAAATAGGAGGCACTTTTTTACACAGAGAATTGTGAGGGTCTGGAACCAACTCCCCAGTAATGTTGTTGAAACTGACACCCTGGGATCCTTCAAGAAGCTGCTTGATGAGATTCTGGGATCAATAAGCTACTAACAACCAAACGAGCAAGATGGGCTGAATGGCCTCCTCTCATTTGTAAACTTTCTTATGTTCTTATGTTCTTATGTTTACAAGACAGACTAACAGAAAACTCATGGTTTTTACATGCAGGGACTCCTTTTAGGTTGTTTTCTAACCATTCACAAAAGGAACAGATCACATACACTATGTCCCCTATTTATACCCTCCCTCATGACCCCTAGGTTAACGAGCGCATCCGCTCCTCCAATCCTTGGATGCCACGCCATTTACCGTCTGGGTTATTGAGTTTGGGTACCGTAGCTCCGCCCCTTTCCTAAATGACCGACTTCCACCTACACTACGGAATAAATTGTCCTGCCATTTAGTTAAGGGTACTCTGTTCCTTTTACACAGTGCCCTCACAGGTCAAGAGGGAGATCTAACACCAAGAATCATTCGATCTCTGTCACATATCCCACCGCTCAGAGTGGAGTCGAAGGAACACTCAGCTAAATCTACCTTTCCCATTACTCCCCCCTCCTGGCAAAAATAATCAGCATTTTGGTGGTCTTTCCCCACACGGTGTACCATGTGGTACGTGAAGGGCTGCAATGCCAGACATTGCTGTCCTTCATTGTGCTTAACCACTTGAGTGGGGCGTGGTCAGTGACGAGATCAAATAAGTGCCCCAGCAGGTAGTGTCTCAAAGAGTGAGTAGCCCATTTGATGGCCAAACACTCTTTTTTGACAACGGAGTAGTTGCGCTCCCGAGGGAGCATCTTTTTACTTATATACAGAATGGGATGTTCTACTCCATCTACCATTTGGGACAGGACTGCACCCAAACCAACATCCACCCGACGCATCGGTGTGGAGGATGAATCTCTTGGTGAAGTCTGGAGTGATGAGAGCGGGGGCCTGGCAAAGTCTCTGCTTAACAATATCAAACGCCCCCTGACATTCTTCTGACCACTTGATTGAATTTGGTGCGCTCTTCCTGGTGAGGTCAACTAAGGGATTAACCACTGTGGCATACTCGGGGATAAAGCGGCAGTAATAACCAGCTAAACCCAGTAGAGACCTAACCTGAGCCTTGGTTTTGGGGATTGCCGCGTCCACCAAGGCCTGGACCTTGGTGACAACGGATTTCATCCTGATATTCCCCATTATAAATCCCAAGTATGGTGTCTCTTTTTTGGCAAACGCACATTTTCACAAGTTAGCTGTTAGCTGGGCTTCCCTTAGAGACTGAAGGACGGCTGTGATCCTAGCCAAATGCTCTCGCCAGGTGGAGCTGTAAATCACCACATCATCAATATACGCTGCCGCATATTCACGATGTGGATGTAAAACCTGGTCCATCAGTCTCTGGAAGGCAGCGGGCGCACCATGTAGCCCAAACGGCATGGTTATGAAATGAAACAGCCCTTCTGGTGTTGAAAATGCAGTGTTCTCTCTAGAACTACGAGTTAAAGGGATCTGCCAATATCCCTTCGTCAGATCCAGAGTGGAAATAAACCTTGCCGTCCCCAGTCTATCTAGAAGCTCATCGACCCGAGGCATGGAATACGCATCAAACTTGGCAATAGCGTTTACCTTGCGGAAATCAATGCAGAAGCGGTTGGTGCCATCCTTTTTGGCCACTATCACAATTGGACTGCACCACGCACTCCTGGAAGCCTCAATCACCCCAAGTTCGAGCATGTCCCATACCTCTTTGCGAACGCCACCTCCGATAAGGTCTCTCTCGCACTGTGACACCTGAGGGAGAGAACCTGGGGGAGTTCTACTGGGCAACTCAGAAAAAACAGAAAAAAAAATCCTCAATTAACATACGCAGCTCCTGTTGCTGATCAGGAAGTAACCCCCCATCGAAATGTCCTTTGTGCTAGAGGTCTCTAGCTCGGGGCCCAAATCATCCTCTACATTGCCTGGGGCTATAAATAAGGCCTTCTTTGCCTGCCAGGGCTTTAATAAATTTATATGATAAATTTCTTTTTCATTACGGCGATCGGGCTGTCTAATTTCATAATTCACCTTTCCTATAGCCCGAATCACTTCATATGGCCCCTGCCATTTACCACAAAGTTTTGATTCTGAGGAGGGAAGCAGCAGCATTACCTTGTCTCCAGGTTGAAAGGTTCGAATTAATGCATTTTGATTGTAATGCTGCTGTTGTCGGTGCTGAGCCGATTTGAGATTGTCTTGGGCCAAACGACCGACCAAATCTAGGCCGATCTCTAAGTAGGAGCACATGCTGCACTACATTTTTGGACAAGCCTTTGTGCTCTTCCCACCCCTCTCTCAACAGATCGAGAATGCCGCGAGGCTGTCGGCCGTACAAGAGCTCAAAGGGGGAGAACCCTGTCGAACTCTGCGGCACCTCTCTCACTGCAAAAAGGAGGTAGGGGAGAAGCGATGCCCAATGTTTTTGCTCCTGATTCACAAATCGTCTCAGCATCGCCTTCAAGGTCTGATTAAACCGTTCCACCAAACCGTCCGTCTGTGGATGATAAACAGATGTCCTGATGGACCGTATTTTTAATATTTTGTATACTTGCTGTAACGTATTAGACAGGAAGTTAGTTCCATGATCAGTCAAGATCTCCTTGGGGATCCCTACTCTAGCCATAATCTGCACTAGCTCTTTGGCTATCGCAGCGGAGCTAGTGGACCTCAATGGAACTGCCTCCGGGTATCGTATTGCGTAATCTACCACCACTAATATATGCATATACCCGGAGTCAGAAGGTAGCAAAGGGCTGACTAAGTCCATTGCAATGCGTTCAAAGGGGGTAGAAATAATCGGCAGTGGGACCAAAGGGACGGGGCGCACTCGACCCGGCGCTACTCGCTGGCAGTCTGGGCATGTGGCTACATATTTTGACACATCTTTATGAAGTCCTGCGCCAGCCTCATGACCTCCAGTCGACAAGACAGGGGAACTAATAATTGTGTTAAAGGCTGTCCTGTGCCCGTGGCAAGGTTTACCCAATACAGTAATTGCCCCTTGATATTGAAATGTGGAAATACTAGTGCCCCAACGCCTTCAACATCCTTACCTTCAATAGACCGGACCTGTCCCGAAGTGTGCACTAGTGAGGGGTCATTATTTTGGCCCCACACTATGTCCGTGCTTGAGTGCCACATGTCCGGTATATTGAGAGGGGCGGGAGTAACATCTGCCCTTGATGGCCCAGTAACCTCGCCCTCTCGGTCACACTGCATTCCGACCCCCTTTGACAGGCGTTTGTTACCATTGTAGCAGGCTCCCACCAGCCCCCAGCCTTGTCTCATTAATGCTCCTTCCCATTTCCGCATCCTTCTCTCTTTATTTGTTTTTCTCGGGTGGAACAGGGGAGAAAACATTTCAGTTTGAAAGGGAAAAACATTACCAATCATTTCCCTTTCGTCTTTTACGTGTGCGGTTGGGACTGCCATTAATTTCATCAATTCTCTATAGTTTGGCCAGTCTCGACCCAGAATAATTGGGTGTGGTAACCTTTCCGCCACCCCCACTATCAGGTGACGTTTTATCGGACCGACCGATAAATATATTTTGACTGTGGGGTATGTTGCCATGTCTCCATGGATACAGGAGATAGCCACCTGACCTTGTGGCTGCCACAACACACCGCCCAAGAGAGACGTTCTATTTAAAGTCTGACCACACCCTGTGTCCACTAATGCATGGGTTTTCACATTTCCCAAAATTGCATTAACAATACAAGGTCCCTCCCGACCATTTTTCCAGATTACCCGCTTCTGATGCCAGATTGCATGCGGCCACGTCACACTCCATCTCAGATGGGCATGACTTGGCCTGATGACCCGGCTGGTGGCACCTAAAACAGGTAGGGGGAAAGGAGGGCACAGAGGTTAGATATCTGTCCCGCTGCTGGTATGGCAACGGGGCGGGGGCAGCTGGGGGTCAACCTTGTTCTCCATGGAGGGGAGGCAAGGTTGCCCATTGGGGCCGGCGGTCTAGAAGGTCGTTGAGCCGGTCCCAGTGGTGGGGGTGGAGGTGCAGAGAGAGGGGGTGATGCTTGGATGCTACATGGTGTTGGAGCGGTGAGCAGCCAGGACTGGGCTGACACCAGGGAGTCCTTGAAGTCCTCTGCGAGTTTTACTGCCTGGTCCAGGGTGTTGGGGTTGTGGCACCGTATCCACGCCTGGGTCTCGGTGCCGACTACATGGCAAAACTGCTCGATAACAATGGCCTCACCCATCTGCGCACTTGTTTTCAGTGCCGGGGTGAGCCAGTGTACCATGTGGTCACAGAGCTGTTGCGCCACCACCCTGGTGCGTGTATTCGGGGACCTCTTGTACTCCCTGAGCCTCACTCGGTGGGTTTCCTCCGTAATATTCAGACGGTGGAGGATGGGAGGCTGAGTTCGGGGAGCTGCTATCGATGCAAAACCAGCAATGAACCTTCAGTAGTAACCGGTGACTCCCAAAAAAGTCCTTACCTGTTTCTTATTAATAGGCTGCGGTCACTTTTGAATGGTGTCCAGTTTACTAATTTAGAGTTTTACGAGTCCCTGTCCAATTGTGTAGCTCAGGTATTTGGCTTCTTCTAAGCCTATAGCACACTTCTTTGCATTTGCCGTTAATCCTGCAGCTCTGATAGTGTCAATTACGACTTGAATTTCTTTAAGTGGGAGTCCCAGCCTGCGCTTTGTACCACAACATCATCTAAATATGCGGCCGCATACTCTCTGTGGGGTCTCAGTATGCGGTCCATCATTCGTTGAAAGGTGGCCGGAGCCCCGTGGAGCCCGAATGGCAGTACTGCATACTGAAATAGCCCATCCGGAGTTGAAAAGGCTGCCTTACACTTAGTTTCCTGACTTAAGGGAACTTGTCGATATCCCTTAGTTAAGTCCAGGATGGTGAGGTATCTCGCTGTGCCGAGCCTATCAATTAGTCCATCCACCCTGGGCAAGGGATATGCATCAAATTTTGATATATTATTCAATTTACGGAAATCATTACAAAACCTTATCGTACCGTCTGACTTTGGCACCAACATAATTGGACTTGACCATTCACTTGAGGACTCTTCGATAACCCCAAACTCAAGCATTCTTTTTATCTCTAAGCTAATGGCTTCTCTTCTAGCTTCTTTAATTTGGTAGGGTTTTAGTCTTTTTCCCTGGGATTGTTAACATGTAAAGTTCAATAATGTTAGTTCTACCTGTAAAAGGGGAGAACACATCTCTATTTTCCCATAAAAAAGGTCTCACCTCTCCTTTTTGAGGTAGAGTTAGACTTTCCGCTATTTGTACTTCAGGCAATGATTGAGCGTCGTTTGACCATGTTTTTGCTTCAGTGGCTACTCATACTTCTCTGTCCTTCCACGCTTTTATTAAATTTATATGATAAATTTGTTCAGGTTTCCTCCTTCCTGGTAGGTGTACTTTGTAATTTACCTGACTTACAGGTTCAATAATCTCATAAGGCCCATGCCATCTCGCTAAAAACTGTTCCCAGGTTTCTTTGGCTGTGTCTAATAGCCCTCATAGGATGCCTGCCATACAGACGTTCAAAAGGTGTAAACTCTGTGGACGCTTGGGGTACCTCCTGGACCACAAACATTAAATAGGGCAGCAAATAATCCCAGTTTTTTCCGTCACTATCTACTACTTTCCGTAACATTACCCTTAATCCTTTGCGGTCGTATGTCGGACCTGGTCCGACATTGCAATTTTCCCTTTCCGGTCCAATGTCGGACCCATTTTTCTCCGGAAAAAGCCGAGAAAACCATTCAATGGCCGAGTGAGACCGATAGGAGCCGAGAGAAGCCGAAAAAAAAGGGGCGGATCTCATGAATATAGATAGCCCCAGCATCACATAGATAACACGGACATAAACAAACAAGATAACTGCTTCTGCGTCCAACGCTCAAAGAATATCACAGACATTTGCAGAACTTTTTTTAGATGTTATAGTTATAAAATAATGACTTGGATCGCATTATTGAGGAGTTTGGTGATAAAACGAGCATGTTTAAATAAACTGCGTGTGCCTGAGACAGGCTGAATAAATGGACCGTAAATTGAGTTGTATTAAATCTTTCTACGAGACCGTCTGTCTGTGGATGATAAACCGAAATCTTGAGGTGTTTAATTTTCAATAATGTACAAAGCTCTTTGGTAATCTTGGACATGAAAAGGGTTTCTTGGTCTGTCAAAATCTCTCTCGGTATGCCTGCCCGACTAAACATTAGCATTAATTCCTTGGCTATATCTAATACTACTAGTATATTTTGATGCCCCCTAGCGGATTGCCCTAATGGTCCTATGAAATCCATGGCTATGCATTTCAATTATAGGGATTGGTACTAGAGGACTGCGAAAAGCATTAACCCTTTGCGATCCTATGTCGGACCTGGTCCGACATCATCAAAAAGACGCAAAAAACTGGTTTTTTAGTCGTTTTTTCTTCGGAAAAAGCAGAAAAACCATTCAATGGCTGAGTGGGAGCGACAGGAGCCGAGACAAGCCGAAAAAAAAAAAAAAAAAAAAAAAGGCGTATCTCATGAATAGTCATACTTGCCCCTGGCATCAGATAGGGGCGGTCATAAAGAAACAAGCTGGCTGATACTGCATCAGCGCTCAGAGAATATCACAGACATTTGCAGAGCTTTTTTGAGATGTTATAGTAATAAAATAATGACTTGGATCGCATTATTGAGGAGTTTGGTGATAAAATGAGTGATCAGGAGATGATTGATCGGTATGTATGACTATTATTATTATTATTATTTATTTCTTAGCATATGTGAAAGCGATAGCGAACGAAAGGGTGGGGCGGGGCTGGAGATGCCTAGTGAGTGCTTTGTTGATATGCAGGGCCTTTTAAACCCATTTGGCTGTGGAAAAAAATACTTTTAAACAGCGTGTCTAAAATTAACTGTGTGTGTGAAAATAAATTGGACCTGACGCGCCTGACACGCACTTAATAAATGGACTGCAGAGGGTTAAGGTGCAGTACACTGACACTCTGGGCATGAGGTACAATGATTGTTTATATCGGCATGTAACCCTGGCCAAAAAAAACGTCTGTAGTTTTCTCAATACCTAAATGACCTCCCAGCACATGATCATGCTCCAAATCCAATACCGTGCGTTTACATTGATGGGGAACCATCAATATAAATATGGGGATCAAGCAACAGCGACATCGGTTGCAGCGACAGACTGTTGCAGCGACAGACTGGAGAATTGGTAACACAATACCGATCCACAAACAGGGAGACAAAACCAAACCAGGTAACTACAGACCAATAAGCCTGACTTCTATTATATGTAAACTTATGGAAACTATAATAATAGCCAAAATGGAATATTACCTATACAGTGGCTGTCAAAAGTATTCACCCCCCTTGGACTTTTCCACATTTTATTGTTTTACAACATGGAATCAAAATGGATTTAATTAGGAGTTTTTGCCACTGATCAACACAAAAAAAGTCCATAATGTCAAAGTGAAAAATAAAATCTACAAATTGTTCTAAATTAATTACAAACACAAAACAGAAAATAATTGATTGCATAAGTATTCACCCCCTTGGGTCAATATTTGGTAGAGGCACGTTTGGCAGCAATTACAGCCATGAGTCTATTTGGATAAGTCTCTATCAGCTTTGCACATCTGGACACTGCAATTCTTGCCCATTCTTCTTTGCAAAATTGCTCAAGCTCCGTCAAGTTGGATGGGGACCTTTGGTGAACAGCAATTTTCAACTCTTTACACATATTCTCAATCGGATTGAGGTCCGGGCTTTGATTGGGCCACTCCAGGAAATTGATCTTTTTGTTTTTAAGCCACTCCAGTGTGGCTTTGGCTGTATGTTTGGGGTCATTGTCCTGCTGGAAGATGAATCTTCTCCCAAGTCCCAGGTCTGTCCCAGGCTGGTAGAGACTAAAAGAATTGAATCTATTCAGTCTTGAACAAAGAAGAATACGCGGTGATCTGATTCAAACATTCAAAATCCTAAAAGGTATAGATAATGTCAACCCAGGGGATTTCTTTGACCTGAAAAAAGAAACAAGGACCAGGGGTCACAAATGGAGATTAGATAAAGGGGCATTCAGAACAGAAAATAGGAGGCACTTTTTTAAACAGAGAATTGTGAGGGTCTGGAACCAACTCCCCAGTAATGTTGTTGAAGCTGACACCCTGGGATCCTTCAAGAAGCTGCTTGATGAGATTCTGGGATCAATAAGCTACTAACAACCAAACGAGCAAGATGGGCTGAATGGCCTCCTCTCGTTTGTAAACTTTCTTATGTTCTTATGTCTCTTGCAGACTTCAGCAGGTTTTCCTCCAGGATTTCTCTGTACTTTGCTGCATCCATTTTACCCTCTATCTTCACAAGCTTTCCAGGCCCTGATGCAGAGAAGCATCCCCATAGCATGATGCTGCCACCACCATGCTTCACGGTAGGGATGGTGTTCTCAGGATGATGTGCGGTGTTAGGCTTGCGCCAAACATAGTGCTAACGTTGAGGCCAAAAAGCTCTATTTTGCTCTCATCAGACAATATAATCTTCTTCCACTTGGTCTCAGAGTCTCCCACATGCCTTCTGGCAAACTCTAGCTGAGATTTGATGTGAGTTTTTTCAACAATGGCTTTCTTTTTGCCACTCTCCCATAAAGGCCAGTTTTGTGAAGCACCCGGGCTATTGTTGCCGTATGCACAGTGTCTCCCAGCTCAGCCATGGAAGACTGTAACTCCTTTAGAGTTGCCATAGGCCTCTTGGTGGCCTCCCTGACTAGTGCCCTTCTCGCCCGGATACTCAGTTTTTGAGGACGGCCTGTTCTAGACAGATTCACAGTTGTGCCATATTCTCTCCATTTCTTAATAATGGACTTTACTGTGCTCCGGGGGATATTCAATGCCTTGGAAATGTTCTTATATCCTACCCCTGATTAGTGCTTTTGAAGAGCCTTATTCCGGATTTGCTTTGAATGTTCCTTCGTCTTCATGATGTAGTTTTTGTTAGGAAATGTACTAACCAACTGTGGGAGCTCCCAGAGACAGGTGTATTTAACCTGAAATCGTGTGAAACACCTTAATTGCACACAGGTGGACTCCATTCAACTAATTATGTGACAATTGGTTGCACCAGAGCTTATTTAGGTGTGTCATAGCAAAGGGAGTGAATACTTATGCAATCAATTATTTTCTGTTTTATATTTGTAAAAATTAAAATTTTCCATTTTGGCTCCTATTATAGTTTCCATAAGTTTACATATAATAGAAGTCAGGCTTACTGGTCTGTAGTTCCCTGGTTCGGTTTTGTCTCCCTTTTTGTGGATCGGTATTACGTTTAGAGACGTAACATAAGAACAGAGACTGTTGCATGATCTTGGTTAGCGGTTTGTAAATAACTTCTTTCATTTCTTTGAGTACTATTGGGAGGATCTCATCCGGCCCAGGGGATTTGTTTATTTTAAGAGCTCCTAGTCCCTTTAACACTTCTGCCTGTTATGCTAAAGTTATTTAAAACTGGATAGGAACAGGTCGACATGTGGGGCATGTTGTCCGTATCCTCCTTTGTAAAATCCTGTGAAAAGTAATCATTTAATATATTTGCTATTTTTTTTTTCTTCGTCTATGATTTTGCCATTTGTATCTCTTAGACATTTAACCTCTTCTTTGAATGTTCTCTTGCTGTTATAACACTGGAAAAACATTTCTGAATTGGTTTTAGCCCCCTTAGCAATATTGATTTCTCTCTCTCTCTTGGCCTTTCTCACTTCCTTTTTGACTTGCGTTTGCAGCTCCAAGTATTCTTTCTGTGTCCCTTTTAATTTAAATGCTCTGTAAAGTGCCTTTTTTCGCTGAATATTTATTTTTAATTGATCTATTAAACCATTTTGGCCATTTTGTTTTAGATTTAGATTTGTCTACTTTTGGCATGTAATTGTTTTGCACCTCTAGTACTACATTTTTAAAAAACAGCCATCCTTTTTCTGCGGATGTTTTCTCTATTTTACTCCAATCTACTTCTGTTAGTCTGTTTCATACCTTCATAGTTTGCTTTTCTAAAATTGTAAACCTTACAGGCAGAAGCGCTGCTCGATTCAGGAAGCATGATTACTTTGGTGGAACCCAGTAATTTGAATCAATCTCTTGAGCTCAGCATTACCTGTATACACGGAGATACACGTCAGTACACACTGCCAATGTTCACATGGAGACTAGTGCAAAGCGCAACAGACCTTATTTCCTGTTGATACAGATTCAATGAACCCTTCAACAAATAACGACAGTGAAGCCACAGTAGGTAGTTGAACCGTATGACCCTGTAGCCATGTGTGTAGGTGAGGAACAGGACCAGGAGGATAATGACCGCTATAGTGAAGAGGTGTGTAACGAAGAGTTAGGGTTATGTGATTTAAATAGAAGTCCTAGGGGTTCTGGAACGGCACAGTTACGTGATCCTGTATTTAGCTTGGCTAGAAAACATGTAAAGGTGATAAATGGTGTATCTGTGAATCCAGAAGAACCTTTAGTTTTTCCCTATTTTGAAGTAACTAGTGAGTTATTGTACCAAGTTAATAAACCAGGGCTAGAGGAAGAAAGGCATTTTTTTTTTCTTCCTAAGAAAGTTTACAAACGAGAGGAGGCCATTCATCCCATCTTGTTCGTTTGGTTGTTAGTAGCTTATTGATCCCAGAATCTCATCAAGCAGCTTCTTGAAGGATCCCAGGGTGTCATCTTCAACATTACTGAGGAGTTGGTTCCAGACCCTCACAATTCTCTGTTTAAAAAAGTGCCTCCTATTTTCTGTTCTGAATGCCCCTTTATCTAATCTCCATTTGTGACCCCTGGTCCTTGTTTCTTTTTTCAGGTCAAAGAAGTCCCCTGGGTTGACATTGTTTATACGTTTTAGGATTTTGAATGTTTGAATCAGATCGCCGCGTATTCTTCTTTGTTCAAGACTGAATAGATTCAATTCTTTTAGCCTTTCTGCATACGACATGCCTTTTAAACCCGGGATAATTCTGGTCGCTCTTCTTTGCACTCTTTCTAGAGCAGCAATATCCTTTTTGTAACGAAGTGACCAGAACTGAACACAATATTCTAGATGAGGTTTTAGTAATGCATTGTAATTTATTATTTATTATTATTTATTTATTAGCAGACGCCCTTACCCAGGGCGACTTACAGTTGTATACAAAAAATACACATCAAGAATTACAGTATATGGCTATGCAATGTGTAAACGGTTACTTATTATTTACAGTATTAAACTAACACTATTGGGAATCGTAGTTTAAATGAATACACGCGTGATGTAATGTTTTGTAGTCCTTATCTGTTGCGCTGGATTACAGCAGTGTTTGACTTTGCTCGCTATCTTTTTTGCATGAGTCGTTTTGCTTGTATCCAACCAGGTCAGGAATCTTCCTGTAGTCCTGTTACCATGACGACTTCGTTAAAATCAACGACAGCAGTATGTCCTGCCTGCAGTCCATTGGAGAAAGGGGCTGTCTTTAATTGACGTGCTGCTTTAAAAGCTGGCTGCTGGATGGTAACCGTGAGTGCCCTTGACCGAAAGAAATTGTGTTTGTGAACGCCAGGGAAAGAGAGAGCGCCTTTTCTGTTTATTTAGTTAGTTTTGTTTTTAGCGTTTATTGCAATTTGGTTGGAAAATGAATTGTTCTACCCACGATCGTGATCCGTTTATGATTGCTGTAGTGGTGAGAACAAAACAAATTTGTATAGTTGAGAAAGTATACGGTTAAACTGACTTTTGTAATATATTGGCGCTCTGTTTTTTCCCTCACGTTGGGCCGCTATTTATTATTTATGGCATAATTGATTTTATGATATATCTATTTCAGTGAATTGAAACCGGTAAATTCTATTTCAGTCATTGTATTAATTGTGTTTTGTGTGTGGATTTTAAAACCTATGTTCTGTCTGGGGGTTAGTGGATTGTGAGCTTTGTTTACAGGATCTACCATAGTTCATCTTTACGGTGCTGTCATTTTCATATGTAGCCTATTTATAAACTGAACTTGTTCATTACTCTACCTCAAACATTTTGCCCTGTGCTGCTAATATGTATATTGCAAATTTGTTGATTTATATATTGTGTGCCTGGTGTTATGTTCAATGGGATTTCTTTACTTTGATTTACTGAATAGTTTATTTTTTTACTGTGTTGTGATTTTATTGGGAAAGTGTGTAATTGAGCTGTTTACTTTTTATTCTGTTATATATTGTGTTAAGTGAAGTATCGCTTAGAATCTGTTATTGACATTGCCTCCCCCCCCCCCTTTTTTTGTTTTAAATGGTATATTTTTCTTATTAAAGATTTAATTGATTGAATTATTGTTGTCTGCATATTTGTCCTACCTGAGATCGGCTGTCCAATCAAAAGGAGTCTGGCCCTGGGTACTACAAATGTACTGAATGGAGATTAGATAAAGGGGCATTCAGAACAGAAAATAGGAGGCACTTTTTTACACAGAGAATTGCGAGGGTCTGGAACCAACTCCCCAGTAATGTTGTTGAAGCTGACACCCTGGGATCATTCAAGAAGCTGCTTGATGAGATTCTGGGATCAATAAGCTACTAACAACCAAACGAGCAAGATGGGCTGAATGGCCTCCTCTCGTTTGTAAACGTTCTTATGTTCTTATGAATCATGCGTGTACGGTTAGCAGGTCTGCTTCTAAACATCATCATTGGCAGTTCATTTTTGTATAAAATGGCTGGACCGGATGGAACGGGCGTCCCCCGTTTACCTATACATAGCTGTTGTGCTGTTTTGGACAAGTCACGAATTTCAGCCTGACTTTGTTCAAGTTGGGACATTAACCACTGACTTGTCTCCTGCTGTGCGATGACCGCCTGTTGCTGCACAGTGGTGGCTAGCGCGTTAACCAGATCGTCCATACTTCGGCTTCTTTAATTTTTACACACAGACCTTAATGTAGAATTGCCCGCATTCTCCACCATATGTGACAAAGTGGGGTAATTGTCACAGCTTTTCGGATACCACGGTCTTCTAGTGTAAACATGATACTCGCCACAACAAGCGCATATTTAAACGAGACGGTGCTCATATCTGTATTATTTATTTTTCGCAGGTTTTTATAAACAAACAAAAGCCTATCTCCACATGGAGAGCTAAACTATACTATCGGACGGCTAACCCAAACCGACTCAAAACACTTTATCAACTGCTTCAACATAGAAACAGTACCTTTTATAGCAGGACTGAGCCTTGTCAAAGATACCCCCGTCTCATTCAACCCAGTTTAAATACCTGTGTTAATTGCTAACAAGGTCAGGTGCCTAATCAAGTCTGGTAATTAATCTTCAATCATGCCTGGGCTGTATTGCATCTTGAAGTGTAGTTCAGTAGGCAAGGGACACGGAACTATATTTCCAGGGTTAAATTGTACAAATCGGGTCCGATCACATTCCAATACTTTTCCCCGCACTTTGTTACACGACATACACATTGTATTATATTCATGAGTATTAATGAACTACATTCCAGCAAAACAGTTCATATAAGAGAAAAAAAGAACCCTACTCCTCTAGTCCATTAATGCATTAACTCAGGGTTGGCGCGCATTCTAAAATAAAACGACATATTTGTACAGTAAACAATAGTGGCTGCAGTGAAAACGTGGCTCTGGATCCCGATATTTGGTGTAGGACTACTGCGCTATACACTGGTTAATTAACTTGCGTACTGGTTTAGTACCGTCCTCCGTACTAAAAACGTGATCATTCCCAATTAGTACGCTCCTTTCACTTTGTTGCAATCGGACCAATCAATTGCGTTTCATTCTTTATATAATTATTAACTTGACGTCCACCAGGGAGGAAGTGCAAAAAAAAAAAAAAAAAAAAATGTCAGAAGCGAGAGTGGGTTATTAGGTCTTCCGGTACGTGAGGTCGGATTTGTGGGATGTACATCCTGTCAGTAAGGTCAAAACAGCGCACAAGACGGACACGTCACTGCTCAGGCCTATCGACTGTAAATGTAACTAAACACAGCCGCTACAGAGCTGCTAATTCACGGTGCTCTGTTGATCTGCTTCTCCGCTGCCCGGTAAAGGCACTGTCATGTCGGGCTCGCTTATCCTTTCACCCGAGGTTAGAAAATTACGGAAGAAACTCCGACAAATTGAGAATCTGGAGGCTTTGCCTCGGGGATTGACTTTAGAGGAAGCCGATAAGGTAAGGTATCGGCTGTATACGTAACCGATCAGGATAAATCACTGTAAATGGTTAATTTGTTGAATTCGTAAGGAAATAAATGATATCCAGACTTATGTGAAAGGTTCCAACATTAAACGGCGTGTGTGCAATACATCTGCGCGTGGTACTGTGTTGTGAATATCAAGGTGTAGTCTCAATTAGCAACAACAATACATAAGCAATGATAATAATTAACACTCAATTATTTACATGAATTACATTGATTACACAGGTTAATTAAATACAGCTTCATCAAAGGGTTAGTGGAACAGCAATCAAAAGAAGAAATAGCCAATAAGAAAATAAAATTAAGTTGGTAGGGTCTGTAATCCAGCTTTATAATATAGTGTTTAGCCAGGGGCTATTCTAAATGACCAGTTCTAATTGCAGATTTAAGAACATAAGAAAGTTTACAAACGAGAGGAGGCCATTCAGCCCATCTTGCTCGTTTGGTTGTTAGTAGCTTATTGACCCCAGAATCTCATCAAGCAGCTTCTTGAAGGATCCCAGGGTGTCAGCTTCAACAACATTACTGGGGAGCTGGTTCCATACCCTCACAATTCTCTGTGTAAAAAAGTGCCTCCTATTTTCTGTTCTGAATGCCCCTTTATCTAATCTCCATTTATGACCCCTGGTCCTTGTTTCTTTTTTCAGGTCAAAGAAGTCCCCCGGGTTGACATTGTCTATACTTTTTAGGATTTTGAATGCTTGAATCAGATCACCGCGTAGTCTTCTTTGTTCAAGACTGAATAGATTCAGTTATTTTAGCCTGTCTGCATACAACATGCCTTTTAAACCTGGGAAATGCAAACGGTAATTATCAAATAAAAATCAAACATCAAAACGTGTGCCATTATCGACTTGCTCTGTGCCATTTATTGAAATGTTCAATACAACAGAATCCAGGGTTGCCTTCGCAACCACTGCACATTTTTCTTGTGTTTTTTCTTTTGTTTTCTTTTTCGTAGCATACCCTGCACCTTTTTTGCAGTCTCTGCTTCCCTTGTTGGAGGGAAAGTCACAAATGCGTGTACAGCTACTTTGCGCAGGCATTGTGATGGATCTGGCTGCTGCAGACGCCTGCTTTATTGCCTTATACCCAGTGCTGTGTTTTGATCGTATTTCATCACAGCACTGCCATTTCAAACCAAACAGTTTGCAGCTGACTTACCTGTAAAGTAGCTGCATGCTGTTATGTTTGTACTGTACTTGGCTCCACATCCTCTTCATCATCATCGTGAGTGATACGTCAGCATCACTGTCGCTGGTATCGAAATCCTCAACGTTGCTTTTGCTAAAAACTATATAAACTACAACTAAACAAGTAAAACTAATAATAAAACAAAAAAAAAATCATTTAAAACACTATATATATAATTTCTTGTAAAAGTTGAATGGCTTCCCGCAATATAGCTCAGCCTTCTAAACGCCCACAGCTACATTGGAATCACTACACGACACGCAACTGGATACAAGTGTCACCTGACCCTCCCCTGACTTTCATTTTACATTCCACAGTACACAGTACACTGCCTTAGAGAATGAAACCTGAAACAGTAGACTGAGAAACCGATCACAGAATAGAATGGGGAAACTTGACGTACGCAGGTACGACATGGTACTGTAAGTGGGTTTTCATTTGACGTACGTCATGGTGTTGAAGTGGTTAATGAGTTCAGTGTTTTCAGAATAATTTTCATCATTATTATTACCCACTACTTTAACTCAAGCTTCAATTTCCCTACTGTTAAAGAATAAGAACCCGCTAGATTGCAGCTCTTTTCACCCTATTTCACTGCTCAATTCTGATTTTAAAGTTATTTTAAAAATATTCTCGAATCTGTACTGCCTTCCATTATATCTTCAGACCAAACTTTATAAAAAATAGGCGTTCATTGTTTTCACCTCTGCCGTCTCTTCAATGTTTTGTACAGCCCATCCTTGTCCTTTCCTTGAGGTGTTGGTATCACTGGATGCTGAAAAGGCGTTTGATTGGGTCGAGTGGGTTTATCTGTTTGAAACCCTGCACAAATTTGGTTTTGGTCCAAATTTTATTTCCTGGGTTAAGGTTTTGTACTCCTCCCCTGTCGCCTTCGTATGCACAAATAATATTTCTTCTAAATTCTTTCCTCTCCACCGCGGCTCCAGACAAGAATGTCCCCTCTCTCCCCTTCTATCGAACCTTTTGCAATTGCTTTGCGAGGGAACATGCTGTGCAAGGCGTTTTCATTACCAAGTCTTTGATTTACTAGACCGTGGTATTTTGTCTTATTTGGAATAAAAAGCTTCCCCGTATCCGTAAGATTTTTTTGCAGCAGCCTAAGACAATATGTGGCCTATTTTTAGGTTTTATTATTGGTCAGCTAGTACAGTGCCTACAGTAAGTATTCAGCCCCCTTGGACGTTTTCACAGTTTGTTACAGGGGTTGTACCGACAGACCGATCCACAAAAAGGGAGACAAAACCGAACCAGGTAACTACAGACCAATAAGCCTGACTTCTATTATATGTAAACTTATGGAAACTATAATAAGATCCAAAATGGAAAATTACCTATATGGTAACAATATCCTGGGAGACAGTCAGCATGGTTTTAGGAAAGGGAGATCGTGTCTAACTAACCTGCTTGATTTTTTTTGAGGATGCAACACCGACAATGGATAATTGCAAAGCATACGACATGGTTTATTTAGATTTCCAGAAAGCTTTTGTCAAAGTCCCGCATAAAAGATTAATTCTCAAACTGAACGCAGTAGGGATTCAAGGAATGCATGCACATGGATTAGGGAGTAGTTAACATGTAGAAAACAGAAAGTACTGATTAGAGGAGAAACCTCAGAAAGGAGTGAGGTAACCAGTGGTGTCCAACAGGGATCAGTATTAGGTCCTCTGCTATTCCTAATCTACATTAATGACTTAGATTCTGGTATAGTAAGCAAACGTGTTAAATTTGCAGATGACACAAAAATAGGAGGAGTGGCAAACACTGTTGCAGCAGCAAAGGTCATTCAAAATGATCTAGACAGCAAGTATTGCATGCAGGCAATAAAAATGTGCATTATAAATATCATATGGGAGATACTGAAATTGAAGAAGGAATCTATGAAAAAGACCTAGGAGTTTATGTTGACTCAGAAATGTCTTCATCTAGACAATGTGGGGAAGTTATAAAAAAAGGCCAACAAGATGCTTGGATATATTGGGTGAAGTGTTGAATTTAAATCAAGGAAAGTCATTTTAAAATTTTACAATGCATTAGTAAGACCTCACCTAGAATATTGTGTTCAGTTCTGGTCACCTCGTTACAAAAAGGATATTGCTGCTTTAGAAAGAGTGCAAAGAAGAGCAACCAGAATTATCCCGGGTTTAAAAGGCATGTTGTATGCAGACAGACTAAAAGAATTGAATCTATTCAGTCTTGAACAAAGAAGACTACATGGTGATCTGATTCAAAGATTCAAAATCCTAAAAGGTATAGACAATGTCGACCCAGGGGACTTTTTTGACCTGAAAAAAACAAGGACCAGGGTCACAAATGGAGATTAGATAAAGGGGCATTCAGAACAGAAAATAGGAGGTACTTTTTTACACAGAGAATTGTGAGGGTCTGGAACCAACTCCCCAGTAATGTTGTTGAAGCTGACACCCTGGGATCCTTCAAGAAGCTGCTTGATGAGATTCTGGGATCAATAAGCTACTAACAACCAAACAAGCAAGATGGGCCGAATGGTCTCCTCTCGTTTGTAAACTTTCTTATTTAACCTCCTCTTGAATGTTCTCTTGCTGTTTATAATATTAGTGTCCATACGTGCCTCATTTGCCTTGAATGCATCACAGTTGCAAAAGAATACAATGTACGACACCATTATGAGACAAAACATCCCAAATACAAAGAATTGGTGGGAGAAGCACGAACAAAAAAATTGGAGTCTCTCAAAATACAACTCTGTGGCAGCAAGGTGTTTTTGAACGAAAAAAGAAGGAATCTGAAGCTGATTCAATAGCAAGTTTCAACGTTGCGCAGCGAATTGCAAAATCATCACGTCCCCTTTACCGATGGGGAATTTGTAAAAGACTGCCTGATGCAAACATGTGATGCTGTTTGCAAAGAAAATAAAGATTCCTTTTAAAAACGTTTGTTTTTCCTGAATGACTATGCAGAGACGCATAGCAGACATGTCTGGAAATATACTGAACAAAAATATAAACGCAACATGCAACAATTTCAAAGATTTTACTGAGTTACAGTTCATATAAGGAAATCAGTCAATTGAAATAAATTCATTAGGCCCTAATCTATGGATTTCACATGACTGGGAATACAGATATGCATCTGTTGGTCACAGATACGTTAAAGAAAAAGGTAGGAGCGTGGATCAGAAAACCAGTCGGTATCTGGTGTGACCACCATGTGCCTCATGCAGCGTGACACATCTCCTTCGCATAGAGTTGATCAGGCTGTTGATTGTGGCCTGTGGAATGTTGTCCCACTCCTCTTCAATGACTGTGCAAAGTTGCTGGATATTGGCGGGAACTGGAACATGCTGTCAATCCAGAGCATCCCAAACATGCTCAATGGGTGACATGTCTGGTGAGTATGCAGACCATGGAAGAACTGGGACATTTTCAGCTTCCAGGAATTGTGTACAGATCCTTGCGACATGGGGCCGTGCATTATCATGCTGAAACATGAGGTGATGGCGGCGGATGAATGGCACGACAATGGGCCTCAGGCTCTCGTCACGGTATCTGTGTGCATTCAAATTGTCATCGATTAAAATGCAATTGTGTTCGTTGTCCGTAGCTTATGCCTGCCCATACCATAACCCCACTGCCACCATGGGGCACTCTGTTCACAACGTTGACATCCGCAAACCGCTCGCCCACATGACGCCATACACGCTATCTGCCATCTGCCCGGTACAGTTGAAACTGGGATTCATCTGTGAAGAGCACACTTCTCCAGCGTGCCAGTGGCCATCGAAGGTGAGCATTTGCCCGCTGAAGTCGGTTACGACGCCGAGCTGCAGTCAGGTCAAGACCCTGGTGAGGACGGCGAAAACGCAGATGAGCTTCCCTGAGGCGGTTTCTGACAGTTTGTGCAGAAATTCTTGGGTTGTGCAAACCCACAGTTTCATCAGCTGTCCGAGTGGCTGGTCTCAGACAATCCTGCAGGTGAAGAAGCCGGATGTGGAGGTCCTGTGCTGGCATGGTTACACGTGGTCTGCGGTTGTGAGGCCGGTTTGACGTACTGCCAAATTCTCTAAAACGACGTTGGAGGCGGCTTATGGTAGAGAAATGAACATTCAATTCTCCGGCAACAGCTCTGGTGGACATTCCTGCAGTCAGCATGCCAATTGCACGCTCCCTCAAAACTTGAGACATCTGTGGCATTGTGTTGTGTGAAAAAACTGCACATTTTTTAGTGGCCTTTTATTGTCCCCAGCACAAGGTGCACCTGTGTAATGATCATGCTGTTTAATCAGCTTCTTGATATGCCACACCTGTCAGGTGGATGGATTATCTTGGCAAAGGAGAAATGCGCACTAACAGGGATGTAAACAAATTTGTGCACAAAATTTGAGAGAAATAAGGTTTTTGTGCGTATGGAAAATTTCTGGGATCTTTTTATTTCAGCTCATGAAACATGGGACCAACACTTTACATGTTGCATTTATATTTTTGTTCAGTGTAGTTATGATCAGCTAAAAAGCAAATGCAAAAATATTGTGTGTTTCTCTGCTGCTCTGGACGAAAGCAACAATGCCACTGATACAGCCCAACTTTTAATTTTCGTTCGTGGAGTGACAGAAACATTTGAAGAACACCAGGAGCTGGCATCTCTAGTTTCTCTGCATGGCAGAACCATTGGATCTGACATCTTTTAATGCTTTTAAGAAAGCTGTTGAAGATTTTAATTTGCAGTGGGATCAATTGTTGGGGGTGACAACCGACGGTGCTCCGGTTTTATAGGGTGTTTAAAAAAGCACATCGGGGATCGAGCTGCGCTGCTGAAGCAGTATCACTGTATAATACACCAGGAGAAGCTTTTTGGAATTGGTTTTATCCCCCTTAGCAATGCTCATTTCTCTCTCTCTTGGCCTTTCTAACTTCCTTTTTGATTTGTGATTGCAGTTTCAAGTACTCTTTCTGTGTACTTTGTTCTTGGTCCCTTTTTAAATGCTCTGTAAAGTACCCTTTTTCTCTTTTTTTTAATTGATCTATTAAACCATTTGGCCATTTTGTTTTAGATTTAGAGTTGTCTACTTTTGGGATGTAATTGTTTTGCGCCTCTAGTACTACATTTTTAAAAAACAGCCATCCTTTTTCTGTGGATCTTTTTCTCTTTTACTCCAATCTACTTCTGTTAGTCTCTCTTTCATACATTCATAGTTTGCTTTTCTAAAATTGTAAACCTTAGCTTTAGTCATTACTTTTGGGATTTTAAAAATCACTTCAAATGAGACCATGTTGTGGTCTGAGTTTGCCAATGGCTCTTTTTAGTTATTCCGTCTTCGTTATTTGAAAAGACTAAATCAAGGCATGCCTCCCCTCTAGTCAGGCAGCAGTGTGGAGTAGTGTTTAGGGCTCTGGACTCTTGACCGGAGGGTCGTGGGTTCAATCCCAGGTGGGGGACACTGCTGCTGTACCCTTGAGCAAGGTAACTTACCTAGATTGCTCAGTGAAAACCCAACTGTATAAATGGGTAATTGTATGTAAAAATAATGTGTAAAAAAAATAATGTAATTTGTGTAAAAATAATGTGATATCTTGTAACAATTGTAAGTCGCCCTGGATAAGGGCATCTGCTAAGAAAAATAATAATAATAATAGTCAGTGCCTTGACAAATTGTGTTAGGAAGCAGTCATTTGTCATTTCCCCCATTTCAATTTCCCTCAACCTCTTCCAACGCCCCCCCCCCAGCTTGCCAGGAGAGCTGCGCTCCGCACACGACTGGCTGATCTCCTAAAACGGCAAAGCCTGGTGGAAAACCAGCAGGAGGAGCAGTGTGTTGTGGGATACCAGGAAGAAGAGGCGGAGCAGTGCATTGTGGGTGAATCGTCTAAAGAAAAAGAGAGCGAGGGACCAATGAAACGAGGGTGAGAGCTAGGGGAAAGGAACCTGAATAACACTGATGAAGGCACTGGAGCCCAAACGCTTGTCTGCCTGACTCCGTCTCGCGACTATGTATCCTCTGTACCTTGTTTGTTTTGAAATTGATTTTTCAGGCACAGTGAGGACATAACAAGGGTACTGCCACAGGAGCTGCCTGCTAGGCCATCAGGATTGGTTCAGGCAAAGAGCAAGGATAGCCCTGCTGACAAGAAGAGGAAGACTGAAGGACCCGCAACAGGTTGGAGAGAAAAAAATAAAATCACATCAAAATTTCAAATTGTAATTGATCAGCTGGGTTTTATAGTGGTATATAGTGTGGTCCTGCCAGCATTGCCCTGCGTACAGTACAGCACAGTGAGGCTCTGCCCAGCACACAGCAGGCAATGCCAACGCACTAGATTAGAACTAATCTGTTTTTTCATGTGATTTAGGAATGTATAATGTTTGTTTGTTTGTTTGTTTAGAATCTGGGTTCAAGACCCTCAAAGGGTCATGGGAAGGTGCCCGCTTTCGTCTGAGGTTGTTGGAAGGTCACAGTGACATCATCACATGCATCACCGTGGTGGATGATTATGTCATCTCTGGCAGGTGCTGTAACCTAGCAAGCATCTTTGTTTGTTTCTTTCTTGTTCATGTTACATCATATTTTGAGGTATAGTGGCCAGCAAGTTCACTTTGTACATACTTGTATTACAAAAACGAATAATAATTTAAACTGTTAAATATAAAATATTCTTATTGCCTGCCTGAAAAGCAAAGATACCGGGTGCGTTACGGTATCACAGGAAATTGGTGATTGTGAAAAAAGTAGCTTTCGTCTTTAAAGGGAGAGTTCATATTGCCTTTACTGCACAGCGCGGGTTTCAGATATTAAAGGGATGGTTCCCACCTGTTGCCATTTCCTACGTGTGCACTTTAATCTTTGAGCACCCTGCATATCGCTGTGTTTCTTTTAAACTGGTTACCATAACATTGGAAAATACAGCAAACTGTTTAAACTTAAATGTTGTCACAGTCTTTATAAAAGCTAGATTTTTACATGAATATTTCACTAATAAACAGTCATAAATCACATAGTTAATACTGTTTAATTAATATAATAGACTGTATGTATTTTTTGTTATTCACTGTTAGCATGGTTAACGTTACGTCACTGCCCCGTCTACAAAGGGAGGGAAAGTAAAGTTACATTTCTAAACGCAAGGAACTGGATATTATAATTTTTTGTGGTACAAATAATAAAATTAATAAATGCATTATTTTTTAAATGTGACTAATCATGCATTTGTTGTGCAATTTTTTTATTTTTATGTGCAATTATATTTGTTAATGTATTATCTTTTTATAAAAAATTGAACCGGAATTTGTATTACCCCTTCTCGTTTTGGTAATATAGTCTATATATAAATATTAAAACCATATTCATTATTTCCGTTAATACAGTATATGTATTACACTTAGTGTATGACAGTCAAATACGCTGCTTGTTATCATGGATTTAAAACATGCATGCAGAAGAAATACAATTCCATTTCATGTGCAGTGCTCCTCACCCAGCTGCTGCATATTATTTACTGAACCCTGATCAATGACAGTGACTACAGCTGTGTGAACAAGATGGCTTGGTGGTGACATCAGACCAGAAAATGGACACACAGGATTTATTACAAAATAAATCGTTAACAAAACACTTCAGAACAAAAAGGCTCGATGGCCAAAACAAGCAGACAGATACAAAAACACTGAAGCAAAGCAAGTAACACACATGCAACACACTGAAGCAAAGCAAGTACCAGACACATGCAACACACTGAACCAAAGCAAGTAACACACATGCAACACACTGAAGCAAAGCAAGTACCAGACACATGCAACACACTGAAGCAAAGCAAGTACCAGACACATGCAACACACTGAAGCAAAGCAAGTACCAGACACATGCAACACACTGAAGCAAAGCAAGTAACACACATGCAACACACTGAAGCAAAGCAAGTACCAGACACATGCAACACACTGAAGCAAAGCAAGTACCAGACACATGCAACACACTGAAGCAAAGCAACACACATGCAACACACTGAAGCAAAGCAAGTACCAGACACATGCAACACACTGAAGCAAAGCAAGTAACACACATGCAACACACTGAAGCAAAGCAAGTACCGTGCTGGTTTCTAGTACAAAGTACAAAGTAGAAAATAACACACATTTCAATAACGCATATTTCAATAATAACACACATTTCAATAATAACACACATTTTAATAACACACATTTCAATAATAACACACATTTTAATAACACACATTAACACACATTTTAATAATAACACACATTTTAATAATAACGCACAAGTACAAACTCTGCATGTGGCGGGTGTACCCTGCCACAGCTCTTCTAAACGTTTCTCATTGAAAATGCATTGAAACGTAATGCGTGTTGAAGCAGTGAGGTGTGGAACAGCATGTTAAACACACGGTCAATGCACAGGATAACTATTGACTGCAAAATCGCTGTGTAAGTTTACAGTGGTGACTTATAGTACATAAACACTTACGTACTTGCTTACAGTTACAGTGTGATAGGAACAACATTTTTAAAGCAAAATGAAAGTGTTCATCACGGACTGATTTCAACCACACACATAAATGAGAACTGCAAATGTTGTTTTTAAAATGCTGTATGTTTATTTTTGCTAAAAACACATTTAATTAAATATTCAAATACAACCATTTGTTAAAGTGAAAAAAAAAGCATTGAATGGTGCCATCGATCTCCTGAAGATACAAAAAAATGAAACATGAATACACTTTTCACCTAGATAGATAGATAAGATGACAAATGTCACATTTCTAAACAAAAACCTTATTTTTGTATCTGAAAAATAACTAATGGCGTTTCCGGTCTGTAATCTTCATTGAATTTACTTTAAATTCAGAAATTCGCGCAGTGAGGAAACATTGTCACTGTGAGACTCTCCGTTACTGTACACTCACACTGCTTAATGATAATGATTCTGTGTGTGTGTGTGTGTGTGTGTGACTCTGTCTCTGTATCAGTGTCTCTGTGTGATTGCGTGCTTGTGTGTGACTCTGTCTGTGTCTCAGTGTCAATGTGTGTGTCAGTGTGTCTGATTGAGTGCGTGTGTGTGACTTTGTCTCGGTGTCAGTGTGTCTGTGATTGCATGCTTGTGTGTGTGACTTTGTCTCAGTGTCAGTGTGTCTGATTGCATGCTTGTGTGGTTGTGTGACTTTGTCTCGGTGTCGGTGTGTCTGATTGCGTGTGTGTGTGTGTGACTTTGTGTGTGTGCGATTACGTGCTTGTGTGTGTGACTTTGTCTCTGTCAGTGTGTCTGATTGCATGCTTGTGTGTGTGACTTTGTCTCGGTGTCAGTGTGTCTGATCGTGTGCTTGTGTGTGTGTGACTTTGTCTCGGTGTCAGTGTGTCTGTGATTGCGTGCTTGTGTGTGTGTGACTTGTCTCGGTGTCAGTGTGTCTGTGATTGCGTGCTTGTGTGTGTGTGACTTTGTCTCGGTGTCAGTGTGTCTCTGTGTGCTTGTGTGAGGCACACAGAGGAAACTGGAACAGTCCTATCGCTGCTCGCTACCCCATTCCTAACTCACTTCAGATATCCCTACACCACATGACCTCGTCTCTATTTCTCATCAATTGTCCTGAGACATTCCTTTAATGGATTTGGTTACTAGGCACTGCTATCTCAAGCTTATTTTGAGAACAGAGAACCAGTGTGTCTCTGTCTGTGTGTTTGGGTGTCTCTTTGTGTGTGTCTGTGTGTGTTTGGGTGTCTGTTTGGGTGTCTGTGTGTTTTGGGTCTGTGTGTGTTTGGGTGTCTCTGTGTGTGTTTGGGTGTCTGTGTGTTTGGGTGTCTCTTTGTGTGTGTCTGTGTGTGTTTGGGTGTCTGTGTGTTTGGGTGTCTGTGTGTTTTGGGTCTGTGTGTTTGGGTATCTGTGTGTGTGGGTGTCTCTTTGTGTGTCTCTGTGTGTGTTTGGGTGACTGTTTGGGTGTCTGTCTCTGTGTGTGTGTTTGAGTGTCTCTTTTGTTTTTACTTTATTTGTTTGTTTCCTCTCGCTCAGCCGGGACACCACAGTAAAGGTCTGGCACGTTCCCACAGCCTCGGAGGAGAGGAATCTGGGGGGTCACACGGGAGGGGTTACCTGTCTGGGGCTGGTGCCCCAAGAGCACAGCGTCGCACTGGGTAAATAAAGCCAAACTACTCAAATAAACTGGGGTTGAAACCTGGGGTAAAAGTATTATAAATGTCATTGAAGCACAGTGAAAGAAAGTGTGGTACAACACAGAAAAGACTCCCAAGTACAGCGGTATCACTCAGCCTGACTCTGCTTCTTGGGCAGTGGTTTTCAAACTGGGGGGTGCAAAATGTATCCTTGGAGGGCGTGAGAAGGAAAAATAAAAAATAAAAACAATTGCTATGCACATCTTAACATATATACTGTATATTAACTTAAAGCAAATGTTACTGCTGACTCCTGCTGGCATGTCAGTTTCTCCATGGGGCTGTGCATGTGACAAAAATTTTGGGCTTTCAAATAAAAATAAAATATATATATATATATATATATATATATATATATATATATATATATATATATATATATATATTTGTTTTTAGAAACATTTTCTGTTCAGCAGACTTAAGTTTTGCATCCAAATATTGGCACACCAAATTTTGTTCATTTTATATAGATTTTCCTCTTAATTTGTAGGAATAAACCCCCCTAGAATACATAACCGACTCTTAATGATAAACCTGTAAATCTGATGCTGCTGCAAAAAAGTATTATACAACATTTCTTTTCTAAAATGCTTTTCTTTAGTCTCTAATGTACAAAATAATTTTGAATACACTTTTTTTTAAATTTATTTTTTCAGGCTTTATCATAACCGACACCCATTACAAATTGTATTACATAATTATTATTTTTTTTTTAAATGAAAACACCAATCATGTACCATAAACAATACTTCTGTAAATATGAAGCACTGGTGGATATTTTGCATAAATTGTCTTTT
Source organism: Huso huso (assembly GCA_036884735.1). Taxonomy (NCBI): domain Eukaryota; kingdom Metazoa; phylum Chordata; class Actinopteri; order Acipenseriformes; family Acipenseridae; genus Huso; species Huso huso. The sequence goes on from CM072682.1 coordinate 20,903,471, forward strand.
TCATATGAATGTCGGTTATGAATGCCTGGTGTCGATTATGACACCTTGGTGTTGGATCTTTTTTTTGGTGATATGTCTTGCAAATATAATACCAAGTTAAATTTAAATAAAGCTTATTGTACCAGATAATAGTAAATAGGTCATTCATATAATGCAGAGAAACAAATAAGACTCTACATAGTAGTTATTTCTCTACTATTTCAGATTTACGAGCTGCAAGCTCTTACATAAGCCATTTGCATACACAGACGTAGAGTTAAAGTTATATTAAATATACTGCTTTTCTGCTTCATCACTACAATTTGTACAAGAGCCTGCAGCTCTTAAAACTTGAAATGGATCAAACTGCTATGGAATGGGAGTCTTATGTTTCCCTATTTTGATTACATGTAGTGCATAACCAAAGTTGGAAAGGGAAGTGTAAGAGACTTCACAAACCAGCCTCCTGGCTATGCTATCACATTGTTTCAGAAAAGAACTGGGAAGAGGGAAAGACCTACATTTTGACCATTTACCATTCTGTGTGAGATAATCAGATTCCAATTTTACGCTTTCAATGAAAAACAATATATCAGAAAAACAAGATGAGTCATTACCTCTGAAACAAACATTTATGTTTTTAATTCTTGAAATAAGAAAATGTTGCATGTAGGTTAATGCTGGTTTGTTTAACATGTTATAACAAATGCTGAAGTTTTGCTGACCTAGTCAGTTGCTGGGTAGCTCAGAATTAGCTTAAAGTCTAATCGTGCAGAAGAAGTTTATTTCTTGAAAAAAAGGGATGGAATAAAGTTTGTTCCCATGGTGGCTTGAGGTAAAGAGACATCCACGAAGAATGAGCTCATGAGATTGTCCAGTTATGTTTTTTCAGTCTGTAAGCTGATTGACAGCAAGGATCACCATAGAAAATGAAGTCCTCGAATATAACTGATATAACAGTATGCATCCTTGTGGCAGGGTGCCCCGCCCCAGTGTAAAGCATTTTGTGTTTTATGTTGTGATTGTGTGTGTTAATGGTGGTGTTTATGTATTGGTGCATGGGATATAATGGGGCTGTGGTGCACAAGTGATTTATATAGTTGTATTTAGGCACAAGGATTGCACAATCACTTCATGTGCAGATAAAATGTGTATGAGTGTGAGCACGGGCAGTGCACAGATTAGTTCACGTGCTGGGATTCAAGTGAATAATAGTCATAGAATCCTGGCGCAATTGTATATATAGATGCACGAAGCACTCACTCTGGGTTGTGTGTTCGGGAGTGGAGAACACGTGTCGAAGGAAAAAGAAATAACAATTGCTAAGCATGCTGGCTTTTAAACCAGCACAATACTTTATTATTATTTGTTATCTGTCTGTTTTGGCAACAGCACAATTACCAGTCACCTCACAGTACTGTGTGTTCTTCCAGGTCTGACTTCACCACCAGCCAGCCAGCCTGTTCACAATCCTACATCTATAAATGTAATGCCATCAGAAAAGTAAAACTGAACAAAGATTATGTGGTTATTTTTGTTTTTAATAACCCACAGGCAACATGGGGGTTTTAACCTCTTTTAAAATGTTCTTGGCCAATTATTTAACACTAGAATCGCCACGCGTCAAGTTGACGTTTTAGGATTTAAAATTTAAATTGCTCTGCGTTGGTGAATGCCATGCGGTTGTCCATTCTTGACTTTTCCTAAATATATTATTATTTATGAAGTAAATACCCAGACGGCAGTTCTAGTGTTCATGCCTTTTAATTTTGTTTACAGTGGTAGCAGTTATTAGAATGCCATGAATTGAGGAGAACTCACTTTCCTAGGAATTACTTTCCTACCATTTCCTTTATTTTTGTTTTTGGTCAAGTTTCGAACGGCGGGCACTATTTTGGGCTGGTAGCACAAAATGTGATTGGATTAGACTTAGGACATCTTTCAGGGTGTAATAAAATTTATCCTGATCTCCAACTGTTGGCCAGTAGAATCTGTCTTTGCCTAATTTGTTCATACATTTGACATTGATGCAATCACCCATTTCAGTTGTTGCCATTCCTGTAATGGTTCCAGGATACGCATCTCCATCACAGCACACAACACACCATTGGCCTACAAGATCATCCGCGAGCTCTTGAATGGGCGTGATTATGTCTGCTTTCTCTTCATTTTCCACATGACACTCAGCTGGTTGTTGTGTCATTTGAACAAAGCAAAGCTCAGGCATCTTTTCAATAGCACAACAAAACTTTCACAGGGTTAAGAGGACTTGCAGGCATTTGTTCTTCAATTTTGCTAATGTCTTCTGTAGTGATGAGATCCATAGCAACACTTGTGCATGGTTGAACTTTTTCATAAAGCTTCCGTTGCGAGGACCTTTTCCATGGGCCAGCTCCATGGAATTCAGTACACATTTACAAAGCCACGGAGGAAAGCCGCAGTCAAAAGCAAGGAAAAGTTGCCTTTGTTCTTGTACTGGGTAGTTGGTCCATCACTCCAGAAATGTAGAGTTTTCACCTTGGGGAAATCTGCAACCATTTTAAGAGTGGTGTCACTTCACAATGACGAAGATCTTCAGACACTGCAAAAGCATTTCTTAAACTGCTTATCTCCAACATAGACTACCACTGTATGGCATGACACCGGTTTGTGGGATGCGCCAAAATAAGCACCTTGAATCTGACTATTAGATTTGCAATTGTAATTTTCTGAGAAATCAACAAGAATTATAGCTTTGTTTTCTGTGAGGGTTTCTTTCAGTTGTTTCCTCATTTTGAACTGATTGTGAATATTGAATGTGTGAGTACACATTTGCTGCTTCCTTATTTGTAGCGGATATCAGTTCTTCCAGCTTTCCCTGTGCTGTACGCTTGAATGTTGTAGTCACAGATTTGCTTTCTCCATTCTTAGTTTCTTTGCGCTCCTTTTGTGCAGTCCATTCTTTCCAGTTGAGTTCTGTCATTGTGAGGTCTTAATTACTACAGTTTGTTTCAGTGTTCTTGTCCCCACATTGTTCACACTCTCTGTAACAGCACTGCTTATTTCCAGATGAACAAACCAGAGTATTTGCAAGTTCTTCAGCATCACTGATAGTTATGATCTTTGTATAGACGAGAGTATCCACTTTCCTTTGAAGACTGTCATGCTTTACACACTGGCAGGTCTGCCTGTCTGTCAGTCTCTGTGGAACAGTCCAGAATGGTGAGCAGGTGACATTCTGACACTGGAATTTTCATGTTTGAACTGCAGGAACAACTTTGAGAGGAGCAGAAAGAAGTCGCTTTCTCCTTTTTATTTTGCGCAAGGTGATGGTATCTGTCTTGCCAGGCAACACCTGACATGCATCGTCACAGGAAAGACATTTGATGACCAGCTTCTGTTTCTGGCTAGCAGAGAACTTCAGATTACTTTCTGAAAGTAATCTGCTGTGTCATATAGCAGTTTGCATTTCTTTAAAATGGCACGATTTACATTTCCCAGGTTTTTTGCCTAAACATTTTTTCCCACTTTGCTATTTTTCAGGAGTTTCTCTGTAGCTTTTCCAGGGGAATTTGTGTTTTGTTTTTTTTGCATTTATCCTGTATAATCTTTTTTTTTTTTTTTTTTTTGTATTTTGACACCTCCCTTTCCATCTGTCCTATCTTTTTTCTTTTAGTAATTGTTTCTTTTGCCGATTAAAGACCTTTTTTATGTTGGATACTGATGGCCTTTCTACACTACCATAATTCTGTCTTGCAGGCTCTGGTGGTGATGATTGTGGTGGGTGATGAATGTGGCCGATTTCTTTAGCTGCTCTTTTTGTTTTTTTGGCAGAAGCATTTTTCCAGTTCTTTCTTCTACGTCTCTGTTCTCTATCTGACACTTAACTCACTGGCACATGCTTCTTTCTCTTTCTTTTCTTAAGTATGCAGTGTGTTTCTCGGTATCATTTTTTTCTCTTCTCTCTCTGTACCTTCTACACTTCTCTGCATTACTAGCTTTAGTTTTCATGGCCTGTGAAATTAATCTACCCAATACCAACATGCTGCCCTTTGAATTACCCCTAACCTCTACCATTCTATAATACAAATGATCAGATTTTATTACTAAATTTAACTTGGTTCAATAATGTAATGAACATTAAAATTAGTTTTAGAAACCACAAACAAACATTGAAATAAATAAAATCATTTAAACAATAAAATCATAACCAACACCAAATTCTCATAACCAACATATTTTCTGTTTGCTGCAAAGTGTTGGCTATGAGAGAAATCGCAAGATGTCGGTTATGAGAAATTCCACTTTTTTGTCCATTTTAACAAACGTGGCAGCCATTTTTGTTCTTGTACATTAATGTACAAGTAAATTAGCAATGAGAACAAAGTCAATTTTTTTGTTAAATACAGTAGACGCTTGTTAGAGCCCTTTGCTGTGTTGCTCTTAAGTGGCGGTTGCTGTTATGGGGAGTGACGTCTGAACAAAGGCAGTCTGCTTTTTCTGATACTTAAAACAGCTACAGTACAGGCTACATTCTTTAAGTGTATTTGTAGCTAAGACACTTTATAAAACATTTCGAAAAAAAAAAAGTCAAACTCGTCCTCTACCGGTACATTGATTATCTTTACTGTTTTAAATGCAGGTCACGTTTACAGATAAAATATTATTGTCATTATGAAGGAAACAATGCCCAACTGCACAAATAGGTATTATATAATAGCATACAATCAGCAAGCTTTGTACAGTACTTGCATGCACTTCCCTTGCTCTGTTTATGTCTATTCTTATGTATGATAAGCAGCAGCAGTGTGGAGTAGTGGTTAGGGCTCTGGACTCCAGACCGGAGGGTCATGGGTTCAATCCCCAGTGGGAGACTCTGCTGTTGTACCCTTGAGCAAGGTACTTTACCTAAAATTGCTCCAGTAAAAACCCAACTGTATAAATGGGTAATTGAATGTAAAAAATAATGTGTAAAAAAATAATGTGATATCTTGTTACAATTGTAAGTCGCCCTGGATAAGGGCGTCTGCTAAGAAATAAATAATAATAATAATGATCCTTACACAGCTGTATTTTCTTCTAGCTGCGATCACGTCAATGCAAACAGGGTTTTTTTTTTTTTTTTTTTTTTTTACAGATTGAGGGAAATAAATGCTGGAATGATCACACAGAGAACGAATTTGCCTTGTAAAATAAACTGATAAGTGCACTGTACAGACCTTTGGGTGCATTCGTGTGCGATTTAATGGAAGTTTCACGGTATCTGGCCAACAAGGTGCTCAGATAGATTGTGAGAAGTGTTGAATTTAAATCAAGGAAAGTAATGTTAAAACTTTACAAATGCATAAATAAGACCTCACCTAGAATATTGTGTTCAGTTCTGTCCACCTCGTTACAAAAAGGATATTGCTGCTCTAGAAAGAGTGCAAAGAAGAGCAAGTAGAATTATCCCGGGTTTAAAAGGCATGTCATATGCAGACAGACTAAAAGAAAGTGACAAATGAGAGGAGGCCATTCAGCCCATCTTGCTCGTTTGGTTGTTAGTAGCTTATTGATCCCAGAATCTCATCAAGCAGCTTCTTGAAGGATCCCAGGGTGTCAGCTACAACAACATTACTGGGGAGTTGGTTCCATACCCTCACAATTCTCTGTGTAAAAAAGTGCCTCCTATTTTCTGTTCTGAATGCCCCTTTATCTAATCTCCATTTGTGACCCCTGGTCCTTGTTTCTTTTTTCAGGTCAAAGAAGTACCCCTGGGTCGACATTGTCTATACCTTTTAGGATTTTGAATGTTTGAATCAGATCGCCGCGTAGTCTTCTTTGTTCAAGACTGAATAGATTCAATTCTTTTAGCCTGTCTGCATACGACATACCTTTTAAACCCGGGATAATTCTGGTTGCTCTTCTTTGTACTCTCTCTAGAGTAGCAATATCCTTTTTGCAACAAGGTGACCAGAACTGAACACAATATTCTAGGTGAGGTCTTACTAATGCATTGTAAAGTTTTAACATTACTTCCCTTGATTTAAATTCAACATTTCTCACAATATATCTGAGCATCTTGTTGGCCTTTTTTATAGCTTCCCCACATTGTCTAGATGAAGACATTTCTGAGTCAACATAAACTCCTAGATCTTTTTCATAGTTCCCTTCTTCAATTTCAGTATCTCCCATATGATATTTATAATGCACATTTTTATTGCCTGCATGCAATACTTTACATTTTTCTCTATTAAATTTCATTTGCCATGTGTCTGCCCAGTTCTGAATGCTGTCTAGATCATTTTGAATGACCTTTGCTGCTGCAACAGTGTTTGCCACTCCTATTTTTGTGTCGTCTACAAATTTAACAAGTTTGCTTACTATACCAGAATCTAAATCATTAATGTAGATTAGGAATAGCAGAGGACCTAATACTGATCCCTGTGGTACACCACTGGTTACCTCGCTCCATTTTGAGGTTTCTCCTCTAATCAGTACTTTCTGTTTTCTACCTGTTAACCACTCCCTAATCCATGTGCATGCATTTCCTCGAATCCCTACTGCGTTCAGTTTGAGAATTAATCTTTTATGCGGGACTTTGTCAAAAGCTTTCTGGAAATCTAAATAAACCATGTCGTATGCTTTGCAGTTATCCATTGTCAATGTTGCATCCTCAAAAAAATCAAGCAGGTTAGTTAGACACGATCTCCCTTTCCTAAAACCATGCTGACTGTCTCCCAGGATATTGTTCCCATATAGGTAATTTTTCCATTTTGGATCTTATTATAGTTTCCATAAGTTTACATATAATAGAAGTCAGGCTTATTGGTCTGTAGTTACCTGGTTGGGTTTTGTCTCCCTTTTTGTGGATCGGTATTACGTTTGCTATTTTCCAGTCTGTTGGCACAACCCCTGTGTCAAGAGACTGTTGCATGATCTTGGTTAACGGTTTATAAATAACTTCTTTCATTTCTTTGAGTACTATTGGGAGGATCTCATCCGGCCCAGGGGATTTGTTTATTTTAAAAGCTCCTAGTCCCTTTAACACTTCTGCCTCTGTTATGCTAAAGTTATTTAAAACTGGATAGGAACAGGTCGACATGTGGGGCATGTTGTCCGTGTCCTCCTTTGTAAAAACTTGTGAAAAGTAATCATTTAATATATTTGCTATTTTTTTTTTTTCTTCGTCCTATGATTTTGCCATTTGTGTCTCTTAGACATTTAACCTCCTCTTTGAATGTTCTCTTGCTGTTATAATATTGGAAAAACATTTTGGAATTGGTTTTAGCCCCCTTAGCAATATTGATTTCTATTTCTATCTCTCTTGGCCTTTCTAACTTCCTTTTTGACTTGTGTTTGCAGTTCCAAGTACGCTTTCTGTGTACTTTTTTTTTTGGTCCATTTTAAACGCTCTGAAAAGTGCCTTTTTTTCGCTGAATTTTTTTTTTAATTGATCTATTAAACCATTTTGGCCATTTTGTTTTAGATTTAGATTTGTCTACTTTTGGGATGTAATTGTTTTGCGCCTCTAGTACTACATTTTTAAAAAACAGCCATCCTTTTTCTGTGGATGTTCTCTCTATTTTACTCCAATCTACTTCTGTTAGTCTCTGTTTCATACATTCATAGTTTGCTTTTCTAAAATTGTAAATCTTAGCGTTAGTCATTACTTTTGTGGTTTTAAAAAATACTTCAAATGAGACCATGTGGTAGTCTGAGTTTGCCAATGGCTCTCTGACCTCTGTTTTAGTTATTCTGTCTTTGTTATTTGAAAAGCCTAAATCAAGGCATGCCTCCCCTCTAGTCGGTGCCTTGACAAATTGCGTTAGGAAGCAGTCATTTGTCATTTCCACCATTTCAATTTCGTCCGTCGTGCTCCCCACCGGGTTCTCCATTTTATATGGGGGAAGTTGAAATCCCCCATTTAGTATGGCTTCTCCTTTTCTACACGCATTTCGAATGTCATTGTATAACAGATTATTTTGCTCAGCGTCTGAATTTGACGGTCTATAGCATGCTCCTGTTATTATGCCCTTTGAATTTTTGTCCATTATTCTGACCCATATTGATTCGGCGTTGTTTTCTTTGTCCAAATTTAACACCTGGGCTTCAAGACTATTTCTTATGTATAGCGCTACCCCTCCGCCTCTTCTGTCCTGCCTGTCTTTCCTATACAGTGTGTACCCACTAATATTATATTCGTCTCCATCACTCTCAGACAACCAAGTTTCTGTAACACCTATCACATCATAGTTACTTGTTAGTGCAGTAGCTTCAAGTTCTAACATTTTGTTTCTGAGACTTCTAGCATTAAGATACATTTAATAACTGTCTTACCTGAGTTGTTGCCCTTGTTTTGATGTGGTCTCCCTTCTGTTTTTTTGTTTTCTCCCCCCTTCCTTTCTAGTTTAAATGCTTCTGGACCTCCTCAAGGATTCTTTCTCCGAGTAGATTGGTTCCCTTTCTGTTTAAGTGCAGTCCGTCCCACCTATATAGATAGTCCTTGTTGTAGAATGTGCTCCAATGTTCAAGAAAGATCTCCATCTCCCTAGTGGCTTTCAGTCTGCTAGGGGTGCAGACTTCCATGAATTGTGGGTGTGCCAGCTCCTCAAGCTCCTGTTGCTGTCTCATTTCCTCCAACTCCATTTCTAGCACACTTACTCGTTTTAAGCAAGTCCTGGATTTTGCAGCACTTTACACACACTTTTGTTGAGCTCTGTTGGGTTTTCTCGGATTTCCCACATCATGCAGTTGTCACAGATTACTGGCTTGAAGACCATGTTGTTGTTGTTTTTTGTTGCTGCTGTTGTTGTTGTTGTTGCTGTTTCTGCAGCTGTCAATCTGGTTTCCTTACTGCTTCTAACTGCTCTGTACTTGTCCACTTGAACTTCTCCCACGCTGTCGCTTCACACGCTGTTGCAGTGAACACTGGCTGCCTTTTGTTTGGATTCTGTGCTGCGGGCTCCGCCCCTCCCCCGTGTCTCAGAACGGCGGCAAATTTGAATCAGCTGCCCCGAGTTTCAGCTCGTTATCAGAAAAAGACATGCAGCTGTTAGACTTTAAGCTGCAGTGTTTTCTGATTAAAGCAATTCAAGATGTAATTTTAAAGATGTAATTTCTCCTTACTGCTTCTAACTGCTCTGTACGCTGTCAAAGTGAGCACGCAGTGAATGTAAGGAAAGCGTTTCCAGGGAAATGCTGCTCGTAAGCGATGGTTGCTCTTACCAGGTGTTGCTACTAACAAGCCTCTACTGTATGTCCATATTGCTTTAATATTTCGGTTTCAGTTTTTTCATTGGGTGTTCGTTATGCACTAACAGTGTGCCACGTGGCACTTACATGTTTAACACAAATATTTTTCAAAAAAGATAAAGCAGAGTCTACCTGTGGCTGTGGTGTTCACTGACATGAAGCCTTAACCGTTCACCTTCATTGATATGCTATGATTTCTGACAAAAATGCCTTTGGATGTCGGTTATGAGATTTTATGTGGAAAACACGGGGACACACAGTGTTTTATAAATCGATTTTTTTTTTTATCTTTGAGCTGCAGATTCATAAAGTATTAGTCTTTTCCAGAATTAAAAGTAAAATCCTGCATTTCTGATGTTTTTAAATATCTAAAATATAACTCTGAAAATCAAAATTCTAGTTCGAGGACAGGGGTCGGTTATGTTAAGAGGTTATGTAGGTTAAGATCTGTGCTACAAAACTTAAAGTAAAATTAAAAGAAATGTAAGAAAATAGAGGGGAGTGTCGTACCACAGACCAGAGGAAGGGGGTGCCGTGCGGTCCAAACAGCTTTAGCACCAGTGTTCAAGGGGGGAGGGGGAGAGGGAGACAGCTTGATTACAGAAGAGGGTTGTATGATTAGGATTAGTGTAAGGAAATACAATATCTCCTCTCTCTCTCTCTCTCTCCTCAGCTGAGTCTGTCAGTTTGGACTGGGCTGAGCGTTTTGTTCTGAGTGGATCAGTTGACAGTACCATCATCATCTGGGCTGTAAATCGAGGTGAGTGGGACAGGGGGACTAGGACAGGGACACGACTTTCCCACAGCATGTGAGTGAATACCTGCAATTGAGTGATTGTGATCATTGTAAGGAAAAACAAATCTATTGTGGTTTAGAATTGATAATGATTCATGTCCAAACAATAATTAAGAATGTAACAGAGAGTTAGGGTTAGGGTTAACAGGGGTCCTTTATTTGATTCCAATATTCAAGACAGCGTTTCTGTTAACTGGTAAATTCCATCAGACTGAGCCCGCCCATCAGTGTGACTGACGGACACTGAGCCCGCCCATCAGTGTGACTGACGGACACTGAGCCCGCCCATCAGTGTGACTGGCGGACACTGAGCCCGCCCATCAGTGTGACTGACGGACACTGAGCCCGCCCATCAGTGTGACTGACGGACACTGAGCCCGCCCATCAGTGTGACTGACGGACACTGAGCCCGCCCATCAGTGTGACTGACAGACCGATTTGATTGTCTCGTGTGGTTGTTCAAATGAAAGCAGTTTATTTTGTCTTGTTTTTACGGTTTCTTTTTAGTCTCGGTAAGTCAGTCTGGTTTTTTGTAAGTCTGCACTCCTCTTTTCAGTATTAAATGAATTCACACTGATATTATACCTGTAGTTTTCAGAACTATGGTGTCTGCTTAATTAAAGAAAGTAAGGCTTCTAGTGAAAGGAATCTGTTTTTCTTAACTTTTTCATGCAATGATGGTGCTTTGAGTGACGGGTAAAATATTTAGTTACCAGTCACTGATGCAGCTTTTCCCAGCGGAAATGCTGTCAGGAGTTACACACATATATTATTAAACATTATCTTTATACAAAGTAGTGCAGCACTCAGAGGCAGAGCTCAGTGTTCTGTCCCTGTGGGAGCACGCGGCCCCCAGGAGGACTTGGCGCTCGTCTCTGTGTCTCTCCTGTGCCTCATTAACATGCCCTCGTGAAGCCAAGCGTGCGAAACTTGGCATGTTGCCAGCTGGTTATTATGAACTTGTTAATTGTAGTGATCAGCAGCATTCCCTTTAGTAGGCAGGGCACATGCTCTTGAGTTTACCCACAGTGCCCCTCTCTGACAGACACACTCTCATTTCACCATACATGTCAAACCGCAACTTGATTACTTTTTGTAAACCTCCTTTTCTATTTGACAGCTTATTCTGGTAAATTTCAGTTTCCATCAATAATAGGATCCCTTTCTTGGTTCACATGTAACCCAACAACATGATTGTGAATCTGATTCCCAGGCTGCTCCGTCAGGAACATTTACACCTACAGCTCGGTGACAGCACTGCAGTTCATCACCACAGCGAGAGGGGGGGGACGCATCGTCACTGGATCAGGTGAGTCTAGGGTAACACAGGGGGATCTGTTAGAATCAGTGACAGCACTGCACTTCATCTCCACAGGGTCGTCACTGTATTAGGTGAGTCTTTTAGAACAGCACAAGCTGACACACAACCCACTGTGTTAATCCTGAAGGACATCCTCAAATTTCAGCTCAGACAGGCTGTTTTCCCGCTAATAGACACCAATGTTAAAGCTAGGCTCCCCCCATAGATCCCAGTGTTAAAGCCAGACTGTTTCCCCCCATAGACCCCAATGTTAAAGCCTCTCTCCCCCCTCGCTTCACCCCCTCTATCCTCCTCTCTTCCCCTCATCTGTTTGTCCTCTCTCTCTCTCTCAGAGGGGGGGAAGGTGGAGTTGTGGGATCCTCTAACGGGACAGAGCTGCCAGTCTGTTCGCGCTCACAAGGACGCCGTGACAACACTGCAGGTAAAAAAAATATCCAAACCCCCGGAGGAGCGAGCGCTACCCCCAGAGGAGTGAGCGCTACCCCTGGAAGGAGCAAGCGTTACCACCGGAAGGAGCGAGCGTTACCCCCAGAGGAACCCCTTTCAGACCCATTCTCTGATCTCTTATTAGCTTTCTTAACATTATCAATGCCCCCTTAAAGAACTATAAGCAAGACTACAGTTTTCTCTCTCTCGTTCTCTCTCTCTCTCTCTCTCTCTCTCTCTCTCTCTCTCTCTCTCTCTCTCTCTCTCTCATTCTGTCTTTGCTTTTAGCCCCATGGCCCCCTGCTGTTCTCTGGCTCTGTGGACGGTTCAGTGAAGGTGTGGGAGGTGGATAGAGAGAGGGAGGCAGGGGGCGGAGACTGTGTGCCCCCAGGCTCCTCCCCCATCCGCCTCCTTAGATCATGTGACTCGGATCCCTCCAGCCTCGCTCTCATTCGCAGCCTCACTCCCAGAGGAGAGAAGGTCTACATTGGAACAGATCACTCCAACATACACAAACTGGACTGGAGGACTGGTGAGTGCGTGTGCCTGCCTGCTTGCTTGTCTCTGTCTGAGCAGAATCACAGGGAGTCCACTCACTGCACTACACTGACCTGAGCCCCTTAAACCCCACCCCCCACCCTTTTCTCTCAGGTGCGGTATCGAAGTTGGCTAATCACAGCTCGGGGTCAGGGGTCACAGACTGTGTGTGGCAGACGGGTGACGGGCTGCTGCTGACGAGCTCCTTCGACCTGGACACTGGAGAGAGCAGCCTGAACTGTGAGGGGGGGTGAGGGTGAGGGGAGAGAGCAGCCTGAACTGTGAGGGGGGGTGAGGGTGAGGGGAGAGAGCAGTCTGAACTGTGAGGGTGAGGGGGGTGTGGGGGTGTGAGGGTGAGGGAAGAGAGCAGCTTGAACTGTGAGGGGGTGGTGAGGGTAAGGGGAGAGAGCAGCATGAACGGTGTGGATGAGGGGGGTGTGAGGGTGAGGGGAGGGTTAGGGGTGTGTGAGCAGCCTGAACTGAGGGGGTGTGAGGGTGAGGGAGAGAGCAGCCTGAACTGTGAGGGGTGTGTGGGGGGTGTGAGGGTGAGGGGAGAGAGCAGCCTGAACTGTGAGGGGGGGGTGAGAGAGCAGCATGAACTGTGAGGGGGGGGGGGGTGAGGGGAGAGAAGAGCCTGAATTGTGAGAGTGAGGGGGGTGTGAGGGTGAGGGTGAGGGTTAGGGGAGAGAGCAGCCTGAACTGAGGGGGGTGTAAACTCCGAGGGTTAGGGGGAGAGATTCTCTGTGTGAGGGGGTCTCTGTTTGAGGGTGTATCTGTGTGAGGGGGGGGTCTCTGTGTGAGTCTGACGGGCACCTCTGTCTGTATTTGCATTTTAACCCCTGAAATAAAATAACAAACATGAACAAATCTCGCCCCAGTACGCAGTCTCCCTGACGACGGTTACCTAGCAACACTATCCTGGCCTGATGCTCCCAGATTTCTCTGCCTCTCCTCCTGGCTCACAGGCAGTGGGGGTCACCGCTGGGTCACAGGGGGGCGGAGCCTGACTGTGTGGGAGCAGCTGCCAGCCAATAGCAGAGAGAGGTGAGAGAACAGGACACTGCGCCCTGTGTCTGCCATCTTGACTCCAGCTTTACAGGGAGCCACAATGACGTCGGTTCACAATGTGTGTCTTCACCACTCAGGAGTGATGTCACCGTCAGACACATCGCCAGTCTGGAGCGCGGGCCAGTGGAGTCGGGGTCTGAGGAGAGTGAGGAGGAGGAGGAGGAGGAGGAGGGTGAAGGTGAGAGAGAGAAAGAGGGAGGGAGGAGAAAGAGTTTTGAGATTTAACATCTCTAGTTATAATACAGTTATTAATAAAATTGAGCCACAATAAATCTTTTAAAAATAATAATGAAATATACAGGAACATAACAAAACCATTACAGAGCAATAGAAACACAGTGCGCATACACCTTTCATAGAAACACAGCGAGCTCCCCTTCCTCACTCACACACACACCCTCTCCAATACACCACGACTCCCCCTCCTCACTCACACACCCCTTCCCCAATACACCACGACTCCCCCTCCTCACTCACACACACCCTCTCCAATACACCACGACTCCCCCTCCTCACTCACACACCCCTTCCCCAATACACCACGACTCCCCCTCCTCACTCTCACACACACCCCTCTCCAATACACCACCTCCCCCTCCTCACTCCACCTTCCCCAATACACCATGACTCCCCCTCCTCACTCTCACACACACCCTCTCAATACACCACGACTCCCCTCCTCACTCACACCCCTTCCCCAATACCCACATCTCCCCTCACTCGCACACACACCCTCCCCAATACACCACGACTCCCCTCCTCACTCCTCACCCCTTCCCCATACACCACAACTCCCCCTCCTCACTCTCACACCCCTCCCCAATACACCACGACTCCCCCTCCTCACTCCACCCTTCCTTCCCAATACACCACGACTCCCCTCCTCACTCTCACACATACACCCTCCCCAATACACCACGACTCCCCTCCTCCTCCTCACACCCCTTCCCAATACCTACAACTCCCCCTCCTCCTCTCACACATCCTCCCCAATACACCACAACTCCCCCCTCCTCCTCCACCCCCTTCCCAATACCCATGACTCCCCCTCCTCACACACCCCCTCCCCAATACACCACAACTCCCCCTCCTCACTCCTTTTACCCTCCCCAATACACCACGACTCCCCTCCTCACTCACACACCCCTTCCCCCAATACACCACAACTCCCCCTCCTCACTCTCACACACACATCCTCCCCAATACACCACGACTCCCTCCTCCTCACTCACACACCCCTTCCCCAATACACCATGACTCCCCCTCCTCACTCGCACACACACCCTCCCCAATACACCACGACTACCCCTCCTCACTCACACACACACACCCTCCCCAATACACCACGACTCCTCACTGGCACACACACCCTCCCCAATACACCACGACGACTCCTCACTCGCACACACACACACACACACCCACCCGCACCATGCTCCCCCTCCTCACTCAAACACACACACACCTCCCCCCATACACCATGACTCCCCTCCTCACACACCCCTCCCCAATACATGATGATTCCTCCTCCTCACACCCCCCTCCCCAATACACCACGACTCCCCCTCCTCACTCACAGCACACACCCTTCCCAATACACCACCAGCTTTAAAGCTGTCCAAGTCCTGTACCATTTAATAAAAGGACAAATCTATCTTAATCCTGGAGACCTTTGGGATTCTTAAAGCACCAAAAGCATTGCGAAAGCCAGTGGGTAAAATCTTAGTTTTTCAGGATTTCAAAATGTCTAGCTTTGCTTGACCCAATACAAAGTTGACCAGTGAGCATCTGTCCCTCTGTCCAAAACTGTACTTGGTGCTAAAAACAAAGAGCTGCTAAGTAAAGAATCCTCCCTGAGAAGCCAGCAGGTCTTTTAAAAACAGAAAGGTCTGCAGCCGAGGGCAGTCAGTGACGAGGTGGAGGAGTGTCTCCACTGCGAGGCAGAAAGGGCACTGGACACTGAGCCCCGGCTCCACATGGCTCAGGTAGCAGTTAGTGGCGATGATACCGTGCAAGTCTCTGGAGCGCTTGGAAAGGGGCAGCTTGTTCAGCACCCTCCGGACAGAGGATACATCATAAGGGACAGAGAGGTGAGCTCTCCACTTAATGTCCAACAGGTCTGTCACCTGATTTCATAGAGCCGTTTCTTTCTGCTGTGTGGAGAGCCACCTCTATCACTCTCTCCATTGACAGCAGTCTGCCAGGCATCTCCTCCTCCTCCTCTAGCACTGAAGGGGACCAGCACTGTGGGGAACGGGCTCCTGCTCTGGGCCAAGCGCTCCCACAGAGACCTGCCCAGGAACTAGGAGAGAGCTGCACTGAGGGAGGCCTGTAGGTCACTCGGGACCTTCTCCAGGAATCGACTGACATGATATTGTGTGCTGGGGACAACTCCCTGCTGGCTTTGCATTTAAAAAAGAGTAAAATAAATTAACTGACCAAGCTTGGTAAAACCTGCTTTTAAAAAACACCGAAGACAGCTATATTAAAACAGGGGCTCTTCGAAAGCCCACTGTGTGCAGTGGGACTTATTAAATCTAGTGATCTTTTAAAATACTCCAAACGTTAAGAACATAAGAAAGTTTACAAACGAGAGGAGGCCATTCAGCCCATCTTGCTCGTTTGGTTGTTAGAGCTTATTGATTCCAGAATCTCATCAAGCAGCTTCTTGAAGGATCCCAGGGTGTCAGCTTCAACATTACTGGGGAGTTGGTTCCAGACCCTCACAATTCTCTGTGTAAAAAAGTGCCTCCTATTTTCTGTTCTGAATGCCCCTTTATCTAATCTCCATTTGTGACCCCTGGTCCTTGTTTCTTTTCAGGTCAAAAAGTCTCCTGGGTCGACATTGTCTATACCTTTTTTAGGATTTTGAATGTTTGAATCAGATCGCCAGTAGTCTTCTTTGTTCAAGACTGAATAGATTCAATTCTTTTTAGCCTGTCTGCATACGACATGCCTTTTTACACCTGGGATAATTCTGGTTGCTCTTCTTTGCACTCTTTCTAGAGCAGCAATATCCTTTTTGTAACGAGGTGACCAGAACTGAACACAATATTCTAGGTGAGGTCTTACTAATGCATTGTAAAGTTTTAACATTACTTCCCTTGATTTAAATTCAACACTTCTCACAATATATCCGAGCATCTTGTTGCCTTTTTTATAGCTTCCCCACATTGTCTAGATGAAGACATTTCTGAGTCAACATAAACTCCTAGATTTTTTTAATAGATTCCTTCAATTTCAGGATCTCTCACATTTTCCATTTTGGATCTTATTATAGTTTCCATAAGTTTACATATAATAGAAGTCAGGCTTATTGGTCTGTAGTTACCTGGTTGGGTTTTGTCTCCCTTTCTGTGGATCGGTATTACGTTTGCAGTTCTCCAGTCTGTAACAGTGTCCTGGGAGACAGTCAGCATGGTTTTAGGAAAGGGAGATTGTTTTCTCCCCCCTTCTTTTCTAGTTTAAATGCTTCTGGACCTCCTCAAGGATCCTTTCTCCGAGTAGATTGGTTCCCTTTTTGTTTAAGTGCAGTCCGTTCCACCTATATAGATAGTCCTTGTTGTAGAATGTGTTCCAATGTTCAAGAAGGATGAAGCCTTCCTCTGTGCACCACGATTTCAGCCATGCATTTTGAGTTTGTATTTCCAGCTATCCGTATGGTCCTTTGCAAGGTGCCGGCAGTATCCCAGAAAATACCACATACCGCTCCCCCCAACAACGGGACCCCAGACGCGGGATTAGCGGGCTGAAAAACGGCTTTCCCCCGTTCACTGGTTCCACCGCAACGTAGGGCTGAGCCCCTCTGCACTGCCGTGAGAGACTGGCACAGGTCCGCGAATCAACCCCCTCCCCACCAGCCGCAGCAGGGACCCCCTCTTCTTCAGCCACCATTTTGTTATTTATGTATTTATGTGTTTATTGTATTTAATATAGCGCTTTATGCACAAAAGTATCGCAAAGCACTGTACAGTACGTAGCAGGAATATGTCTTTATGACCACCTGAACGTTCCCTCCGGTCGGTTCACCTCCAGATGCTGCAGGCTCCGGTTCAGCTGTGGTCTCGCTGTCGGGCAGAGGCTTGGGTCTCCAAGTAACCCCCTTGACCACTTGTCCTGAGTGCATTGTGTCTGTGCTTGCAAACACAACAGAATCCTTTACATTAAAACGCCACGCAGCATTCAGTGCATTGTCAGGATTAGATAACCATACAAACACCTGTCTTCTAAAATATATCACTTGAGTTTTTACAACTGAGAGAGATCATTTTAGTCTATGACATTATTTTGCCATATGGGGAAAGCTGTCTGTCGATCATGGTGTTATCATAAGTACTGTGCTTCTGTTCAGTCTCCATCGTGGGCCTGTTTGTTAATTTCTTTTTTGTTCTGTTCAGATATTTCCCAGGATTCAGAGGGACCTAAAGGTTCTGGAATCTCATGGATTCGCTGTGTTCTGCTTTGAAGGACCCCACCTGAGGGAGGCTGACCAAGCAAAGTGCCTGTTTTTTTATGTATAAATATGATTCTCCTTTTTTTTTTTTTTTTTTTTTAAAACAGTATTTTCAGATGGGATGGGGGGTGGGCAGTGCTTATAGAGGTTAAAGATGGGTTGACAGTCTTGGTTTGCGCTCCTTTTAAAGCGGACAGTATTAATGTTGCTACTGTAGTGCAAATCCATTTTAAGGCATTAACAAACACACTTCAACCCGTTTCAGTGTTTTGTAATGCAATGTGTCCATTTAAACACTTGTAACATTGTGAAAATCAAAAATGATGTGGTTTATAACAAAATTAAAAAAGATGAAACCATATTTTTGAATTAACTGAAATCGAGATATCAGAATCTGTCCAGCCGACCTCCTTTCCCTGTCTCTTATACAAGACTACTGTCAGTCTCCTCACTATAAACTAATAGAAGTGAATCTGTCCAGCCGACCCCTTTCCCTGACTCTTATGGTCTCCTCACTGATGGAAGTTAAAATATTTCTGTGCCCTTGTCCTCCAGAGGTCGGTAGCTCGCTGACAGCCGCTCTCGAGTTCCTGGGTGAATAAGCAAGCTGGCCTGGTCATGTGATCGGAGGACGCCTATTGAACCTTCAGTTCTCCTGAGCCGTGTGGGGAATCGCTGGGGTGAGGGGAAAAAGATTGGGCGTTCCAAACTGGGAGAACATCGGGAGTCAAATAATAATTAGACAAACTAAAAAACACTTCTGTGCCGTCAACCCTTTTGATCTTGTGATTTTCATTCATTCTGTGAATCTGGGCAGATATATTGTTGATTAACGAATCCATGGTTTGTGCTTCCAGTCAGAACAATTCAACAGAAAAGGAATATTATTTGATTATGCAACAGTCATTTCAACGAGTTCATTATAGTATTACATATTTCAAACGTAACACTTAGTAATTTCACATTGTTTGCTAAAAGTTTTCATAATTACAAATTGTGACAAAAGGTCTTTATTTACAGCATAACATTGACCACAGTTCTTGGTTGCCGAGGCTGCTGTGGCCACTGACTGTGGACGAGGTTTCTTTGATAACAGGAGAGAAGCTGGAAGCTTTAATCAGTTCATACATCAGGAAATGGTTGGGAATTCCACACTGCCTCAGCAGAGTGGGACTTTATGGTAAAGAGCTACCAGTCTCCGCTCTAACCGAGAAGTTTAAGTGCGCCAAGGTCTGACTGGAAATGACATTAGTAGAGTCACGCGACAAATGCGTAAGAGAGGCAACACTTGTGTTGAAAACTGAAAGAAAGTGGGCAGCAAAGAAAGCTGTGGAAGATGCAAAGGCTGCCCTTCGAATTGGTGATATCATGGGGCAAGTTCAGCATGGAAGAGGGGGTCTTGGTCTCAGTTCAGCTCCTCCTACATGGCACAAGGCAGCCCCAGCTCAATGGTGGAAGCTGGTAGTCAACAAGGTGCAAAAGCAGGAGGAGAGGATGAGGTGCGTAAAGACCATTTCCCAGGCCAAGCAGGGAGAATGGATGAGATGAGTGTTGAACAACGCAAGATCTGCTGGTAAGACCTATGGACAATGGAACAGAGCAGGATCAGTTTCCTCATCAGGTCAACATATGATGTTCTCCCATCACAACAGAACCTATACCTCTGGGTAGGAGAGGATCCCTCATGTCCTTTGTATTCATCACCTGCAACATTAAGGCACATTTTGACAGGATGTAAGGTGGCTCTTAACCAAGGACGGTTTACTTGGCGCCATGACTAGGTGCTGCAATGTTTGGCCTTAGCATTGGAAGACAAGCGTAACATGACCAATAAGTTGCCACCAGTTCCATCAAAACATTACACACAAAAGACAACATTCCTCCACCCAGTAGAGCAACCACCAAGAAAAGGTGTTAAAACCAATCCTCGCCCAGGACAACTGGAAGCTGCTAGAGACTGGAAAATGCTGGCAGATGTTGGTCAACGGCTTATTTTCCCACCGAGATTGCCACCACTAACCTTCGACCAGATATTGTCTTGTGGTCTGGATCAGCACAGCACGCCTTGCTCACCTGGTAGAGTTAACAGTGCCATGAGAGGATGCTGTAGATGAGGTGTATGAGAGGAAGAAACTGCGGTATGCTCAACTACCTACAGAAGCGGAACAGCGAGGATGGAGAGTCCGGGTTTACGCGGTGGAGGTGGGTTGTCGCGAATTTGTGGCACACTCTCCAACCCAGTTTCTCAGAGATGTCAGATTCAGTGGCCAAGAGTTGTGTCGCACAGTGAAGAACTTATCTGAAGCAGCAGAGAGGAGCATGCAACTGGCTCTGGTTGAGACGGAAAGATTCTTGTTGGGGATCTCAAGCAGAATAAAAAGAAAGAAATGCTGATGTACGGGTAAGCAAGCTGGGCTGAGTTGAGTGGGGGACGGAGGGGGGGTGATGCTGGGACACCAGAATCACCGTCGAGCTCTCTTGAGGTGTCGTGGGCTAGTTGACGAAACACTGAGGATGGAAGGTGCCCACTTGAAGACCCCAGAGAAGTACCTTACTTAGCTCAATCCAGACGGTTGTCATGCTGATGCGCTGGGGAGACCGCACTGTGGTTGATCCCCGGAGCCAGCATCGCAGCCGTTGTGTGTGCTGATGTGCTAGGGAGGCAAAATAAGTTGATCCCTGGAGCCAGCATTACACTTCAGCCATCAACACCAGGCAGAATGATATCTACATCATCATATGGAAAGAAACGCCAATGAATGGAGACACAGATGGATCACATTAGTTTACTGTAAAGCTACGTCTTAGTTTGTGCTTATCTTGGCGAGAGCCGAGTTCAAATTAGCATGAAATTTTAACATCTACTCTCATGTAATGGAAATCATGTTTTAACGCACATCCCATTCACATCTGTACACCGATACGTGCCTTCCAACAGACAGCTATTGTCTTTGAAACCTGTCCTTTTATACCTGCCTGGCTTGTTAAATTACGAAGACGTGTATTAGTTTAATTGATTGCCAGTCAATTCCTGCTTTTGGATAGCTGTGGCATTCTGGGAGATGTCGTTTTTCATTCATCATTTAAATAGCAGGAATGACATTTCTTTTATTCCACCCACATTGTTTCTTGCCTACCTTACACGCCAGAGTAAATACTGTGTACTATTACACTCCAGGGTAAAGACTGAGTACTATTACACTCCAGGGTAAAGACTGAGTATTATTACACTCCAGGGTAAAGACTGAATATTCTTACACTCCAGGGTAAAGACTGAATATTCTTACACTCCAGGGTAAAGACTGAGTATTCTTACACTGCAGGGTAAAGACTGAGTATTTTTACACTCCAAAGTACTCTTTCTAGTAGGATCTAAAACTCAACTTAAGAATCTCATTATAGCTGCCCTGAACCTAAGAAACTGCTGCCTTGCCCCACACTACGAAGCCTTGGTTTACTTCTTGACAGCAACCTCTCCTTTGATGCCCACATCTCCTCCATGGTCAAATCTTCCTTCTACCATCTTCGAAACATCGCCAAAGCCATCCCTACCTTTCCCTCACAGATGCGGAGATACTTTGTTATGCCTTTGTCTCCTTGACTCGACTGCAACTTTCTCTATGGTGGTCTCCCGGCACGCACCTTAAACCAACTGCAGCTAGTTCAGAATGCCGGTGCCAGGATCCTTACCAGATGTAAAAAACGTGAACACATCACCCCCCATCTTGCCCAGCTGCACTGGCTACCTGTAAAGTTCAGGATTACTTTCAAAACTCTCCTGCTCACCTACAATGCCCTTCATCACACAGGTCCCGAGTACCTCCTCAACCTGCTGTCCCGCTATGTCCCTGCCCGCAAGCTGAGGTCCTCCGACTCCCCAAGCAAAAGTGCACCACACTTGGAGAACGCTTGTTTAGCTTTATGGCTCCGACTCTGGAACTCTCTCCCAGCTTTGGTGTGTGACACTGCCACCGTCACTTGCTTTAAATCAACTCTCAAGATCCACTTGTTCTCTCTTGCTTTCCATGCTCTTTAAGCCTGATATCTGCTATTAGCTGCTGTGTTGTTGCTACTATTTAATGTATTATGCATTTTTTACTGTATTGTATTAGGCTTTTTTTTTTTTTTTTTTTAACTGTATATCATGTATTATGGATTTTGTTGTTAATACATCTTGTAAAGCGCTTTTTGATGGTGGTCCACTATGAAAGGCACTATATAAAATAGATTGATTGATTGATTGATATTACACTGCAGGGTAAAGACTGAGTACTATTACATTGCAGGGTAAAGACTGCACTTTTCTTTGGGGTCCTATGTATCTCCCTTCTACAATGTTACCCCACATTCTCCCACAAAATTCATTTCCACATAATGTCTCCCTTTAATCATATTTATTTCACATCTCTTCTGGACAGCTTCAGGAACAATAGCAATTTCATCACCACTCCATCAATTACACGGGTGTCAGATTGACATCGCCATTCCCAGTTCACATTCCTTTGTTTTTTGCATTTTAATTTTTCTGAAGCCACTTTCATGTTTTACATCTAAAACACAGTCCTCGCTGCTATCTTCATTTACAGACACTTGTGTCTCTAAGAAGGATTTCAAACTCAAACTCTGAAGAACTTGTGACAACATTCCCACAGCGTGAGAGACAAACATTTTAACTGTTTGAACTGACACAAGAGCACACTAACAAGAGAGCAAAAACGAAATCATTACCAAAGTAGCAATCAATTCAATCTCATTATCAAACAAGTATCAATTAGGAACAACTGTTTTAAGTGGATTAAATAACTCAAAGGGTTCAATCGGTAAGAATATAATCAATGAAGGCACTAGAGCCCAAACGCTGGTCTGCTTGACTCGGTCTCTTCTAGTTTCAATAACACTGATGAAGGCACTAGAGCCCAAACACTGGTCTGCTTGACTCGGTCTCTTCTAGTTTCAATAACACTGATGAAGGAACTAGAGCCCAAACGCTGGTCTGCTTGACTCGGTCTCTTCTAGTTTCAATAACACTGATGAAGGCACTGGAGCCCAAACGCTGGTCTGCTTGACTCGGGTCTCTTCTAGTTTCAATAACACTGATGAAGGCACTAGAGCCCAAACGCTGGTCTGCTTGACTCGGTCTCTTCTAGTTTCAATAACACTGATGAAGGAACTAGAGCCCAAACGCTGGTCTGCTTGACTCGGTCTCTTCTAGTTTCAATAACACTGATGAAGGCACTAGAGCCCAAACGCTGGTCTGCTTGACTCGGTCTCTTCTAGTTTCAATAACACTGATGAAGACACTAGAGCCCAAACGCTGGTCTGCTTGACTCAGTCTCTTCTAGTTTCAATAACACTGATGAAGGCACTAGAGCCCAAACGCTGGTCTGCTTGACTCAGTTTCTTCTAGTTTCAATAACACTGATGAAGGCACTAGAGCCCAAACGCTGGTCTGCTTGACTCAGTCTCTTCTAGTTTCAATAACACTGATGAAGGCACTAGAGCCCAAACGCTGGTCTGCTTGACTCAGTCTCTTCTAGTTTCAATAACACTGATGAAGGCACTAGAGCCCAAACGCTGGTCTGCTTGACTCAGCCTCTTCTAGTTTCAATAACACTGATGAAGGCACTAGAGCCCAAACGCTGGTCTGCTTGACTCAGTTTCTTCTAGTTTCAATAACACTGATGACGGCACTAGAGCCCAAACGCTGGTCTGCTTAACTCAGACTCAGTCTCAGTCTCTTCTAGGAGAGGAGGAGAGGGAGGGAGGCAGTTTTAATGGAAGGAATTAAAATCTAGTGTGGCAGGCAGAGAGATCAGGGGAGAGAGAGGGAGGGTTAGGGTCTTTTTCCCCTTTCCATCACGCCCCTCTTTTCCCACTCACATTTTTAGTATTTACTTTCCTCCCCTTCCCCTACTCTGTTATCCACAGCAACACAGCATCTCTCTCTCACTTGCTCTTTCTCATTCATCCCTCTCCTCTCCCCCTCTTGCTTTCTCTCTCTCTCCCTCTCCCTCCCTCCTCTCTCCCCCTTTCTCTCTCCCACTGCTCCCCCTCCTCTCCCCCTCTCGCTTTCTCTCCCTCCTCCCCTCCCTCTCGCGGTGGAACCAGCTCAGTTCTCGCATTTCAATTCATTCTCAGTTCTATTTTTTTTTTTCTCTGAGTCTGTGGGTTTCTTGCTGTTTCCAGATCTTGCAGCTCTGAGGTGAATCACAACCTGCATGTCAGCTGTTGCCTGTGGAATGCTGTCTGTCTGTATGTGTGTCAGTGTTGAACTATCTGTCCACAGTGTCTATTGATCTCATCTGTGTCTGTTTCTGTACAGCTTCTATACCTGTCAGTATATATGTCTGTCTGTATGTATTGGTCTCTAATCTGTATCTATGTGTCTGTCTGACTACAGAGGCGAGGGTTAGAGAGAGAGAGAGAGAGGGAGAAGGAGAGCGGAAAGCAGTTTTTTGCCTGTTGAAATATGAATGTGTGTAAATGGACGGTAGTGAGGGACTCATCAGATATTCAAACAAATATCTGTGCATCTGTGTGTGTGTGTGTCTCTGTGTCTGTCTGTCTGTGTTTGTCTGTGAGTGTGAGTGTCTGTGTGTGTCTGTCTGTCTGTCTGTGTGTGTGAGTGTCTGTGTGTCTGTTGGTCTGTGTATATTAACTTTGTCATACCAATAAAACATTGTATTGAATTTGAATTGAGAGTTGGAAGGAGAGGGAGAGAGATGGATAGAGAAGGGATGATTGAGAGAGGGGGAGGGGGCGGCACTGTGATCTGCAGGTGCTCAGATCACTGGCAGCTGCTGGCCTCTGACTCACTTTATTTTCTAATTGTTTCTATAAAAAACACTGTTGGAAATGATCTCTCTCTTTTTCTCTCTCACTCCCCCTCTCCCCCTACCACTCTCGCCTCTCGCTCTCTTCTCCTCTTAACCCCTTTCTCGGTTCAGTAATGCTGTATCATCATGACAACGAATCAAGTATTGCCAAAGCTTCAAGATACTACCCAGTCTGTCTCCCTCTCTCCTCACTCTCCCTTCATCTCAACCCAGTCTGTCTCCCTCTCTCCTCACTCTCCCTTCTCTACCCAGTCTGTCTCCCTCTCTCCTCACTCTCCCTTCTTCTCTACCCAGTCTGTCTCCCTCTCTCCTCACTCTCCCTTCTTCTCTACCCAGTCTGTCTCCCTCTCTCCTAACTCTCCCTTCTCTACCCAGTCTGTCTCCCTCTCCTCACTCTCCCTTCTTCTCTACCCAGTCTGTCTCCCTCTCTCCTAACTCTCCCTTCTCTACCCAGTCTGTCTCCCTCTCTCCTCACTCTCCCTTCTTCTCTAGCTCCACCGCTCACACTTCCTGTCTCTTTCTCTACTGCCTTTATATAATGAATTGACAAGCATTTTTAGATTCTAATATTTCCCTCTCACCCCTCTCCTTCTCCCTCCCCTCTCACTCTCCCCTCCCCTCCTTCCTCTCCCACCTATCACTCCCCTCCCATCTCCTTTCCTTTCCTCCTCTCTCTGTCCCTGTGAGAGGGATGGCAGTACGCTGTCTCTTTTTTGTCTTTTCCCTCTCTGGACTCCTGCTCCTGATCGCTGTGGTAACAAGGACTGTCCAGTCATGTGACTCTGAGGCTGGGCTCGCTACCTACAATCCGCAACGGCGGCAGGGGGTAATGGACAGAGTGGGAGAGAGGAGGCTGGCGGAGAGTAGACTAAATTATAGAGGCTCTCTGCGTCCTGCATCTCAGAAACAGATGTTGCGAGTGAGGGGGCGTCGCCAGGCAGCCCAGCTCCTCCCCCTGACCTCACAGGCCCCGCCCACATACCCTTGGGCCATCGACTGGGGTCCCACCCTACTTCCTGAAGAAACAAGCGACTTCCTGTCAACACAGGAAGCGGGTCAAAGCCAGCAGCAGCGACATCACCAGAGACCTGAGCAGGCCACACCCACCCAGCGGCCGGTAGAGAGTGAGAGAGGAGAGGAGCGAGGGAGGGAGAGAGGGAGAGAGGGAGATGTGGCCACCCTGGAGACTGATCTATATGAGACGGAGCCGGAAGGTAATTTCAGGTTATATTGATATAGGACACTAGAGCAGGTTTGAAACTTGCTCAGCAGAGCTGGCTGTGAACCGGCTGCAGTGTGGTTCTCAGGCCTGTGCTGTGGCTCTCAGGGTAGTGCTGTGGCTCTCAGGCCTGTGCTGTGGCCCTCAGGCCTGTGCTGTGGCTCTCTGGTCTGTGCTGTGGCCCTCAGGCCTGTGCTGTGGCCCTCAGGCCTGTGCTGTGGCTCTCTGGGCTGTGCTGTGGCCCTCTGGGCTGTGCTGTGGCTCTCTGGGCTGTGCTGTGGCCCTCAGGCCTGTGCTGTGGCTCTCTGGGCTGTGCTGTGGCTCTCTGGGCTGTGCTGTGGCTCTCAGGGCTGTGCTGTGGCACTCAGGCCTGTGCTGTGGCTCTCAGGCCTGTGCTGTGGCCCTCAGGGCTGTGCTCAGCATTGTCTCTTTCTCTTCCAGCTGTGGATCCCCAGTTCTATGTCACTGTGACAATCTCAACACTGCTGATCCTCATCGCAGCTGCAATCACAGCCAAACTGTGGTGAGAACAGAGCGTGTGTGTGTGTCTGTGTGTGTGTCTCAATGAGTGTGTGTGTGTATTTGTCCAGTATAAGCAATGTATTCTCTCCCCCTCTCTCCCTCCTCTCTCCTCCTCTATCTCAATTCAATTCAGTAAGCTTTTTTCACCTTCCATTCTCCCTCTCTTCTTCCCTCACCCTCTTTCCTTTCTCCCACTCTTATTCTTTCCTCTCTTTTCCTCTTCCCTTTCTCCCTTCCTCTCCTTCCCTCTCTCTCACTCTCAGTTGTATCCCTGTGATGGGTTTGTGGTGTGACGTGTTCACTGTGTGTCCCTCAGGCTGTGACAGGTCTCTACATCCTGGCCAGCCAGTATGGTTGTGTGTCTGTCCTCCCCAGCAGGACTGACAGTCTCTGTGTGTCGGGCATGTTTGGGAATTCTGGGACAGAACTGCAGAATTTAGGGAAGAAAATATCACTTGTTTGGCTGTATTACTGCAATGGAATAGAGAGTGCATCTGTCTCGATTTCTCCCAGTTCACAGTGACCACATAGCTTTCTGTCACTGGGCAGCCAGGACTGTTTGTGCCGTCCTGTTTCTATGGCCAGGTGGCGGTCACTGAGTCTGTACTTGGTCAGGATGTGCCTCTGCTTTGTGTCTCTCACCCTGACCAGGCATTCTCCCAGGGTGTATTTTCTGTTTAGGGCCCAATAGCTTGCCAGTTTTTTTGTGTTTTAGTGTTTTTATCCCAATGGTCCAGATAGGAGTGTTGAGGTGTTTTATAATTTGGTTATATAATCTCTCTCTTCTCTCTCCTCTCCTCTACCCTCTCCTCTCTCTCCCTCCATCCCCTCTCCTCTCTCCCCTCTCCCTCTCTCCCCTCTCTCCCCTCTCTCCTCTCCTCTCTCTCCCTCCCTCCCCTCTCACTCTCCCCTCTCTCTCTCCTCTCTCTCCCCTTTCCTCTCTTTCCCCTCTCCCTCTCTCCCCCTCCTCTGTCCTATCCCCTCTTTCCCCTCTCTCTCCCCTCTCTCCCCTCTCTCTCCCCTCTCTTCTCTCCCCTCTCTCTCTTCCCTCTCTCATCTCTTGTATCCCCTCTCTCCCCTCTCCTCTCTTTCCCCTCTCTCTCCCTCTCTCCCCTCTCCTCTCTCCCCTCTCCTTCTTTCCTCTCCTCTCTCCCTCTCCCTCTCTCCCCCTATCCCTCTCTTCCTCTCCTCTTTCCCTCTCTCTCCCTCTCCTTTCTCCCCTCTCTCTCTCCCTTTTCTCCTCTCCTCTCTCCCCTCCTCTAACCTCTCTCCCTCTCCTCTCCCTTTCTCTCTCTGCCTCTCTCCTCTCCCCTCTCTCCCCTCTCCTCTCTTTCCCCTCTCTCCCCTCTCCTCTCTCCTCTCCTCTCTTTCCCTCTCTCCCCTCTCACTCTCCCCTCTCCTTTCTCCCTCTCCCTCTCTCCCCTCTCCTCTCTCCTATCCCCTCTCCTCTTTCCCTCACACTCTCCCCCCTCTCCCCTCTCTCTCTCCCCTCTCCTCTCTCCTATCCCCTCTCCCCTCTCCCCTCTCCTCTCTTTCCCTTCTCACTCTCCCCTCTCCTCTCTCCTCTCTCCTACCCCCTCTCTCCCCTCTCCTTTCTTTCCCCCCTCTCTCTCCCCTCTCTCTCTCTCCTCCCCTCTCCTCTCTCCCCTCTCCCTCCTCTCTTCTCTCTCAGTTATGATCACAGTAGATCTCCTCCTCCTCTCTCACATCGCTCTGTAGCTGCTCCTGTCTCTCTCTCTCTCTCTCTTTCTCGTTCCCTCGTTTCAGAAGAGAGTCGTCAGGCCCTGACCTCCACTGCAGGACTCCCCCAGACTCTCTCCCTCTCCCCTCTTGAACCCCACCCCCTCCCTCACCTGCCCCTCTCGAACCCTCCCCCATCCCTCCCACTCCATCCCCTCTCCCACAGCCCAGCAAGAGCAGGTGAGTCTGACTCAAACCAGCAGCAAAATAAAAACTACACTACCTTGCTTATCTGCTGCAAAAGCCTCCCACGAGGTCTGGGGGATGTCATTTTTGTGGATGTTTTGTGTTTGTCTTGGAGGTGGACTGGCGTCCTGTCCAGGGTGTAGTCTCGCCTTGCGCCCTGTGTATGCCGGGTTAGGCTCTGGCTCACCGTGACCCTGTAAAGGAGTAAGCAGTTAATGATAATGGATGGATGGATGGATAAGAACATAAGAAAGTTTACAAACGAGAGGAGGCCATTCAGCCCATCTTGCTCGTTTGGTTGTTAGTAGCTTATTGATCCCAGAATCTCATCAAGCAGCTTCTTGAAGGATCCCAGGGTGTCAGCTTCAACAACATTACTGGGGAGTTGGTTCCAGACCCTCACAATTCTCTGTAGAAAAGTGCCTCCTATTTTCTATATATATATATATATATATATATATATATATATATATATATATATATATATATATATATATATATATATATATATATATATGTATGCATGTGTGTAGAGAGAGAGAGAGAGAGAGAGAGAGAGAGAGAGAGAGAGAGAGAGAGAGAGAGAGAGAGAGGTTTGATTCTTTCTTGGTCGTTCTCTCTCCTCAGGCTCACAATGCTGAGTTTCGTTGTCTTGCTGCTGCCTGCTTGTTCGTCCAGCTCTCTTTCTGTGATAGACTGGTCAGAGTGGGCGTGTTCCAGAGCGGCCTGGGGGGGTCAGGGAACTGGTTCCAGTTTCACTGCAATATGGAAAGCGGGAGGGAGTGGAACCTCAATCCGCACAGCTTCATCTCTTCACTCTTCAGCATGACCTTCGGCAGTCACGAGCTTTCACAGAAATCTCCACACTGTCAGAACAGCATTTATTTTTAAATTCATTTTGTAAAGAAATAAAATAAAATAAAGGTGTTCAGTTTCAGTAAAATGTCCAAAAAGATGTTTTTATTGTATAAATATTGATATGTTACCAATCAAATATTTAAAAAATCCTATATAAGATATACTTAAATTAACCACTGAGGAGGTACTGGGAGTATGGGAGGCAGTGTGGCTCTAGTGGTTAGAGCTGAGGAGGGACTGGGAGGGAAGGAGGCAGTGTGGCTCTAGTGGTTAGAGCTGAGGAGGGACTGGGAGGGAAGGAGGCAGTGTGGCTCTAGTGGTTAGAGCTGAGGAGGGACTGGGAGGGAGGGAGGCAGTGGCTCTGGTGGTTGGGGCTGAGGAGGGACTGGGAGGGAGGGAGGCAGTGTGGCTCTAGTGGTTAGAGCTGTGGAGGGACTGGGAGGAAGGGAAGCAGTGTGGCTCTAGTGGTTAGAGCTGTGGAGGGGCTGGGAGGGAGGGAAGCAGTGTGGCTCTAGTGGTTAGAGCTGAGGAGGGACTGGGAGGGAGGGAAGCAGTGTGGCTTTAGTGGTTAGAGCTGAGGAGGTACTGGGAGTATGGGAAGCAGTGTGGCTCTAGTGGTTAGAGCTGAGGAGGGACTGGGAGGGAGGGAAGCAGTGTGGCTCTAGTGGTTAGAGCTGAGAAGGGACTGGGAGAGAGGGCAGCAGTGTGGCTCTAGTGGTTAGAGCTGAGGAGGGACTGGGAGGGAGGGAAGCAGTGTGGCTTTAATGGTTAGAGCTGAGGAGGGAGGGAGACAGTTCATTAACACTAATGACTTTTCTGGGTTCAGAATTAATTAAGTTGGAAAATTCTCAGAACTGGAAAATCTGATCTGTCTAATTAGGCAAATTAAACTCATAATAAACTGGAAGAGTGCAGGAGGGTAGAAAGAGTGGAGGAGGAGGAAGAGAAAGAAAGAGAGTGGAGGAGGGGAAGAAGAGAAAACGGGTGGAGGATGGGAGGGAGAGAGAGTGAGAGGGGAGGAAGAGAGAATGGAGGGGGAGGAAGAGAAAGAATGGATAGGGGAGGAAGAGAAATAGAGTGGAGAGAAGAGATATAAACAGTGGAGAAGAGAGGAAAAGATAGAAAGAGTGGAGAGAGAGAGAGAGAGAGAGAGAGAGATTCATGCTTAACAGTCATGCTTAACTTGAGCTCCTAAATCAACCAGTTATATTACATTAGAATGAAATAAATAATGGATAATTAAAATAAAATAATATAATTAAAAGCAAGAAGAACATCTACAGCTGAAAAAGAAAAAGAAAGGTTCATTTAAACTTTAAAGAAAAATAGTTAAAAAGGACCAGAGGAGAGGAACAAAACTAGAGGAGAAAAGAAAGAAAGAAAGAAAGAAAGAAAAATAAGGAAGGAAAGAAAGAAAGAAAGAAAGAAGGAAAATAAAGAAAGGACAGAAAATTAAAAGAAAGCCTGAAAGAGAGAACTACAGAGTAGTCTGTCAGCTATAGAAAATAAGAGCAGGGTAAGCCACTCAAATTAAAAAGTGTAATTATTATAGAAATTAAGAAATACTGTACTGCAAATACTGTAAAAATTCAAATTCAGTCTAAGAGTGTAAGTGGCAGTTGGTCTGTGTGAGAAATGGATACATTGAGCAATGGCAGAGCAGCAGAGCAGCCCCTCCTCCGCACCCACTGCTCTCCAATCATCACATACCCTCTAGAGGTGAAGAGTGTGCAGGTCAGGAAACTGCACAAGCAAAGAATACTGAGGGAGAGCCCAGAGACTCTCATTGCAGACTACATGCAGTCTAAAGACAGGACTGTGATTACCAACCTGCTGTTCCACACTGAGAACACCAGTGCCTGGCATACAGCAATCTGCAGAAACTACACATTTATAATAAAGAGGGGCATCAGTAAAGGGAGGCAGGTACTAATAAAAGATGAAACAGACCATGAAACCACAGTGCTCACGATTAATCTATACCAGAACGACACTATTGTGGTGCAGGGCAGTGAGGCCAGTCTGGTGGGGTTTGAAGAGATTTTCATAACCCTAAAAAATATGGCAGAAACTGAAAAATTAAAACCAGAGAACAAAGAAAAGAGTAAGAATGAACAGCAAGCTACTGAGATGAGACTCCTGCCCCTGACAACACTGACAGTCTCGCAGCTCAGGGAGAGCCTGGCCCTGCTGGAGGTGGAGCTGGTGGAGCTCCGGGAGCTGGTGCTGACCAGGCTCTCAGACAACGACCCCACCGCACAGCAACTCAGAGACCAGCTTACCCAGGTGAAAAATGAATACAAAGCCTTGTTCAGACAGCTGAGAGCAGAGGTGAAGGAGCTGCAACAGGACAGAGAGATTCTAAAGAGGGAGCTGGCAGGAGTGAGAGAGGAGATGCAGCAGAGACAGAGGAGACATACCGCCCCCAGCAGTAGCAACTCCACGGGAAGCACCGTCAACCAGACAGCAGCAAAGCCCTGAAGAGAAACAGCGCCACACACACCCACCACCCCAGCCAGGCACGCAGACACACCGACACACAATGCAGACCTCACACAGAGCGAGAACACACAGTCTGACACTGGACCAGAGCCGGAACCAGAGCCAGAGGCAGCCCCGACCCCCTCAAGCAGACAACAACACCACGCTGAAGTAGCCCTGCTGATAGACTCCAATGGGAAATTCATCAGTGAGCATGGATGGAAGGTTTCAAAGATATGGTGCCCGACGACGGAGAAGGCCCTGCAGGAGCTGTCCATGTTGAGCCTCGGCACCCCCACCCACATAATAATACATACGGGAACCAATGACCTGCGGGTCCAGCAGGACAACGTGGCCATATTGATAATTAAAGTGGCTGAAAGGGCCACACAGGAGTTCCCCAACACAAAAATCATAATTTCAACCCTGTTGCAAAGAAGGGATATCCACCCAAAATTAATGGGGAAAATTAATGCAGAGATATCCCGTGGGTGCGCTCTGCTTCCAAAGGTTCACCTGGTCCACCACCCCACCCTCGGGCCCCAGCACCTCTATGATCATGTACACCTCCACAGGCAGGGTGTACCGATCTTCTCAAAGAACTTAAAGGACGTCGCCCTGGGCCGGGACCCTACCAGCACCCCACAGAGCAGCAGAATAGCTCCCAGCTACGGAGTGCAGCGCAGCCCAGAGCCAGAAAGGTGGACCCCCAGGAACCTGAGACCACCACAGGGACAACACCAGAACCAGGACTGGCCTGGCCCACCACCCCACACAGCCAGCCCAGCCCAGCAGACACAGGACCGGCCCGGCACACCACCCCTACAGCCAGCCCAGCAGCAAGTCCACCAGCAGGCCCAGCACAGCTACGCCGCGGTTCTCAGCCGGCAAACAGGGACTGCCAGCACAGAACTGGGGGAGAAACGCCACCTCCTCAACCTCATCTGCACTCGACTCATGAGCTAAGTAACTGACATCAAAATGTAAAAAAAAAAAAATAGCAAGTTTATATATACAGTACTGTGCAAAAGTTTTAGGCAGGTGTGAAAAAATGCTGTAAAGTAAGAATGCTTTCAAAAATAGAAATGTTAATAGTTTATATTTATCAATTAACAAAATGCAAAGTGAGTGAACAGAAGAAAAATCTACATCAAATCAATATTTGGTGTGACCACCCTTTGCCTTCAAAACAGCATCAATTCTTCTAGGTACACTTGCACACAGTTTTTGAAGGAACTCGGCAGGTAGGTTGGCCCAAACATCTTGGAGAATTATCCACAGTTCTTCTGTGGATTTAGGCAGCCTCAGTTGCTTCTCTCTCTTCATGTAATCCCAGACAGACTCGATGATGTTGAGATCAGGGCTCTGTGGGGGCCATACCATCACTTCCAGGACTCCTTGTTCTTCTTTACGCTGAAGATAGTTCTTAATGACTTTCGCTGTATGTTTGGGGTCGTTGTCATGCTGCAGAATAAATTTGGGGCCAATCAGATGCCTCCCTGATGGTCTTGCATGATGGATAAGTATCTGCCTGTACTTCTCAGCATTGAGGAGACCATTAATTCTGACCAAATCCCCAACTCCATTTGCAGAAATGCAGCCCCAAACTTGCAAGGAACCTCCAGCATGCTTCACTGTTGCCTGCAGACACTCATTCGTGTACCGCTCTCCAGCCCTTTGGCGAACAAACTGCCTTCTGCTACAGCCAAATATTTCAAATTTTGACTCATCAGTCCAGAGCACCTGCTGCCATTTTCTGCACCCCAGTTCCTGTGTTTTCGTGCATAGTTGAGTCGCTTGGCCTTGTTTCCACGTCGGAGGTATGGCTTTTTTGGCAAGTCTTCCATGAAGGCCACTTCTGACCAGACTTCTCCGGACAGTAGATGGGTGTACCAGGGTCCCACTGTTTTCTGCCAATTCTGAGCTGATGGCACTGCTGGACATCTTCTGATTGCGAAGGAAGTAAGCATGATGTGTCTTTCATCTGCTGCAGTAAGTTTCCTTGGCCGACCACTGCGTCTCACGGTCCTCAACGTTGCCCGTTTCTTTGTGCTTCTTCAAAAGAGCTTGGACAGCACATCTGGAAACCCCTGTCTGCCTTGAAATTTCTGTCTGGGAGAGACCTTGCTGATGCAGTATAACTACCTTGTGTCTTGTTGCTGTGCTCAGTCTTGCCATGGTGTATGACTTTTGACAGTAAACTGTCTTCAGCAACCTCACCTTGTTAGCTGAGTTTGGCTGTTCCTCACCCAGTTTTATTCCTCCTACACAGCTGTTTCTGTTTCAGTTAATGATTGTGTTTCAACCTACATATTGAATTGATGATCATTAGCACCTGTTTGGTATAATTGTTTAATCATACACCTGACTATATGCCTACAAAATCCCTGACTTTGTGCAAGTGTACCTAGAAGAATTGATGCTGTTTTGAAGGCAAAGGGTGGTCACACCAAATATGGATTTGATTTAGATTTTTCTTCTGTTCACTCGCTTTGCATTTAGTTAATTGATAAATATAATCTATTAACATGTCTATTTTTGAAAGCATTCTTACTTTACAGCATTTTTTCACACCTGCCTAAAACTTTTGCACAGTACTGTATATATATTTTTTCAAAACATTTTTTATTTCATTCCAAGTAATTGAATGGTTTCTGGAAGAATAGTAGTTAGAATTGATGAAAGCATTAACCATAATTATGTGGAACATCCAGGGGCTGAGCTCCTCAGCATTCGGGCTGAAGAGCACAGCCCCTGAATTTGTAAATAGTATTCAAAACATCGATGTGATTATTCTACAGGACACTTGGTGCAGGGCAGACGTGTCCACTCACTGTCCCTCAGGCTACAGGGAGATAATAGTGCCCTCGCCTCAGAATCCCCGTACTTCGATGAGGAAATCTTTTCCAGTCTCCAGACAGAGATATGCCATTTCCAGGCCCAGGGGAATGTGGTGATCTGTGGAGATCTGAACGTCAGGACAGGCACACTGCCTGACTGTATCAGCACACAGACAGACAACCACATATTTGGTCAAAAACTCCTATACTGCACACCCGTCAGCTCCCACAGAAAAAGTTATGACCGGGAGACAAATAAAAATGGGAGAAAAATACTGCAGCTCTGTCAAGGCCTGGGCCTGTACATTGTCAATGGTAGGTTCCGAGGGGACTCTTTAGGAAGATACACCTACAGCTCGGCTCTTGGTAACAGTGTAGTAGATTACACCATTACTGACTTAGACCCCTCCTGTATTCGTGCATTCACTGTCAGGCCTCAATCCCCTCTGTCAGATCACAGTCAAACCACTGTGTTCCTTAAAGAACAGAGCAAAGCAGCAACATGCAGACGCAGCCCAGCAAGCTGTACAACCTAAGAACATAAGAACATAAGAAAGTTTACAAACGAGAGGAGGCCATTCAGCCCATCTTGCTTGTTTGGTTGTTAGTAGCTTATTGATCCCAGAATCTCATCAAGCAGCTTCTTGAAGGATCCCAGGGTGTCAGCTTCAACAACATTACTGGGGAGTTGGTTCCAGACCCTCACAATTCTCTGTGTAAAAAAGTGCCTCCTATCTTCTGTTCTGAATGCCCCTTTATCTAATCTCCATTTGTGACCCCTGGTCCTTGTTTCTTTTTTCAGGTCAAAAAAGTCTCCTGGGTCAACATTGTCTATACTTTTTAGGATTTTGAATGTTTGAATCAGATCGCCGCGTAGTCTTCTTTGTTCAAGACTGAATAGATTCAATTCTTTAAGCCTGTCTGCATATGACATGCCTTTTAAACCCAGGATAATTCTGGTTGCTCTTCTTTGCACTCTTTCTAGAGTAGCAATATCCTTTTTGCAACAAGGTGACCAGAACTGAACACAATATTCTAGGTGAGGTCTTACTAATGCATTGTAAACCACTTATGGTTCAGAAAGGTTAGAGCTGCATTTTGACACCAGAAAAAAATATATACAGTATTGTGGCAGGGTGGCTGGGCGGTGACGTCACGGCAGAAGCAGGGACGGGAAGAACTCTGACACCAGGCACTGCAGTTTAAAGTAAATGACGCGGCGCGCCGTATTATTTTCAAATAACAAAAATAAATCAAACGTTTTAACAAAAAGAAACTGTGCTCACAGAGCAAAAATAAAAATGTTAAACAAAAATAAATCTCGAACACTAAATATAAACAAAACCCAGGTCAGGCTGAGCAATTGCCTTCACTGTTCCTAGAGTTTTTACTTTAGTTTCGTTTTTGCTCGCGCTCTCTCTCTCCGCTCTCGTTCCTCCTCTTCAACACCCACCGCTAGTGCCGAGAGCTGCAGGCTTTTATATTCAGGTGACCATCTCCCGATTAGCAACAAAATTAATCACTTAATTAATTCGGGAGATGGCCACCTTCTGCATTAAATTAAACTGCTGTGGATGGGGCTACCCATCCACGCTACTAAACAAAACAAAACAAACAAACAAATCGGCTACGCCGTCCCAAATACATAAATAACAAAACAATAACCAAACCCGCGGCGTTTCGCCGTCATATTTATACATAAATAAACAAACAAACAAATAAATACAAAATAACACGGGCGGAGGGGAAAACCCTGTTCTAAAATAAACAAATCCTGTACAGGGCTGCTCGCCCTGTTACAAGTATATACTTTGAGATTTTTAACAGGTATACTAACATCACTGAAACAACATGCTGGTTCAGAAAGATTAGAGCTGCATTTTGACACCAGAAAAAAATATGATTTTTTGAGATTTCTACCAAGTACAATGTCACACAAACCATGTACTGGTTCAGAAAGGTTAGAGATGCGTTATGACACCAGATTTATTTATTTTTTAAAGATTTTTAACAGGTATACTAATGCAACTCAAACAACATGCTGGTTCAGAAAGATTAAGAACATAAGAAAGTTTACAAACGAGAGGAGGCCATTCGGCCCATCTTGCTCGTTTGGTTGTTAGTAGCTTATCGATCCCAGAATCTCATCAAGCAGCTTTTTGAAATTTTTAACAGGTATAACATCACACAAACCACATACTGGTTCAGAAAGTTTAAGCTGCGTTTTGACACCAGAATGTTTTTTGAGATTTTTAACAGGTATACTAATGTCAAACAAACCACATACTGGTTCAGAAAGAATACAGATGCTTTTTGTCAGCAGAATTTTTTTTCAGATTTTTAACAGGTATATTAACATCACTCAAACCCCACGCACTTGTTCAGAAAGGTTAGTGATGTGTTTTGACACCAGAATTTTTGTTTATTTTTAACAGGTATAACATCACACAAACCATGTACTGGTTCAGAAAGATTAGACCTGCATTTTGATACCAGAAAAAAAGACTGCTGTCCTGCTTTTAGGACCTTTATGTTAAGTGTGCTGGGGGTGATTCCTCAGACCTTTCCTCTGGCGTAGTTTAACGCATTTAAATGGTAAAATGTAATTTCAAAGATCAAATGCCTACAGCACTTGTTATTTTCCCAGGTGGTCTCCCATCCAAGTCCTAAACGAGGCAAACCAAGATCAGACGCAAGCAGGCTTAGTCAAGGTGGTGCGGCCGCAGCCGATTGATGTTCTGCATTTAGGACCTTTATGTTAGGTGATTCCTCAGACCTTTCATTTTTTTGGGTCACGTAATTTAACGCATTTAAATGGTAAAATGCAATTTCAAACGTCGAATGCATACAGAATGTGTTATTTTCCCAGGTGGTCTCCCATCCAAGTGCTAACCGAGGCAAAACTTGCTTAGTTTCCGTGAGCAGACGCTAGCAGACTTAGTTTTTTTTTTATTTAACAATAATTGTGGAAAACATAGTAACAACTTTTTTTAAATGTGCAATCAAAATAACATTAATATCTTTTGAAATGTATGCAAAAATGACATTCAAGAATTACATTGCAATTATGTTAGCCTTTAGTCGTAATTCGGGGGATGCCGTAGAGGGCTCTCTCCCGCTTTGCGCTGCTTTTTTCTTATCCTAAGTCCTTTTAAGCGTCCGGATGGTAGCTGATCCCACTTCAGCCTCATTTAGCATTTCCAGCCAACCACACAATGCAGCGCTCACCTCGTCAGTTATTAGGGCTTGGCCAGCGCTGCTCCACGTATGTTATTGGCTGCCCCTCCTGTCTATCTCTCTCGCTTTTCTACTTTAACCGAGCATTATTTCCGCCTCCGTGTCTGTGTTTGTTTTTTGTTTTTGTTTTATAGCAAACGCTCATCTTCGCTAATATTTAAAACCTCGCTCCTTTCACTGCAGGTCATTTCTCTGCACAACGCTGGTAAGATAGTATCAGCTATTTTCCTACCTGCTCAGGTGATTCTTTCCATCATTCAGCTTTTCTATTTTTCTGCAGGAGCTCCAGCGTTAGTCTTTCCTGCTCCATTCAGTCTCCAGCCCAGTTACAGCGCCGTTCAAAGCGCAGTGCCATTCTCAACTCGGTCTGCGTTTTCATCAGAAAGACTGATGAATTCTTCAAAGTGGTGTAGGGGGTAAAGTCTATGATATAATAAAATCGATGTACACAGAAAACAAATGTGCAGTAAAAATTGGCAACAAAAGAACAGATTTCTTCACTCAGGGGCGGGGGGTGAGGCAGGGCTGCAGTCTGAGTCCAACACTATTCAATATTTACATCAATGAGTTAGCAACGATGTTGGAACGGTCTGCAGCCCCTGGCCTCACATTACATGACACTGAAGTCAAGTTCCTGCTCTATGCAGATGACCTGCTCCTGCTGTCACCCACAGAACAGGGGCTGCAGCAGAGCCTGTCACTGCTGGAGCAGTACTGTCAGTCCTGGGCCCTGGCAGTAAACCTCAAAAAGACCAATATAATGATTTTTCAAAAAAAGGCCAGATCTCAGGGAAACAGATATCACTTTACACTCGGAAACACCACCCTAGAGCACTCCACCAGCTACACTTACCTGGGTCTGACCATCAGTGCGTCAGGCAGTTTTAACCTGGCAGTGAATGCACTAAAAGCAAAAGCACTCAGAGCTTTTTATGCCATCAAAAGAAGATTCTATAAAATCAATATACCTGTCAAAATCTGGCTAAAATTAATTGACAGTGTTACCCAGCCCATTGCGCTGTATGGTAGTGAGGTATGGGGTCCACTCAGTCAACAAGACTACACTAAATGGGACAAACACCCAATCGAAACCATGCATGCTGAACTATACAAGAATACACTGCAGGTGCAAAGAAATACACCAAACCACGCATGCAGGGCAGAATTAGGCCGATACCCAGCTCTTATTAATATAAAGAAAAGAGCACTCAAATTCTGGTTGCACCTTGAAAAAAGTGAACCTGACTCACTCCAGTACAAGGCCCTCCAGACCCAAGAGCTCAGCCCTGAAAATAGTCCCCTATGCCAGCTGGCTTTGAAGCTCATCACTCTGACCCCCTCCAATAATAACTCCAACCAGCTTCAGGTCAGCACTGCTTACCAGCCCCCAATCAGAGTAAACCAAATTATAAAACAAACCAAAAAATTCCTATCTGGAACACTGGGACACAGAAATAAAATCCCCAAATAAACTTGATTGCTATTGGGCCCTAAAATGAAACTACAGCCTAGCAGAGTATCTCTCCACTGTCAGAGATACGAAGCAGAGACAGATCCTGACCAAGTACAGTCTCAGTGGCCACAGCCTGGCCATAGAGACAGGCAGACCTGGCTGCTCAAAGAAGATCGGCTCTGTGGTCACTGCGAGACAGGAGAGGTGGAAACTGAGATGCACTTTCTCCTACACTGTATAAAATACAGCCAAATCAGAGAGTCATTCTTCAATAAAATACAACAAAAATATCCTGTTTTCAGACAAATGGCAGACTCAGAGAAACTTGCTGTCCTCCTAGGGGAGGGACACACAGCTCCACTGGCTACCAAATATGCAGCCACCTGCCACAACCTGAGGGGCTCGCAGTGACACGGCACAATTTAACAATTTAATAGTTTCAATATTATTATTTCAGTATTTATTTTAATTTCTGTATTATTATTATTATTTATATTCTATTTTATTTATTATTATTTTGGTACCATGGTTCCTTGTTTGTACATACAATATATATATATATATATATATATATATATATATATATATATATATATATATATATATATATATATGCATCTGTTCGTAATATGTATGTAATTGCTTTGGCAACACTGTGGAAAATAAGTCATGCCAATAAAGCACTTTGAATTGAATTGAATTGACTGCCTTCAATAACACTGCTGTACTGCAACTCTTTCCCACCGGCGCCTCACAGACCATGGTTACCACGGCAACGCCTCATCAAGTGGTAAGTTGCCATGGCGACTAGGCAGCTTTAACAGGCAGTGCGAGTGCCTCACTACTGCAATCTTCTGGCTCCTGATGCTGCGCTTTTGCAACGTGAGAGCGAGTTCAAGTCGCCGAATTGTGACATCTAAATACTGCAGGCTCCTCTTCTAGACCTACGTTAATTTACTTATATCATCACTAACTTTTCTAAAGCAAATGTTTTAAACATAGACAAGGATTTTATTCGCAATAACCAAATATATGCTACCCTGCTTCACTGATGCCAATAGTTTCAATTCCAATCACAACCTCTAGATGGCAGCATAACACCACAAGCTCTATATCATTTAAGCTGATTTGCTATCGCTGCGAATCTCGCACACTCTAAACGTTCTATCAATTCCTGGAGTTCGTTGTCACTCCGAGGGATTCTCAGTCCCCTCCTGCCTCAACCTTTTTTGCTACATACACTACCGGTCAAAAGTTTTAGAACACCTCCATTTTTCCAGTTTTTATTGAAATTTACGCAGTTTAATGTCTCAATGTACTCTGAAATTAAAGCATAGAACAAATAAACAATTGGAGATAAAAAAGAAATCATGGAATCGTTTTGTTTAACAAAATTTAATCTAAATTTTTGACTCATCAAAGTAGCCACCTTTTGCAGATATAACAGCCGAACACACTCGTGGCATTCTTTCTACAATGGAAATCAAATATTGTTCGGAAAGTTCTTCCCAACACTGTTGCAGAAGTTCCCACAACTGTGTTGCACTTGTAGGTTGCTTTGCTTTCACCCTTCTGTCCAGTTCATCCCAAACCAGCTCGATGGCGTTTAAGTCTGGAGACTGTGCTGGCCATTCCATGATTTGAAGCCTACCGTCTTGTTCTTCTAAGGTAGTTCTAACATAGCCTAGAGGTATGTTTTGGGTCATTATCTTGCTGTAGGATGAACCCCTGACCAACTAGGCGTATACCAGAGGGTATTGCATGGCGCTGCAAAATGCTGTGGTAGCAGTTTTGGTTCAGGGTGCCAGTCACTCTGTGCAAGTCGCCGACTCTGGATCCAGCAAAAGAGCCCCAGACCATCACGCTTCCTCCTCCATGTTTGACAGTTGGTGTCACACACCGAGGAACCATCCTTTCGCCTACTCGACGGCATACAAAAACCCTGCGTGATGAACCGAAGATTTCAAATTTGATTCATCGGTCCATAAGACCTTCTTCCAGTCTTCAGTAGTCCACTGGCGGTGCTTCATGGCCCAGGCAAGCCTCTTTTTCTTATTTTGCCATCTTAGCAATGGCTTTCTTACTGCCACTCGACCTGTCAAACCTGCAGCTCAAAGTCTTCTCTTCACAGTTGAAACTGAGACTTGCTTACTTTGACCAGTGTTAAGCTGTGCTTGAAGCTGTTGTCCTGTGAGCCGCCTATCACGCAAGCTGTTGACTCTCAGAAACTTGTCTTCTGATTCTGTTGTGGCTTTGGGTCTGCCAGACCTCTTCCTGTCAGAGTTTCCTCCAGTTTCCAAGTGCCTTTTGATGGTGTAGGAAACTGTACTCACTGACACCTTGGCTTTCTTTGCAATTTCTCTAAAGGAAAGACCTACACTTTTAAGGGTTATAATGGTCTGTCTGTCTTCCTTTGTTAATTGCCTTTTTCTCGCCATTATGAGAGCAATATACTACTTCCTGCAGTACAATACTGTCCAAATAATGCTTAAGAGGGTGTAGTAACACAGTCTGTTCCAACACTGCTTTTATACAGACAGAGGGTTTGTAAGTAATCAACAAAAGTTGGGACAGCTGTAGGAATTGGTAGCATCAACTTTCAAGGCTTAATTTACTTCCATTGCTGCAGAACAGCTGTAAGTTGTTAACCCATTACTTGTTCCCAGAAAAAGGCCTTTTTGTATAACTCTGAAATGTACATTATTTTTCAGTTTTTGGTAACCTAAACCTCTGGCAGTTTACCGCTTACCTTTGTACCATTTCAGGTTATTCACTGGACTTGAACTGCTTAAATTTCAATAAAAACTGGAAAAATGGGTGTGTTCTAAAACTTTTGACCGGTAGTGTATATTAACTTGAATTTTTCAAATCCAAACCCCTCCCCTCGAGGATCTGGTCATGTTAAGAATCCACTGTCACATTAATTTTCCAGCTTCCCTGCATCAGGCCATTCCTGCAGCCTTCTTGTTCCTGGATTTGCACTTACTCATTTGCCCCCAACTTCATCAAGGCACTTAATAAAACTTTCAAAGTCCATTTCATTCAATTTGAGCTACCAGGCACATACGGAAACTATGTGCTACGATTATCAACATTTCAGTCAGAGCGTCCTCCTACCCCGCATTAGACAATACACTCTTAGACTGCTCCTGATCAAATCAATAGGTTTTGCAGCAGCCTCAGAGCAATGCATTCTCATCCTCTCAGGTTCTGCAGTGGCCTCAGATCTATGCATTCTTCATCTCTGCCCAAAGGCAGCCTCATCTCCGACATCATCTAAAAACGCCTTAACTCTCAAATACCAATTTCCACCGCACTCAGCAGCTCTCTGCTCTCTACAACAGGCTTCTGCACATTACTGACAGCATTCCATCGTTTACTCCCTCAGATCTCTGCCCATTAGGCAGATCTTTCCTCTACTGTTAATATCTCCTCATTACATCAAATCTCGGCTCCCTCTTCAGATCTGCTCACTATTGCAGCATACAAAAGTTGCTTTAGTTTACTGTTTAAATCTGCAACTGCTCTCCTCCAGAGCTTCCAACGCTCCAGCTTTCCTCCAATACCTGGATCTAAAAAAAATAATAAATATACTGTATATATATTGTGACCATAGACGTGGGCTGGTCACGAATGGTAAATATGTGGGTCCTAGCATATTATGGTATACAGGACCGGGGCACTGGAAAGTGCCGGATTGAGCAGGGAAAGACTACATCTCCCAAGAGACAATGCGGGAGTTGTAGTTAATAGGGCCTACAAAAATGGCAGTCACCAAAGAAACTACAAGGGCCAGGAGTACATAGGGTTTAATTGAAATGTAAACCAGCACAGCTGCAGGTGTTTAAGAGGTGTTAGTTTTGTAAGTGGCTGGACTGGTTGACAATAAAAGGAAATGATCTCCTTTGTTCAGGGTCGAGCTGGGGGAGGCTTATGGTGGTTGCGGTTAGACTTTGTGGAGAAAGGAGAAGTTAAGGAAAAGACAAAAAGAAATACGGTGCAACAAGTTTAAAACTGGTAAGTAGCTTAGCTACCCAGTGGAGAAGATAGATAAAGGGGGGTGAAGTCAGATCTCCAAACGGAGATAGATATTGTTTAGTTTTGTTTTGTTTGGTACAAATAAATATACAGGCACCATACTGTTTTATTTCATTTCTGTGGTCCTGTGATTCTATCTTACACCAAAGAAGACAGTGAAGACGGTCCTGCAAGTGGCAGACTTACCCTGGTGTGTCACAATATATAATATATACAGTGCGCTTGACTTCCTCAGCAATTTAGTCATATGTCCGCTCATCCTCTCAGATGCTACAAGCTTTAATACATGGTACGAGACTGGAAATCTGTTTTGATTTATGAAGTAAGGAGTTCCACTATTAGGAGAATGGCTGGAGTTGTGAAACCCAAATCTCTGAAATATGAGTTCACCTTTTCCATTTCAAACAGATATAATGGTAGCAAACCGCTGATCAATCCTGTATTATCTAACACAGGATGGTCGGCATCTCATCTTTCTGCCTTCGTTTTCAGAAACAACTCTGCAGTCGATTTCATATATTTGTTCAGCTCCAGCTGCCACCTCAGCCCTCATCAAACTCTGCAACACCAACATCCGCAGTTCAACTAAATACAACACTCTTCAACCTTCTGCAATCTGCTCATCACTACATGGCCACACCCTTAGCCCCAGCGACCAAATCTTCATTTACCACTGGATGGAAAACATTTACAACTTTCTGCACTCAAAACAAAATACATCCCATTCCGATTTAATGAGCAATGGATTCTAGCTTCCATCACCCATGCAAGGGATTCTCTTCACTTGGCCCCACTACCGTTAAAGCCTACATCTCTGGAATTCAGTATTTCTGCCGCCTCATCTCCGTCCCTTCTCCAACACTCCTATCCATCCCATCAGGACATCAAGGGGAATACAATGGATAGACTTGGAGCCATATCAACCATGAGGTCTTGTGAACCATTCCGTGCACCCAGATACTGGACTTTGGCCAGCTGTAGTAATTTTACTACATAATACTACACCTTGCAGTAAAAAAAAAAAAAAAAAAAGTTAAACATGGTGGAGGTTGTGTGATGGTCCACAAGTTTCACAGCCTTTTCCCAGAAGCAGACCCCAACCCGCGGCAAGTTCCTCCTTTTCAATCAACTGGTGTTCCACTAAACTCCACACTCTCCAGCCTCCTCCAGTCGGTCCGCAGCTTCAGGGAGAATCCCTTCACCCCTTCCACTCGCTTTTCTTATTCTACCGCCTGGTCTTCCTTCACCACATTCTGTGCCCAGAATCGGATCTCTCTCACCACCTATAACCTTCAGCACCTCCTCGTCTTTATCACAGACCTCAGGCTATCCCTTAACCTGGCCCCTTCCTCCATCAGAAATATCTCTCAGGTATCCAGCACCAGTTCCGCCTCCAGCCCCCCCCTGCTCCTTTCAATCCCGGAGGTCCACCTGAGACTCTCGCATCCTCCTCTCCAACAAGACAACCAATCTTATCAGAATCTCCAGTTTCCCAGCCATCAGCCTGCGGCGCTTTGACCTCACTCAAGTCCCCGGAAATAACTTCATCCTATTCATCCGGACTTCAAAAACAGACAGTTGAATCAAGATCCAGAAGTTTCGCAACCTGGTCTCAGGAGCAGTCCCTAACCCTCGGCTCATACCACCCTTCAGCAAGGCAATATTCAACTGAATAACTCTCTCTCCGGCCTCCTTCAATCAGCACGTGGATTCATGGAGAACGCTCTCGCCCCATCTACCCGTTCCTCCTACTCGACTGCCTGG
Source organism: Huso huso (assembly GCA_036884735.1). NCBI lineage: Eukaryota > Metazoa > Chordata > Actinopteri > Acipenseriformes > Acipenseridae > Huso > Huso huso. The sequence goes on from CM072682.1 coordinate 20,948,438, forward strand.
TCTTCATTTACTCACTTTTGCGAGCAAAATCGGATCTCTCATACCTCTTTCAACCTACAGCACCTCCTCGCCTTCATCACTCACCTCAGGCTGTCTCTACGTTTAGCCCCCTCCTCTATTAGATGCTAGCTAGCGGGCATTCAGTATCAATTTCGCCTTCAATCTCTCTCCTCTCCTCCTCTCTCGTCCATTCCAGAGATCTGCCTAACACTCGAGAGGCATGGAGAAAAGCCTGCCCCCCTCCTCTCCATCAAGACAACCAATCTCAACAGACCTTCTCCTTCGTCTCATCACCGCTCTCCGGCAAGGATGCTTCAACCCATTTGACGACATCGTCATGGAAACCCTGTGCCTGACTGCTGCCTTTGGATTTCTCCGCTGTTCAGAATTCTCAACTCCATCAACTTCCAGCTTCCCAGCTCTAGGCCTTAAGCGCTCTGATCTTACTCTCAAATCCCCAGAAACCACTTTATCCTCCAGATCAGATCTGGACCAATTAGCCAAGGTCAGTTTGTTCAATTTTCTAAAGTGAACTCTCCTCTGTATCCCAGTTCTGCTATGTCCAGATACCTTGCCTGCAGGATTCTGTGTCTTCCGTCGGATCCCCTCTTCATCGACAGCTCCAGATCTATAGTTACAAGACACTGGTTCTCATCCTGTCTATCCACCCTATTGTCATGGATCGGGGTTTCTTCAAACTATTTCTCTCCCCATTCATTCCGGATCGGAGCAGCTACCTCCGTGGCCAGGGCAGGAATCAATCAACACTTGATTAAGTCTATGGGGCGCTGGACCTCTTCAGCTGTTGAACTTTATATTAGATCATCCTCTGCAGACATCGCCACAGCTCACCAAGCACTCGTTAGCTTGCCCGGAGTGGGGGGCGCCCTCTCCGTCAGGCCCACCAGAGGTTTCCTCCCTGCAGGGGTATTAGGCATAGGTTATCTACTAACATCTCTTGTCTTTTCTCTTTTCTTCTAGCTTTTGTTTATGTGTGCGGCTCTGCAATCTCTTTTCTATCCCACGGTGCGGTTCTTGCGGGGAACCGGGGGTCCTCTTTTGGTGGGGGAAGTGAGTCTCACTCCCCCGGCTGTCCGGGTCGGCCTTTCGTCTCAACCACTGCCGCCCGGCTGTTCCTCGCCGGCCTGAGGGGACCCCCGGCCACATCCTATTCTGCTGCTTATGCGCTAAGCCTTCCAGGCCACCTCAACCTTGCTGTCCCATCTCCTCTCTTCCATTTCAGGTCCAGGACCATTTCAGCCCCCTCATGCAGTAGGCCGAGCCTCCACCTGCCGAGCGGGCCCTGACCAGGGGGGTTTCTCTGTTTTCATCTGTCCTAAAGGAACCCGAGACACTTTTCCCTAAGCTCTCCACGCCTCAGCTGCCAGCTTAGCTGCCTGAGGATGCTGCACTGAATTGTGAACAATCTGTCCTTTTGTCCTGTTCGTTCCCTTCCTGTCTTTGCTCCACTAAATGCCCAGGTGCTGCCTGACCTGTCGGGAGCGAGAGTCAGATTTGTTGTATGTTATGTGTCTAAAATTTGCTCTTTCTCTCTCACTTTTATGTCGCCCAGCAGTCAGAAGATGCTGCCTGACCTGGCAGTAAATGTTTATATCTAACTCTTTGCTCTTCTCGTGTCTCCCTCTGTACGTCGCCCAGCAGCCAGAGGATGCTGCCTGACCCGACGAGAAGGGAAAACTTTTCATCTACCCTATCTCGTCCTGCTATCAGTATCTAACCTCAATGTTACTAAGCACCTTTCCCAAACTCCATCCCTCAATCCCTCTCAAACTCGTCTCAATCTTAAACTCTCAAATCTCACTCCCTCTCAAGCCTCATAAGCAACCGGAGAAATCCTCTCAACTTGTCTCACTCTCAATATCTCACTCCCAATTTGGCCTCCTCTCAAGCCCTCATAGGCAACCAGTGAATTTCTGAAAAAGTAAAAAATATATATATATATATATATATATATACAGACGTGCTCAAATTTGTTGGTACCCTTACAGCTCATTGAAATAATGCTTCATTCCTCCTGAAAAGTGATGAAATTAAAAGCTATTTTATCATGTATACTTGCATGCCTTTGGTATGTCATAGAATAAAGCAAAGAAGCTGTGAAAAGAGATGAATTATTGCTGATTCTTCAAAGATATTCTAAAATGGCCTGGACACATTTGTTGGTACCCCTTAGAAAAGATAATAAATAATTGGATTATAGTGATATTTCAAACTAATTAGTTTCTTTAATTAGTATCACACATGTCTCCAATCTTGTAATCAGTCATTCAGCCTATTTAAATGGAGAAAAGTAGACAATGTGCTGTTTGGTATCATTGTGTGCACCACACTGAACATGGACCAGAGAAAGCAAAGGAGAGAGTTGTCTGAGGAGATCAGAAAGAAAATAATAGACAAGCATGGTAAACGTAAAGGCTACAAGACCATCTCCAAGTAGCTTGATGTTCCTGTGACAACAGTTGCAAATATTATTAAGAAGTTTAAGGTCCATGGAACTGTAGCCAACCTCCCTGGGCGCAGCCGCAAGAGGAAAATTGACCCCAGATTGAACAGAAGGATAGTGCGAATGGTAGAAAAAGAACCAAGGATAACTGCCAAAGAGATACAAGCTGAACTCCAAAGTGAAGGTACGTCAGTTTCTGATCGCACCATCCGTCGCTTTTTGGAGCGAAAGCGGGCTCCATGGAAGAAGACCCAGGAGGACTCCACTTTTGAAAGAAAAACATAAAAAGCCAGACTGGAATTTGCTAAAATGCATATTGACGAGCCACAATCCTTCTGGGAGAATGTCCTTTGGACAGATGAGTCAAAACTGGAGCTTTTGGCAAGTCACATCAGCTCTATGTTCACAGACGAAAAAATGAAGCTTTCAAAGAAAAGAACACCATACCTACAGTGAAACATGGAGGAGGCTCGGTTATGTTTTGGGGCTGCTTTGCTGCGCCTGGCACAGGGTGCCTTGAATCTGTGCAGGGCACAATGAAATCTCAAGACTATCAAGGCATTCTGGGCGAAACGTGCTGCCCAGTGTCAGAAAGCTCTGTCTCAGTCGCAGGTCATGGGTCCTCCAACAGGATAATGACCCAAAACACACAGCTAAAAGCACCCAAGAATGGATAAGAACAAAACATTGGACTATTCTGAAGTGGCCTTCTATGAGTCCTGATCTGAATCCTATCGAACATCTATGGAAAGAGCTGAAACTTGCAGTCTGGAGAAGGCACCCATCAAACCTGAGACAGCTGGAGCAGTTTGCTCAGGAAGAGGGGCCAAACTACCTGTTAACAGGTGCAGAAGTCTCATTGAGAGCTACAGAAAACGTTTGATTGCAGTGATTGCCTCTAAAGGTTGTGCAACAAAATATTAGGTTAGCGGTCCCATCATTTTTGTCCATGCCATTTTCATTTGTTTTATTATTTACAATATTATGTTGAATAAAAAATCAAATGCAAAGTCTGATTTCTATTAAATATGGAATAAACAATGGTGGATGCCAATTACTTTTGTCAGTTTCAAGTTATTTCAGAGAAAATTGTGCATTCTTCGATTTTTGTGGAGGGGTACCAACAAATTTGAGCACGTCTGTATATATATATATATATATATATATATATATATATATATATATATATTCCTCATAACAACTCAAAAGTTAACTTGCTTGCTTTATCCATCTTGCTTTATCCATCTGAAAAATAAATCCAAAAAAGTGCTCATAACAACTTGGAAGTTAACTTGCAACATTTAACACATTCAAGTCTAACACTTAATCAAAACTTTATCAGATTCAGCAAAGTCTCTTAACCCATTGACATTCATTCTGATTCACCTCCCAGCTGGAGAATAAAACCCTTTTTAATCAATTTTCCAATCTCTTTTATGTTCAGAGCCCCAGTGTCTTTGCTTCTACTTATGACCCTGGATGAGATCTTACCAATGCAGGGCTTTGCTACCACCCTCTTTCTTCTCAACAGTTTCTTTGCCACCTTTTCAGTCCATTTCTCCCTCTGCTCCACTGCTAGCTCCCCCAGCCACAGCTCCCTCCACCTCAATGTGCCCACCCACATCCACATCTTTCTCTGAGGTGAGAGCTGAGGTCAGCCCTGCTGCTTCCAAGTCCGCTGCATCTTTTGTCGGCTCCTCAGCATCCTTACTTGGTGCTGCAGTTTGATACTGCTCCCCAGCCACCATTCTTGTTGCTGCAGCTTTGCCTTCTCCTCAGCTTCCACTCTTTTTGCTGCAGGTTGAGACTGCTTGCTCGCCAGCCTCCACTCTTGGTGCTGCAGATTCCCCCTCTGTCTTCTACACCTGAGCGCTCTCTGTCACTGCCATCTCATCCAGCTCAGGAGGTCCGTTAGTGTCTTCCTCTCCCTCAGCTCTGCTGTCATTGATCCCCTCCTCTACCCGCTCACCGTTGTCAGTGCAAATGCACCACTGCGGTTTCCTCCTGCACTCCTCACAGCGCGGCGCTGCGCAGTTCCTGCTTGAATGTCCCTGAACCCCGCAATCAAAACAGATGAAAGTGGGGCAGTCCTTCAGCAGGTGATCTGAGGATAAACATGACAGGCAGACTTTGTGCTGATTATTATGGATCACTCTGAAATGTCTGAGTCCCTCAGCTGTTAAAAACGTTGCACTATAAGGAAGCAACTGAACTTCATTGGTAAATTGAACTGTCACAAACCGTGTCCCATCAGCAATGCGAGTAACTGGATAAAATCTCATTTTCACATGAGAGTTGATAACATAAGAACATAAGAAAGTTTACAAACGAGAGGAGGCCATTCAGCCCATCTTGCTCGTTTGGTTGTTAGTAGATTATTGATCCCAGAATCTCATCAAGCAGCTTCTTGAAGGATCCCAGGGTGTCAGCTTCAACAACATTACTGGGGAGTTGGTTCCAGACCCTCACAATTCTCTGTGTAAAAAAGTGCCTCCTATTTTCTGTTCTGAATGCCCCTTTATCTAATCTCCATTTATGACCCCTGGTCCTTGTTACTTTTTTCAGGTCAAAAAAGTCCCCTGGGTCGACATTGTCTATACCTTTCAGGATTTTGAATGTTTGAATCAGATCGCCGCGTAGTCTTCTTTGTTCAAGACTGAATAGATTCAATTCTTTAAGCCTGTCTGCATACGACATGCCTTTTAAACCTGGGATAATTCTGGTTGCTCTTCTTTGCACTCTTTCTGAGCAGCAATATACTTTTTGTAACGAGGTGACCAGAACTGAACACAATATTCTAGGTGAGGTCTTACTAATGCATTGTAAAGTTTTAACATTACTTCCCTTGATTTAAATTCAACACTTCTCACAATATATCCGAGTATCTTGTTTGCCTTTTTTATAGCTTCCCCACATTGTCTAGATGAAGACATTTCTGAGTCAAAATAAACTCCTAGGTCTTTTTCATAGTTCCCTTCTTCAATTTCAGTATCGCCCATATGATATTTATAATGCACATTTTTATTGCCTGCATGCAATACTTTACACTTTTCTCTATTAAATTTCATTTGCCATATGCCTGCCCAGTTCTGAATGCTGTCTAGATCATTTTGAATGACCTTTGCTGCTTCAACAGTGTTTGCCACTCCTCCTATTTTTGTGTCGTCTGCAAATTTAAAAAGTTTGCTTACTATACCAGAATCTAAATCATTAATGTAGATTAGTAATAGCAGAGGACCTAATACTGATTCCTGTGGTACTCCACTGGTTACCTCGCTCCATTTTGAGGTTTCTCCTCTAATCAGTACTTTCTGTTTTCTACATGTTAACCACACTCTAATCCATGTGCATGCATTTCCTTGAATCCCTACTGCGTTCAGTTTGAGAATTAATCTTTTATGCGGGACTTTGTCAAAAGCTTTCTGGAAATCTAAATAAACCATGTCGTATGCTTTGCAATTATCCATTTTCAGTGTTGCATCCTCAAAAAATTCAAGCAGGTTAGTTAGACACAATCTCCCTTTCCTAAAACCATGCTGACTGTCTCCCAGGATATTGTTACCATATAGGTAATTTTCCATTTTATATCTTATTATAGTTTCCATAAGTTTACATATAATAGAAGTCAGGCTTATTGGTCTGTAGTTACCTGGTTCGGTTTTGTCTCACTTTCTGTGGATCGGTATTACGTTTGCAATTTTCCAGTCTGTCGGTACAACCCCTGTGTCAAGAGACTGTTGCATGATCTTGGTTAGCGGTTTGTAAATAACTTCTTTCATTTCTTTGAGTACTATTGGGAGGATCTCATCCGGCCCAAGGGATTTGTTTATTTTAAGAGCTCCTAGTCCTTTTAACACTTCTGCCTCTTTTATGCTAAAGTTATTTAAATCAGGATAGGAACAGGTCGACATGTCAGGCATGTTGTCCGTGTCCTCCTTTGTAAAAACCTGTGAAAAGTAATCATTTAATATATTTGCTATTTTTTTTTCTTCATCTTTGATTTTGCCTTTAGTGTCTCTTAGACATTTAACCTCCTCTTTGAATGTTCTCTTGCTGTTATAATATTGGAAAAACATTTTGGAATTGGTTTTAGCCCCCTTAGCAATATTGATTTCTATCTCTCTTGGTCTTTCTAACTTCCTTTTTGACTTGTGTTTGCAGTTCCAAGCACTCTTTCTGTGTAGTTTGTTTTTGGTCCCTTTTAAACGCTCTGTAAAGTCCCTTTTTTCGCTGAATATTTTTTTAAATTGATCTATTAAACCATTTTGGCCATTTTGTTTTAGATTTAGATTTGTCTAATTTTGGAAGGTGGAAGGTATTATTTCCTGAGCTGCTGGGACCCCACACGGGGTCACTGGGGCCCGTGTGCTCGGTGGGAAGGTGGCAGGTATTGTTTGGCGAGCTGCTGGGACCCCGCATGCTCGGTCGGAGAGTGGCAAGTATTTTTCCAAAGCTGCTAGGACCCCGCATGGGGTCGCTGGGGCCTGTGCGCTCGGTGAAAAGGTGGCAGGTATTGTTTCCCGAGCTGCTGGGACTCCGCACGGGGTTGCTGGGGCCCGTGCGCTCGGTGGGAAGGTGGCAGGTATTGTTTGGCGAGCTGCTGGGACCCCGCATGGGGTTGCTGGGGCCTGTGTGCTCGGTGGGAAGGTGGCAGGTATTGTTTGGCGAGCTGCTGGGACCCTGCATGCTTACGTCGGAGGGTGGCAAGTATTTTTTCCCGAGCTGTCAGGACCCCGCACGGGGTCGATGGGGCCTGTGCGTTCGGTGAGAAGGTGGCAGGTACTGTTTCCCAAGCTGCTGTGACCCTGCACCCTGTTGCTGGGGCCCATTCGCTCGTTGGGAAGGTGGCATGTAATGTTTGGCGAGCTGCTGGGAGCCCGCACGTGGTCGCTGGGGCCCGTGCGCTCGGTCGGAGGGTGGCAAGTATTTTTTCCCAAGCTGCTGGGACCCCGGACAGGGTCGCTTGCGCCCGTGTGCTGGCTGGGAAGGTGGCAGATATTGTTTGGTGAGTTGTTGGGACCCTGCACGGGGTCGCTGGGGCCCGTGCACGTGGTGGGAAGGTGGCAGGTATTGTTTGGTGAGTTGTTGGGACCCTGCACGGGGTCGCTGGGGCCCGTGTACGTGGTGGGAAGGTGGCAGGTATTGTTTGGTGAGTTGTTGGGACCCTGCACGGGGTCGCTGGGGCCCGTGCACGTGGTGGGAAGGTGGTAGGTATTGTTTGGTGAGTTGTTGGGACCCTGCACGGGGTCGCTGGGGCCCGTGCACGTGGTGGGAAGGTGGCAGGTATTGTTTGGTGAGCTGCTGACACCCCGCACGGCGTGGCTGCGGACCGTGCGCCCGGTGGGAAGGTGGCTTGTATTGTTTCCCCAGTTGCTGGGACCCCACACTGGGTCACTGGTGCACGTGTGCTCAGTGGGAAATTAGCAGGTATTGTTTGGTGACCTGTTGGGACCCCACACGGGGTTGCTAGGGCCCGTGCGCTCGGTGGGAAGGTGGCCGGTATTGTTTCCCGAGCTGCTGGGAACCCGCACAGGGTCACTGGGGCCTGTGCGCTTGGTTGGAAGGTGGCTTGTATTGTTTCCCCAGCTGCTGGGACACCGCACGGGGTCGCTGGGCCCCATGCGCGCTGTGGGAAGGTGGTAGGTATTGTTTGGCGAGCTGTTGGGACCCCTTGCACTCGGTGGGAAGGTGGCAGGTATTGTTACCTGAGCTGCAAGGACCCTGTACGGCGTCGCTGAGGCCTGTGCACTTGGGGGGAAGGTGGCAGGTATTGTTTCCCGAGCTGCTGGGACACCGCACTGGGTCGCTTGGCCCCGTGCGCGCTGTGGGACGGTGGTAGGTATTGTTTGGCGAACTGCTGGGACCCCGCGGGCTCGGTCGGTGGGTGGCAAGTATTTTTTCCCGAGCTGCTATGACCCCGCAAGGGGTCGCTGAGGCCTGTGCGCTCGGTGAGAAGGTGGCCGGTATTATTTCCCGAGCTGCTGTGATCCCGCACGGGGTTGCTGGGGCCTGCGTGCTCATTGGGAACGTGGCAGGTATTGTTTTGCGAGCTGCTGGGACCCCGCACAGGGTCGCTGGGGCTCGTGCGCTCGGTGGGAAGGTGGCAGGTATTGTTTGGCGAGCTGCTGGGACTCCGCATGCTCGGTCGGAGGGTGGCTTGTATTTTTTCCCAAGCTGCTAGGACCCCGCACGGGGTCGCTGGGGCCTGTACGCTCTGTGGGAATGTGGCAGGTATTGTTTCCCGATCTGCTTGGACCCTGCACAGGGTCGCTGGGGACCTTTCGCTCGGTTGGAAGGTGGAAGGTATTTCCTGAGCTGCTAGGACCCCTCACGGGGTCGCTGGGGCCCGTGCCCTTGGTGGGAAGGTGGCAGGTATTGTTTGGCGATCTGCTGGGACCCCGCACGGGTTCGCTGGGGCCCGTGCGCTTGGTGATTAGGTGGCAGGTATTGATTCCTGAGCTGCTAGGGGTCGCTGGGCCCCGTGCATGCGGTGGGAAGGTGGCAGGTATTGTTTGGTGAGCTGCTGGGACCCTGCACGGGGTCGCTGGGGCCCGTGCGCTCCGTGGGAAGGTGGCAGGTATTGTTTCCCAAGCTGCTGGGACACCGCACAGTGTCACTGGGGCCTGTTCTCTCGGGCCCGTTCTCTCGGTTGGAAGGTGGCTTGTATTGTTTCCCCAGCTGCTGGGACACCGCACAGGGTCGCTGGGGCCCATGTACGCTGTGGGAAGGTGGTAGGTATTGTTTGGCGAGTTGCTGGGTCCCCTTGCACTCTGTGGGAAGGTGGCGGGTGCTGGACCCGGCATCCCAGCAGCTCGCCAGATGATACCTGCCAAGTTCCCACCGCTCACTGTGGCCCCAGCAACCTCGTGCGGGGTCCAAGCAGCTCGCCAAACAATACCTGCCACCTTCCCACCGTGCGCACGGTCCCTCGCGACCCCGTGCAGGGTCCCAGCAGCTCGGAAAATGATACCTGCCACCTTTCACCATGTGCAAGGGCCCCAGCGACTCCGTGCGGGGTCCCAGCAGCTCGACAAACAATACCTGCCAATTTCTCACCGCTTGCAGTGGCCGCAACGACCCCGTTCGCGGTCCCAACAGGTCACCAACGATACCTGCCAATTTCCCACCGCTTGCAGTGGCCGCAACGACCCCGTTCACGGTCCCAACAGGTTGCCAACGATACCTGCCAATTTCCCACCGCTTGCAGAGGCCGCAACGACCCCGTGAGGGGAACCAACAGGTCGCTAACGATACCTGCCACCTTGCCACCGCACGCAGGTGCCCCAGCGATCTGTGCGGGGTCCCAGCAGCTCGCCAAACAATACCTGCCACATTCCCACCATGCGCAAGGGCCCCAGCGACCCCGTGTGGGGTCCCAGCAGTTCGCCAAATGATACCTGCCACCTTCCCACCGTGCGAACGGTCCCCAGCGACCCCGTGCAGGGTCCCAGCAGCTCGCCAAACGATACCTGCCACCTTCCCAGTGAGCGCACGGGCCCCAGAAACCCTGTGCGGCGTCCGAGCAGCTCGCCAAACGATACCTACCATCTTCTCACCGCGCGCACGGGACCCAGCGACCCCGTGTGGGGTCCCAGCTGCCCGCCAAACGATACCTGCCAATTTCCCACCGCTCGCTGTGGCCCCAGCAACCTCGTGCGGGGTCCCAGCAGCTTGCCAAACAATACCTGCCACCTTCCGACCAGTTGCATGGGCCCCAGTGACCCCGTGCGGGGTCTCAGCAGCTTGCCAAACGATGCCTGCCACCTTGCCACCGCGAGCAGAGGCCCCAGTGACCCCGTGCGTGGTCCCAGCAGCTCGCCAAACAATACTTGCTACCTTCCCACCTCGTGGACGGTCCCTAGTGATCCCGTGCGGGGTCCCAACAGCTCGCCAACAATATCTGCCACATTTCCACCGCTCACATGGGCCACAGCGACCCCGTGCCGGGTCCCAGCAGCTCGACAAACGATACCTGCCACCTTCCCACCGCAGGCAGTGGTCGCAACGACCCTGTGCGGGGTCCCAACAGGTCACCAACGATACCTGCCAATTTCCCACCGCTTGCAGTGGCCGCAATGACCCCGTGCAGGGTCCCAACAGGTCGCCAACGATACCTGCCACCTTACCACAGTGCGCAAGGGCCCCAGCGACCCCGTGCAGGGTCCCAGGAGCTCGCAAAACGATACCCGCCACCTTCCCACTGTGCGAACGGTCCCCAGCGACCCCATGCCGGGTCCCAGCAGCTCGCCAAATGATACCTGCCACCTTCCCAGTGAGCACACGGGCCCCAGAGACCCCGTGCGGCGTGCCAGCTGCTCGCCAAACGATATCTGCCACCTTCCCACCATGCGCACAGGCCCCAGCGACCCCATGTGGGGTCCCAGCAGCTCACAAACGATACATGCCAATTTCCCACCGCTTGTAGTGGCCCCAGCGACCTCGTACGGGGTCCCAGCAGCTCGCCAAATGATACCTGCCACCTTCCCATTGCGCGCAGGCACCTCAACGACCCCGTGCGGGGTCCCAGCAGCTCGACAAACATACCTGACACCTTGCCACCGCTTGTAGTGGCCCCAGCGACCTCGTGCGGGATCCCAGCAGCTCACCAACGATACCTGGCACCTTGCGACCGCTCACAGTGGCCCCAGCGACCTCGTGCAGGGTCCCAGCAGCTCGCCAAACAATACCTGCCACCTTCCCACTGCGCGCACGGGCCCCCGCAACCCCGTGCGGGGTCCCAGCAGCTCGACAAACATACCTTCCACCTTCCACCTTCCCACCACGGGCAGGGGCCTCTGCGACCCCTTGCGGGTTCCCAGCAGCTCACCAAATGATACCTGCCAACTTCCCACCCTGCGCAGTGGCCCCAGCGACCTCGTAAGGGGTCCGAGCAGCTCGCCAAACAATACCTGACACCTTCCCATCGCGTGCACGGGCCCCAGCGACCCCTTGCGAGGTCCCAGCAGCTTACCAAACGATACCTGACACCTTCCCATCGCACGCAAGGGCCCCAGCGATCCCGTGCGGAATCCCAGCAGCTTGACAACGATACCTATATAATGTATAATGTGATACCTTGTAACAATTGTAAGTCGCCCTGGATAAGGGCGTCTGCTAAGAAATAAATAATAATAATAATAATAATAATACCTGCGACCTTCCTATCGCGTGCACGGGCACCAGCGAACCCTTGCGGGGTCCCAGCAGCTCGCCAAACGATACCTGCCACCTTCCAAGCGAGTGCACTTGTCCCAGAGACCCTTGCGGGGTCCCAGCAGTTCGCCAAACGATACCTGCCACCTTCCCACCAAGCGCATGGGCCCCAGTGACCCCGTGCGGGATCATAGCAGCTCGCCAACAATACCTGCCACCTTCCCACTGAGCACACAGGCCCCAGCAACACCATGCGGTGTCCCAGCAGCTCGCAAAACGATACCTGCCACCTTCCCACCACGCGCAGGGCCCCTAGCGGGGTTGCAGCAGCTCGCCAAACGATAAATGCCACCTTCCAACCCGTGCACGGGCGCCAGCGACCCCATGCGGGGTCCCAGCAGCTCACCAAACAATACCTGCCACTTTCCACCGCCCGCCCGGCCCCCAGAGAACCCCCAGCAGAACCCTGCCACCTGCCACTGCGGGGGGCCCCAGCGACTCCTTGTGGGTCCCAGTAGCTAGCCAATCGATACCTGCAACATTCCCACCATGCTGACAGGCCCCAGCGACCCCGTGCGGGGTTATAGCAGCTCGCCAAACGATACCTCCCACCTTCCCACTGCGCGTACAGGCCCCAGCGACCCCGTGCGGGGTCCTAGCAGCTCGACAAACATACCTGACACCTTGCCACTGTGCGTAGGGGCCCCAATGACCCCGTGCTGGGTTCCAGCAGCTCGTCAAACCATTCCTGCCACCTTCCCACTGCGCGCAGGGGCCCTAGCAACCCTATGTGGGGTCGCAGCAGCTCGCCAAACGATACCTGCAACATTCCAAAACGCGCACGGGCCCCAGCGACCCCGTGCGGGGTCCCAGCAGCTCGCCAAACGATACCTGCCACCTTCCACCACCTGCACGGCCCCAAGAGACCTGACGCAGCAGTTGCCAACAATACCTGGCACCTTGGGGCCCCCTGCAACCCGTGCTGGGTTCCAGCAGCTCGCCAAACAATACCTGCCACCTTCCTAGCGAGTGCACTTGTCCCATAGACCTTGTGCGGGGTCCCAGCAGTTCACCAAACGATACCTGCAACATTCCAAAACGCGGGCTTCCAGCTGCCACTGGCGACCCGGCGGGGGTCCCAACCGCCAACGATACCTGCCACCTTCCACCTTCCCACGTGCGGGGTGCAGCTCGCCAACAATACCTGGCACCTTGCCACCGCGCGCAGGGTCCCCTGCAACTCTGTGTGGGGTCCCAGCAGCTTAAACGATACCTGCCACCTTCCACTTGTCCCATAGACCTTGTGCGGGGTCCCAGCAGTTCACCAAACGATACCTGCCACCTTCCCACCATGCGCATGGGCCCCAGCGACCCCGTGCGGGATCCCAGCAGCTCGCCAATGATACCTGCCACCTTCCCACCGCGTGCAGGAGCCTCAGCAACTCCCAGGGGCACCGATATCTGCCACCTTCCACCGTCCCCAAGACGGACACCCCAGAGACCCCATGCAGTGTCACAGCTGCTGAGATACCTGCCAAATTGCCACTGTTCCCAGCATTGCTGAGGTCCCAGCAGCTCGCCAACGATACCTCCACCTTCCACTGTGCGCATGGGCCCACGCGACCGGTGCGGGTTCCCAGCTCGCCAAACATACCTTCAACCTTCCAACTTCCCACCCCACGTAGGGGCCCCACTGACCCCGTGCTGAGTCGCAACAGCTCACTAAACGATACCTGCCACCTTCTTCCCGCACACACCGGCCCCAGCGACCCTGTGCAGTGTCTCAGCAGCTCGCCAAACGATACCTGCCAATTTCCCACCGCTCACAGTGGCCCCAGCGACCTCGTGCAGGGTCCAAGCAGCTCGCCAAATGATACCTGCCACCTTCCCTTCGCGTGCACGGGCCCCAGCAAAACCTTGCGGGGTCCCAGCAGCTCGACAAATGATACCTGCCACCTTCCCAGCGAGCGCACTGGCCCCAGCGACACCGTGCGGGGTTCCAGCAGCTCGCCAAACAATACCTGCCACCTTCCCATTGCATTTGCGGGCCCCAGCGATCCCTTGCAGGGGGCCCAGCAGCTCATAAAACGATACCTGCGATCTTCCCACCGCACGCAGGAGCCTCAGCGACTCCCTGCAGCAAGCCTAACGATACCTGCCACCTTCCACCACCCGCACGGCCCCCAGAGACCCCGTGCAGTGTCACAGCTGCTCGCCAACGATACCTGCCACATTGCCACCATGCGCAGGGGCATCAGCGACTCCTTCTGAGGTCCAAGCAGCTCGCCAAACAATACCTTCCCACCATGGGCAGGGGCCCCAGCGACCCCGTGCGGGTTCCCAGCAGCTCGCCAAACATACCTTCAACCTTCCAACTTCCCACCCCGCTTAGGGGTGACCCCGTGCGGTTTCCCAGCAGCTCGCCAAACAATACCTGCCACCTTACCACCACGCGCAGAGACTCCAGCGACTCAGTGCGGAGTCCCAGCAGCTCGCCAAACAATACCTGCCAGTTTCCCACCACTCACAGTGGCCCCAGCGACCTCGTGCGTGGTCCGAGCAGCTCGCCAAACGATACCTGCCAATTTCCGACTGCTCACAGTGGCCCCAGTGACCTCGTGCGGGGTCCAAGCAGCTCGCCAAATGAAACCTGCCACCTTCCCATTGCACGCAGGGGCCATAGCGACCCCGTGCGGGGTCCGAGCAGCTCGCAAAAAGATACCTGCCACCTTCCTACCGCGCGCACAGGCCCCAGTGACCCCGTACGGGGTCCCAGCAGCTCGCCAAACATAAGAACATAAGAAGAACATAAGAAAGTTTACAAACGAGAGGAGGCCATTCAGCCCATCTTGCTCGTTTGGTTGTTAGTAGCTTATTGATCCCAGAATCTCATCAAGCAGCTTCTTGAAGGATCCCAGGGTGTCAGCTTCAACAACATTACTGGGGAGTTGGTTCCATACCCTCACAATTCTCTGTGTAAAAAAGTGCCTCCTATTTTCTGTTCTGAATGCCCCTTTATCTAATCTCCATTTGTGACCCCTGGACCTTGTTTGTTTTTTCAGGTCAAAAAAGTCCCTTGGGTCGACATTGTCTATACCTTTTAGGATTTTGAATGCTTGAAACAATACCTGCCACCTTCCCACCGCGCTCACGGTCCCAAGCGACCCCGTGCCGGGTCCCAGCAGCTCTTCAAACGATACCTGCCAATTTCCCACCGCGGGCAGGGGTCCCAATGACCCCATTCCCAGCAGCTCGCCAAATGATACCTGCCACCTTACCACCGAGCGCATGGTCCCCAACGACCCCGTGCGGGGTACTAGCAGCTAGACAAACGATAACTGCCACCTTCCAACCACTCACACGGGCCCCAGTGACCCTTTGCTGGGGTCCAGGCAGCTCGCCGAACGATACCTGCCACCTTCCCACTGCGGGTAGGGGTCCCAGCGACCCTGTGCGGGGTCCCAGCAGCTCGCCAAACATAAGAACATAAGAAGAACATAAGAAAGTTTACAAACGAGAGGAGGCCATTCAGCCCATGTTGCTCGTTTGGTTGTTAGTAGCTTATTGATTCCAGAATCTCATCAAGCAGCTTCTTGAAGGATCCCAGGGTGTCAGCTTCAACAACATTACTGGGGAGTTGGTTCCATACCCTCACAATTCTCTGTGTAGAAAAGTGCCTCCTATTTTCTGTTCTGAATGCCCCTTTATCTAATCTCCATTTGTGACCCCTGGTCCTTGTTTGTTTTTTCAGGTCAAAAAAGTCCCTTGGGTCGACATTGTCTATACCTTTTAGGATTTTGAATGCTTGAAACAATACCTGCCACCTTCCCACCGCGCTCACGGTCCCAAGCGACCCCGTGCCGGGTCCCAGCGGCTCGACAAACGATAACTGCAACCTTCCAACCACTCACACGGGCCCCAGCGACCCCTTGCCGGGTCCCAGCAGCTCGCCAAAGATACCTGCCACCTTCCCATCGCACGCACGGGCCCCAGCGACCCCGTGTGGGGCCCAACAGCTTGCCAAACGATACTTGCCAATTTCACACCACTTGCAGTGGCCCCAGTCACCCCGTGCGGGGTCCCAGCAGCTCACTAAACGATAACTGCAACCTCGCCAAATGATACCTGCCACCTTCACACCGCTTGCAGTGACCTCAGCGACCCTGTGCGGGGTCCCAGCAGCTTGCCAAACCATAACTGCAACCTTCCAACCGCTCACACAGGCCCCAGGGACCCCGTGCCGGGTCCCAACAGCTCGCCAAATGATACCTGCCACCTTCACACCACTTGCAGTGGCCCCAGCCACCCCGTGCGGGGTCCCAGCAGCTCACCAAACGATACCTGCCACTTTCCCACCACTCGCAGTGGCCCCAGCGACCTCGTGTGAGAAACCAGCAGCTCGCCAAATGATACCTGCCACCTTCCCATTGCGTGCAGGAGCCCCAGTAATCCCGTGCGGGGTCCCAGCAGCTCGACAAACGATACCTGCCACCTTCCCACCGTGCGCACGGGCCCCAGCAACTCCTTGTGGGGTCCCAGCAGCTTGCCAAACATACCTGCCAACTTGCCACCGCGCGCAGGGTCCCCAGCGACCCTGTGCGGGGTCCCAGCAGCTCAACCGCCATACCTGACACTTTACCACCACGCGTAGGGGCTCCAGCGTCCCAGTGCTGGGTCCCAGCAGCTCGCCAAATGATACCAGCCACCTTGACACCGCACGCAGGGGCCCCAGCAACCCCGTGCAGGGTCCCAGCAGATCACCAGACAATACCTGCCATCTTCCCACCGGGTACACGGGCCCCAGTGACACCGTGCAGGGTTCCAGCAGCTCGGCAAACGATACCTGCCACCTTCCCACCGCAGGCAGGGGTCCCAACGACCCCGTGCAGGGTCCCAGCAGCTCGCCAACGACACCTGTCACCTTAACACCGCACGCAGGGGCCCCAGCGACCACGTGTGGGGTCCAAGAAGCTCACCAAACGATACCTGACACCTTCCCACCGCAAGCTGGGGCCCCAGCAGCTCGCCAAACGATACCTGCCACCTTCCTACCGCACGCACTGGCCTCAGTGACCTCGTGCGGGGTCCCAGCAGCTCACAAAACGATAGCTGCCACCTTCCCACAGCTCCCACGGGCCCCAGCGACCCTGTGCGGGGTTCCAGCAGCTCGCCAAATGATACCAACCACCTTGCCACCGCACACAGGGGTGCCAGCGACCCATTGCGGGATCCCAGCAGCTCGACAGACGATACCTGCCACCTTCCCACCGGGCAGACGGGCCCCAGCGACCCTGTGCGGAGTTCCAGGAGCTCGCCAAACAATACCTGCCACCTTCCCACCACGTGCATGGGCCCCAGCATCCCCGTGCTGGGTCATAGCAGATCGCCAAACAATACCCGCCAACTTCCCACCTTGCACACAGGCCCCA
This sequence comes from Huso huso, assembly GCA_036884735.1. Taxonomy (NCBI): domain Eukaryota; kingdom Metazoa; phylum Chordata; class Actinopteri; order Acipenseriformes; family Acipenseridae; genus Huso; species Huso huso. Next base: position 20,965,484 of record CM072682.1, read on the forward strand.
GCGACACCGTGCGGGGTCCTAGCAGCTCACCAAATGATACCAACCACCTTTCCACCGCACACAGGGGTGCCAGCGACCCCGTGCGGGGTCCCAGCAGCTCGCCAGACGATACCTGCCACTTTCCCACCGGGTGCACGGGCCACAGCAACCCCTTGCGGGGTTCAAGCAGCTCTCCAAACAATACCTGCCACCTTCCCATCACGTGCACGGGCCTCAGCGACCCCTTGCGGGGTCCCAGCAGCTCGTCAAACGATACCTGAAACTTTCTCACCGCGCGCACGGGCTCCAGCGACCCCGTGCGCGGTCCCAGCAGCTTGGGAAACATACCTGACACCTTGCCACAGCGTGTAGGGGCCCTAGCGACCCAGTGTGGGGTCCCAGCAGCTCGCCAAATGATACCAGCCACCTTGCGGGTGCGGTCCTAGGAGCTCGCCAAATGCAGGGGCCCCAGCGACCCCGTGTGGGGTCCCAGCAGCTCCCAAGACGATACCTGCCACCTTCCCAACGGGCGGACAGGTCCCAATGACCCTGTGCGGTTTCCCAGCAACTCGCCAAACAATACCTGCCTCCTTACCACCACGCGCACGGGCCCCAGCGACCCCGTGCAGGATCCCATCAGCTCGCCAACTGATACCTGTCACGTCTCCACCGGGCGCACGGGCCCCAGCGACCCCGTGCGTGGTCCCAGCAGCTCGCCAAACAATACCTGCCACCTTCCCATCGCATGCAGTGGCCCCAGCAACCCTGTGCGGGGTCCCAGCAGCTTGCCAAATGATACCTGCCACCTTCTCACCGCTTGCAGTGGCCCCAGCGACCCCGTGCGGGGTCCCAGCAGCTCGCCAAACAATAACTGCAACATTCCAACCCCTCACACAGGCCCCAGCGACACCGTGCCGGGTCCCAGCAGCTCGCCAAACAATACCTGCCACCTTCCCACCGCGCGCACGGGTCCCAGCAACCCCGTGCGCGGTCCCAGCAGCTCGCCAAATGATACCTACCACTGTCTCACTGCGCGCATGGGCCCCAGCAACCCCGTGCTGTCTCCCAGCAGCTCGCCAAACGATACCTGCCACCTTCCCAGCAAGCGCATGGGTCCCAGAGACCCTGTTCGGGATCCCAGCAGCTCGTCAAACGATACCTGCCACCTTCCCAGAGAGCGCATGGGTCCCAGAGACCCCGTGCGGGGTCCCAGCAGCTCGCCAAATGGTACCTGCCAACTTCACACTGCGCGCACAGGCCCCAGCGACCCCGTGCAGGGTCCCAGCAGCTCGCCAAACATAAGAACATAAGAAGAAGAACATAAGAAAGTTTACAAACGAGAGGAGGCCTGTCACAGGTTGATGGTGTGCAGTAATTGGTCGCTAGAGGCAGGGTAGTGTTTCAAAGAATATATTTTATTTTCCTTTTAACAAAATATAAAAAAAAAAAAAAAAAATTCAAACTGACCTCACTCTCTTCCACCAATGGTATTGAGTGGGCAAAAACAAGGGAACCAAACCAGGGTGATAGTCCCAAAATAAAGCACAGAAGATTACTTTATGAAAATAAATCAGCAAACTAAAACAAACGGGTTCTGTTCTTGATGCTTCCTTAAATGGCAGTCTTCCGGGAAACAGCGCCCCCTTGTGGGTCCTCTCCGGCTTGTCCTGGCGCTTTTGAGTCTTTCTCCCAGTCTACAACAAGAGTTCTATATAGATAAGTAATCTTCTGGTAATCTTTTAAAAGTGTTAATTCTCTCCCACGCATGTTCTCTCTTGCTTCCTTCTCCTTCCTAACATCCCCCCCGTTCTGACAACCCAGGCCCTTTTATACTCCCTTGAACACACCCTCATTTCTGTACACCAATCAGAAACTAGTATATAAACGACCTGTCAATCAGAGCGTGTTCTGGAATATTCCTGAGTTGTTGCCCCCAACAAAGATGGTGACCGCTCAACCAAAACTTCCGTTTTGGTTTCACAATACCCGCGTCACGTGATCTCTGTTGGGAGCACCGGGGTTGATTCACAGTCCCCTGGTGGCTGGGAGAATTGCAGCCCAGGATTGCTTTACCCCGTCACATCCCCCCTCAGAGTGGAGCCGAAGGAACACTCGGACCTAGCTAACTCCACTGATTGACCACCCTCTCGTGAAAAAAAATCAGCATTTACATGTAACTTACCCGCTCGATGTTTTACATTAAAACAGAAGGGTTGCAATGCCAAGTACCAGCGTGTTATCCTGGCATTTTTATCCTTCATCGTATCCAACCACTGTAAAGGAGAGTGGTCTGTGACCAGGGTAAAGCGACGTCCCAGAAGGTAATATCGGAGTGTTTCTACAGCCCACTTAACTGCTAAACACTCTTTCTCTGTCACCGAGTACTTGGTCTCCCTGGGCAATAACTTTCGGCTAATGTATAAAATGGGGTGTTCGATACCTTCTCTATTCTGGGACAGCACCGTCCCCAAACCAACCTCTGAAGCGTCGGTCTGGAGGATGAACTCCTGGCTGAAATCCGGTGTAATTAACGCAGGAGCTTGAGTGAGACTTGCTTTAATAGAATTGAAGGCCCGCTGACACTCTGCACTCCACTTTATCTTATTAGGCATGTTTTTCTTGGTGAGGTCAGTGAGGGGCGCCGCAATGGTGGAATAATTTTTAATAAACCGGCGGTAGTAACCGGCCAAGCCCAACAGCGACCTCACCTGGGACTTGGTGGAAGGAACCGGCGTCTCCAATAAAGCCTGGACTTTAGAAACTACCGGCTTTATTCTGCCCCGTCCCATTATAAACCCTAAATATTTAGTTTCTGCCTTTCCAAATGCGCACTTAGTCATATTGGCTGTGAGACCTGCCTCTCTCAAAGATTTTAGGACGGCAGCTAACCTAATAAGATGCTCTCTCCAGGTAGAGCTGTATATGACTATATCATCAAGATATGCAGCTGCATATCCTCGATGTAGGTTTAAAACTCTGTCCATTAATCTTTGAAAAATAGCAGGGGCCCTGTGTAAACCAAATGGCATGGTTTGAAACTGGAATAGGCCTTCGGGGGTAACGAATGCTGTTTTCTCCTTGGACATTTCTGTCAAAGGGATCTGCCAATAACCCTTAGTCAGATCTAAGGTGGATATATAGCGAGCCTGCCCGAGTTGGTCTAAGAGTTCATCAACCCGGGGCATGGGATATGCATCAAATTTAGAAATAGCATTGATCCTTCGGAAGTCAACGCACAGTCTCAGAGAGCCGTCAGGTTTTTTAATAGGCAAAATGGGGCTACACCATTCACTTCTCGATGGCTCAATCACTCCCAGCTCAAGCATACTTTTTATTTCTGCTTTGACGGCCTCCCTCTGGCTCTCGGGAATTCTATAGGCTCGCAATCTTACCCTAGAACCCGGCAGAGTTATAATTGCATGTTTAATTAAGTGTGTTCTACCGGGCACCTTCGAAAACACATCCTCAAACTGCTTAATTAAACATTCCAATTCACTTTTCTGACCAGCTTGTTCCCCCATCTTAATTGTTCCCCCATCTTAATCTCTGTTGTTGCAGTTGGCTCAATTTGGGGTCCAAAGTCCTCCTCAAGATTTTCTGAGGTGATAAAATGGACCTGCCTCTCGATCCAGGGTTTGAGGAAATTAACATGAAAAATTTGAGATTCTTTGCGACGCCCAGGCTGTTGGATTTCATAATCAACCGGTCCAATAGCTCTAATGACCTCAAATGGCCCCTGCCACTTTGCAAACAACTTTGATTCTGATGTGGGGAGCAACAACAACACTTTGTCTCCCGGTCGGAAAGTTCAAATTCTAGCCTTTTGATTATATTGTTGTGCTTGTTTATGTTGTGCCGCTTTGAGGTTATCAACAGCCAATTTACCAACCAATTCTAGGCGGTCTCAGAGTTGTAATACATACTTTACTATGTTCTTGGAAGATTTTGCGGCTTCTTCCCAACCTTCCCGCACGATGTCTAAAATTCCACAGGGTTTACGTCCATACAACAACTCAAACAGAGAAAACCAGTGGACGACTGGGGAACCTCGCGTATGGCAAAGAGAAGGTAAGGAAGAATGCGAGACCAATTTTTCTTTTCCTGGTCCACAAAACGGCGTAACATTTGTTTTAGGGTTTGATTAAACCGTTCCACCAGCCCATCCGTTTGAGGATGGTAAATTGAAGTCTTGATGGAATGAATTTTCAACAACCTGCACAATTGTTGTATGCAGTCCGACAGAAAACTTGTGCCCTGGTCAGTAAGTATCTCTTTAGGTATTCCCACCCTCGAAAAGATTTTCGCTAACTCTTCGGCTATTGAACGGGAGTGCATTGTGCGTAAAGGAACCGCCTCTGGATACCTGGTAGCGTAATCCACCACGACCAAGATGTACCGATATCCAGTATCGCTTCCCTCCAGTGGACCCACCAAATCTACACCAGTGCACTCAAATGGTGTAGCTATAACAGGCAGAGGGACCAGAGGGGCGGGGCGAACCTGTTTTGGGGCCACTAATTGGCAATCAGGACAGGCTGCAACATAATTCCGAACTTGGGTGTAGAGCCCAGGCCAATAGAATCGAGTCAGGATTCGTTCCTGAGTCTTGTCCGTTGCTAGGTGGCCAGACATCGGTAAGTCGTGCGCTAATCGCATAACCTCGGCCCGGAAAGGCCCAGGAACGAGTAATTGAGTAATCCGCTCTCCTGTCTCTGAATCCTGGGTTACTCGGTAGAGCAAGTGCCCGTCTACTACAAAGTGCGGAAATGCCTCCGGTCCCTTACCTTCTAATACCTTCCTGTGGCAATGTGCCCCGCCCCTGTGTGCATTTCTGTGTTGTATGTTGTTTGTGGTGTGTTAATGTTGGTGTATTGTAGTTGGTACACGGGATATAAATGAGTGTGTGCAGCACGAGTTATTTAAAATGTATAATTGTATTTAGGCACGGGATTGCACTTCACTTCACCTGCATTTAAGAGGAGGAGATGAACTTACCCCACCTCCATCACCAGCAACCCCGCCCTCCCGGTCACACTGTATTACCACTCCCTTGGAATTCCGTTTAGCGCGTTGGCTTACCAGCCTCTCCGACTCCTCCCTTATTTGCATTTGTGTACCCTGCTGTCATTCCGCCCTTCTTTCTCCGCGTGTTTTGCGGGGTCAGAACCGGGAATTAAACAGATTGGACTGAAGGGGAAAGATTTCGCCAATTGTTTCTTCTCCCTTCTGGTTTTTATATTGCTGGGTAGAATTACACTCGCTCCTCCCCCTGACTAACTCATCAAAGAAGGGCCAGTCTCTACCCAACAATACAGGGTATGGCAAGACCTTAGTGACCGCTACTTTAACGTCAGCGTTCCTACCACTCGCAGTAATACTAAATTTAGTAGTAGGGAGCGACCTGGTTTCACCGTGTACACAAGTGATAGCCGCAGATCCAATCGGCTCCCAGGTGACCCCTTCCAGCACATCTTCCCGAATTAAGGTTAATGCACACCCGGAGTCCACTAATGCGCGGGTTTTCCTATCCCCAATCTGTACACTAATACAATAAGGGCTCTCCCAGCCAACCCCCGATTGCTTACCTGCTTCAGTGGTCCAACAGGTGCTAAGCATCCCGACCTCCAGAGGGGGCAGTCTCTAGCTATGTGACCGGGCTCTGCACACCTGAAGCATCTCGGGGTAGGTGGCTGTGGGGAAGGAGAAAAATATATTTTGTCCCGTTGGTCTGAACCTAACGGGTTAGGGCTTTTCTCTCTGGCCCACTGGGGTACTAACCTCGGTCTCCATGTTTTGGGAGGCGAGATGGACCCACCAGGCTTACCTTTACCAGGCGGCCTGTTGGCCGTAGGTGGGGTTTTAATCTCACGGGGTGCTCGCTGGGGAATGGAATCCTCGAAGGCCTCCGCTAGTTTGACTGCCTCGTCTAGGGTCTCGGGACTGTGTCGCACTACCCAGGCTTTGGTTTCCTCTCCCAGCACTGCTGCCAGTTGGTCTATGGCTACCAACTCCAGGACTTGCTGAACGGTCTTTTCCGTAGGACGAGTCCAGCGAGTAAGGTGGTCCCACAGTTTCTGAGCAACCAGATGTGGACATACCCCTTCTGGACGCTTGTATTCCTTAAAACTCCGTCGATGGAATTCTGGGGTAATATTTAGATGGTGGAGGATTGCCTGTTTTACTTTCCCGTAGTCTTGAGCGTCTGCTGGGGAAAGCTGTTGATATGCAGCTTGAGCTTCACCAGACAAACAGGGGGCTAGATGGGCAGACCACCACTTAGCGGGCCACCTTGACACGGTTGCCACTCTTTCAAACATAGTAAGGAAGGCCTCAGGATCATCCTCCGCTGTCATCTTTTGTAATTTAATCTTTGGTAGCTGGTCTGCTGGCGGTGTTGGGGCAGCCTGGGTAGCCATAATTTCCTGCAAGGCTTGGCACATCGTGGCTAGCTTGTCCATCACCGCTAGTAGTTGGGCGATGTCTTCAGCCTCACGCACAGAGTTCCATTCTTCTCGACACCGTTCTTCTGCTTCCCGTCAACGATCTTGTGCCTCCAACATTGCCTTTAGAGCCGCAGGATCCATTTCCTTTTATTAGTTATTTAAAATTTCAAAGTCCCAAGATCCCACTCTGACACCAGATGTCACAGGTTGATGGTGTGCAGTAATTGGTCGCTAGAGGCAGGGTAGTGTTTCAAAGAATATATTTTATTTTCCTTTTAACAAAATATAAAAAAAAACAACAAAAATTCAAACTGACCTCACTCTCTTCCACCAATGGTATTGAGTGGGCAAAAACAAGGGAACCAAACCAGGGTGATAGTCCCAAAATAAAGCACAGAAGATTACTTTATGAAAATAAATCAGCAAACCAAAACAAACAGGTTCACTTTCCTTGATGCTTCCTTAAATGGCAGTCTTCCGGGAAACAGCGCCCCCTCGTGGGTCCTCTCCGGCTTGTCCTGGCGCTTTTGAGTCTTTCTCCCAGTCTACAACAAGAGTTCTATATAGATAAGTAATCTTCTGGTAATCTTTTAAAAGTGTTAATTCTCTCCCACGCATGTTCTCTCTTGCTTCCTTCTCCTTCCTAACATCCCCCCGTTCTGACAACCCAGGCCCTTTTATACTCCCTTGAACACACCCTCATTTCTGTACACCAATCAGAAACTAGTGTTAAACGACCTGTCAATCAGAGCGTGTTCTGGAATATTCCTGAGTTGTTGCCCCCAACAAAGATGGTGACCGCTCGACCAAAACTTCTGTTTTGGTTTCACAATACCCGCGTCACGTGATCTCTGTTGGGAGCACCGGGGTTGATTCACAGTCCCCTGGTGGCTGGGAGGTTGAATTGCAGCCCAGGATCGCTTTACCCCGTCACAAGGCCATTCAGCCCATCTTGCTCGTTTGGTTGTTAGTAGCTTATTGATCCCAGAATCTCATCAAGCAGCTTCTTGAAGGATCCCAGGGTGTCAGCTACAACAACATTACTGAGGAGTTGGTTCCAGACCCTCACAATTCTCTGTGTAAAAAAGTGCCTCCTATTTTCTGTTCTGAATGCCCCTTTATTTAATCTCCATTTGTGACCCCTGGTCCTTGTTCCTTTTTTCAGGTCAAAGAAGTCCCCTGGGTCGACATTGTCTATACCTTTTAGGATTTTGAATGTTTGAATCAGATCACCGCGTAGTCTTCTTTGTTCAAGTCTGAATAGATTCAATTCTTTTAGCCTGTCTGCATACGACATGCCTTTTAAACCCGGGATAATTCTGGTTGCTCTTCTTTGCACTCTATCTAGAGCAGCAATATCCTTTTTGTAACGAGGTGACCAGAACTGAACACAATATTCTAGGTGAGGTCTTACTAATGCATTGTAAAGTTTTAACATTACTTCCCTTGATTTAAATTCAACACTTCTCACAATATATCTGAGCATCTTGTTGGCCTTTTTTATAGTTTCCCCACATTGTCTAGATGAAGATACCTACTAACTTCCCACTGCACACACGGGCCTCAGTGAGCCCTTGCGGGGACCCAGCAGCTCATCAAACGATACCTGCCACCTTCCCACAGCATGCTCGGTCCCCAGTGACACCGTGCCGGTTCCCAGCAGCTCGACAAGCGATAACTGCCACCTTCCCACCGCTCACAAGGGCCCCAGTGACCCCGTGCCGGGTCCCAGCAGCTCGCCAAATGATACCTGCCACCTTCCCAGCAAGCGCACAGGCCCCAGAGACCCAGTGCTACATCCCAGCAGCTCGAAATATGATACCTGCCACCTTCCCACCGCGCGCACGGGCCCCAGCGACCCCGTAAGGGGTCCGAGCAGCTCACAAAACGATAGCTGCCATGTTCCCAACGCGCGCACGGGCCCCCACTACCCCGTGGAGGATCCCAGCAGCTCGCCAACCGATACCTGCAACCTACCACCACGCGCACGGGCCCCAGCGACCCTGTGCGGGGTCCCAGCATCTCGCCAAACATACCTGCCGCTATACCACCGCGCGCAGGGGCCCCAGCGACCCAGTGTGGGGTTCCAGCAGCTCTCCAAACGATACCTGCCACCTTCTCATCGCATGCACGGGCCCCAGCGACACCTTGCGGGGTCACAGCAGCTCGTCAAACCAGACCTGCCACCTTCCCTCCGCCCGCACGTGCCCCATGCTACCACGTGCGGGGTCCCAGCAGCTCGCCAAACATACCTGCCACCTTACCACCCCGCGCAGGGGCCTCAGAGACCCAGTGCGGTGTCCCAGCAGCTTGCCAAACGATACCGGTCACCTTCACACCGCGAGCAGATGACCCAGCGACCCCGTGCGGGGTCCCAGCGGCTCACCAAACGGTCCCTGGCGCCTCTACAATCCGCACACGGGCCAAATCAACCCCGCGCGGGGTCCCAGCAGGTTGCCAAACGATCCCTGGCTCCTCATCAGCGCACGCACGGGCCCCAACGACCCCGCGCGGTATCCTAGAGGCTCTCCAAGTTATCCCTGGCACCTCCCCAGCATGCACACGAGCCCCAGCGACCCCACACGGGTTCACAGCAGCTCGCCAAACGGTCCCTGACACCTCCACAGCTCCCGCACGCGGCCCAGCGACTCAGCGCGGGATCGCAGCGGCTCACCAAATGGTCCCTGGCATCTCTCCAGCGCACGCATGAGGCCCAGCGATCAAGTGCGGGGTCCCAGCAGCTCGCCAAACTGTCCCTGGCACCTCCCCAGCGCGTGCACGGGACCCAACCACGCCGGGTGGGATCCCAGCAGCTCGCCGAACGATCCCTGGCATCTCCTCAGCGCGCGCACGGCCCCCAGCAACACCGCGCGGGGTGCCAGACGCTCGCCAAACTTGTCCCTGGCGCCTCCCCAGCACACACTCTGGCAACATCGACCATTTGCGTGGTCCCAGCGGCTTGCCAAACGGTCCAAGGCACCTCCCTAGCGCACGCTCGTGCCCCAGCGACCCCACACGGGGTCCCAGAGGCTCGCCAAAACATCCCTAGCACCTCCCTAACACGTGCACAGGCCCCAGCGAACCCGCGTGGGGTCCCAGCGGCTCGCTAAATGGTCCCTGGCACCTCCCCAGCGCGCACACGGGACCCAGCGACCCCGCGCGAGGTCCCAGCAGCTAACCAAATGGTCCCAGCGGCTCGCCAAATGGTGTCTGGCATCTCCCCAGCAAGGCGCACGGGGCCTAGCGACCCAGCGCGAGGTCCCAGCGGCTCGCCAAATGATCCTTAGCACCTCCCTAGCACGTGCAAGGACCTCAGCGACCCGAGCGGGGTCCCAGCGGCTCGCCAATTAGTCCCTAACACCTCCCCAGCGCGCACACGGGACCCAGCGACCCTGCGCGAGGTCCCAGCGGCTCGCGACATGATACCTGGCGTCTACCCAACGTGCACATGGGCCCAAGTAACCCCGCGCGGGGGTCCCAGCAGCTCGCCAAACGGTCCCTGGCATCTCCCCAGCCCGCGCACGGACCCCAGCGACCCCGCGCGGGGTCCCAGAGGCTCGCCAAACGGTCACTGGTGCCTCCCCAGCAGGCTCACTGGCAACATCGACCAGGCGTGGGGTCCCAGCGGCTCACCAAATGGTCCCTGGCACCTCTCCAGCAAGGCGCACGGGGCCCAGCGACCCTGCGCGTGGTCCCAGCGGCTCGTCAAACGATCCCTGGCGCCACCCCAGCGCGCGCACAGGCCCCAGCGACTTTGCGCGGGGTCCGACTGGCTCGCCAAATGGTCCCTGGCACCTCCACAAAACTAGCACAGGCCCCAGCGACACCGCGCGTGGTCCCAGCGGCTCACCAAATGGTCCCTGGCACCTTCCAAGCACGCACGGACCCCAGCGACTTTGCGCGGGGTCCGACTGGCTCGCCAAATGGTCCCTGGGACCTCCACAAAACTAGCACAGGCCCCAGCGGCTCGCCAAATGGTCCCTGGCACCTCTGCAACGCGTGCACAGGGCCCAGCAACCCTGTGCAGGGTCCCAGCGGCTCGCCAAATGGTCCCTGGCACCTCAGTGCGCTCACGGGCCCCAACCTGTTCGCGCGGGGTCCAAGTGGCTCAACAAACTTTCCCTAGCACCTCTGCAGCGCGCGCACAGGACCCAGTGACTTCACGCGGGGTCCCAGCGGTTCCCAAATGGCCCCTGGCATATCCCCATCGCACGCACGGGCCCCATCGACTTTGCGCGGGGTCCGAGCAGCTCGTCAAATGGTCCCTGGCCCCTCCCCAATGCGCGTACAGGGCCCAGCGACCCCGCGCGGGTTCCCAGCGACTCAACAAATGGTCCCTGGCACCTACCCAGCGCGCACACAGGGCCCAGCAAACATGTACAGTGTCCCAGTGGCTCATAAATGGTCCCTGGCACATCCCCAGCGCGTGCACGGGCCTCTGTGACTTCGCGCGGGGTCCAAGCAGCTCGCCAAACTGTCCCTGGCACCTCCCCAGTGCGCACGGGGCCCAGCGACCCCGCGTGGGGTCCCAGCGACTCACCAAATGGTCCCTGGCACCTACCCAGCGCCAACACACAGGGGCCCAGCAAACATGTGCAGTGTCCCAGTGGCTGATAAATGGTCCCTGGCACATCCCCAGCACGCCAAGACGGGCCTCAGTGACTTCCCAAGGGGTCCAAGTGGCTCAACAAACTTTCCCTAGCACCTCCCAGCACGCCAAGACAGGACCCAGTGACTTCCACGCGGGGTCCCAGCGGTTCCCAAATGGCCCCTGGCATATCCCCATCGCACGCACGGGCCCCATCGACTTTGCGCGGGGTCCGAGCAGCTCGTCAAATGGTCCCTGGCCCCTCCCCAATGCGCGTACAGGGCCCAGCGACCCCGCGCGGGTTCCCAGCGACTCACCAAATGGTCCCTGGCACCTACCCAGCGCGCACACAGGGCCCAGCAAACATGTGCAGTGTCCCAGTGGCTCATAAATGGTCCCTGGCACATCCCCAGCACGCTCACGGGCCTCAGTGACTTCGCGCGGGTTCCAAGCAGCTCGCCAAACTGTCCCTGGCACCTCCCCAGTGCACGCACGGGGCTCAGCAACACCGCGCGGGTTCCCAGCGTCTCGCCAAACAGTCCCTGGCGCCTCCCAGGACGCGCACTGACCCCAGCGACCCAGCACGGGGTCCCAGCGGCTCGTCAAATGGTCCCTAGCACCTCCGCAAAATGAGCACAGGCCTCAGCGACACCGCGCGTGGTCCCAGCGGCTCGCCAAATGGTCCCTGGCACCTTCCCAGCACGCGCACAGGCCCCAGCAGCTCGCCAAACGGTCCCTGGCGCCTTCCCAGTGCGCAGACGGGCCCCAGCTGACTGTGAGTTGTCCAAGGCGGCTTACCCAACTGTCTCTGGTACCTCCAAGCACGCACACTGGACCCAGGGACCCCTGGCTGGGTCCCAGTGGCTTGCCAAACTGTCCCTGGCATCTCCCCAGCGGGCGCAATGGACCCAGCAACCCAACGAAGAGTTCCAGTGGCTCGCCAAATAGTCCCTGGCACCTCCCCAGCACACGCACAGGCACCAGCGACCCCGTGCAGAGTCCCAGCGGCTCGCCAAATGGTCCCTGGCACTTGCCCAGTGCGCGCACAGGTCCCGACAACCACGCGCGGGGTCCCAGTGGCTAAACAAACGGTCCCTAGCACCTCCCCAGCGCGTGCACGGGCCCCAGTGACCCCGGGCGGGGTCTCAGCAGCTCGCCAAATTGTCCCTGGCACCTCCCCAGCTGCCGGGCCCCAGCGACCAAGACGGGATCCCAGGGGTTCGCCAAATGGTCCCTGTCACCTACCCAGTGCCACCAGGGCACAGCAACCACGAAGCGGGGTCCCAGCGGCTCGCAAATGGTCCCTGGCACCTCCCAGCACGCGCCGACGCCCCCAGCGACTTCGCTGGGGTCCCAGCGGCTGGCCAAATGGACCCTGCTGCCTCCCAGTGCTCGCTGGATACAGCGACCACGGGCGGGGTCCCAGCGGCTCGCCAAATGGTCCCTGAACCTACCCAGCGCGCACACAGGGCCCAGCAAACACGCGCAGTGTCCCAGCCCAGCGCCACGCCTCAGTGATTTCGTGCGGGGTCCAAGCAGCTTGCCAAACTGTCCCTGGCACCTCCCCAGTTCGCGCACGTGGCCCAGCGACCCCGCGTGGGGTCCCAGGGCCTCGCCAAATGGTCAATGACACCTCCCCAGTGCGCGCATAGGGCACAGCAACCACGAGCGGGGTCCCAGCGGCTCGCAAATGGTCCCTGGCACCTCCCCAGCACGCGCATGTGCCCCAGCAGCTGGCCAAATGGTCCCTGCTGCCTCCCCAGTGCGCTCGCTGGATACAGCGACCACGGGCGGGGTCCCAGCGGCTCGCCAAATGGTCCCTGGCACCTACCCAGCACGCACACAGGGCCCAGCAAACATGTGCAGTGTCCCAGTGGCTCATAAATGGTCCCAGGCACATCCCCAGCGCGCGCACGGGCCTCAGTGATTTCGTGCGGGGTCCAAGCAGCTTGCCAAACTCCCTGGCACCTCCCCAGTGCGCACACGTGGCCCAGCGACCCCGCGTGGTGTCCCAGCGCTTCGCCAAATGGTCAATGACACCTCCCCAGTGAACGCACGGGGCCCAGCGACCCCGCGCGGGCTCCAAGCATCCCTGGCACCTCCCCAGTGCGCGCAGGGCCCAGCGACACCGCCCAGTCCCAGCGTCTCGCCAAACGGTCCCTGGTGCCTTCCCAGTGCGCAGACGGGCCCCAGCGACTTCGCAAGTGGTTCAAGCGGCTTACCCAACTGTCTCTGGCACCTCCGCAGCACGCACACTAAACCCAGGGACTTCGCACGGGATCCCAGGGGTTCGCCAAACGTCCCTGTCACCTACCCAGTGCGTGCATAGGGCACAGCAACCACGAGCGGGGTCCCAGCGGCTCGCAAATGGTCCCTGGCACCTCCCCAGCATGCGCACGTGCCCCAGCGACTTCGCGCGGGTCCCAGCGGCTGACGAAATGGTCCCTGCTGCCTCCCCAGTGCGCTCGCTGGATACAGCGACCACGGGCGGGGTCCCAGCGGCTCGCCAAATGGTCCCTGGCACCTACCCAGCGCGCACACAGGGCCCAGCAAACACGCGCAGTGTCGCAGCGCGCGCACAGGCCTCAGTGATTTCGTGCGGGGTCCAAGCAGCTTGCCAAACTGTCCCTGGCACCTCCCCAGTGCGCGCACGTGGCCCAGCGACCACGCGCAGTGTCCCAGTTGCTCATAAATGGTCCCTGGCACATCCCCAGCGCGCGCACGTACCTCAGCAACTTTGCGCGGGGTCCGACTGGCTCGCCAAATGGTCCCTGGCACCTCCACAAAACTAGCACAGGCCCCAGCGACACCGCGCGTGGTCCCAGCGGCTCACCAAATGGTCCCTGGCACCTTCCAAGCACGACGACCCCAGCGACTTTGCGCGGGGTCCGACTGGCTCGCCAAATGGTCCCTGGGACCTCCACAAAACTAGCACAGGCCCCAGCGACACCGCGCGTGGTCCCAGCGGCTCGCCAAATGGTCCCTGGCACCTCTGCAACGCGTGCACAGGGCCCAGCAACCCTGTGCAGGGTCCCAGCGGCTCGCCAAATGGTCCCTGGCACCTCCTCAGTGCGCTCACGGGCCCCAACCTGTTCGCGCGGGGTCCAAGTGGCTCAACAAACTTTCCCTAGCACCTCCCCAGCGCGCGCACAGGACCCAGTGACTTCACGCGGGGTCCCAGCGGTTCCCAAATGGCCCCTGGCACATCCCCATCGCACGCACGGGCCCCATCGACTTTGCGCGGGGTCCGAGCAGCTCGTCAAATGGTCCCTGGCCCCTCCCCAATGCGCGTACGGGGTCCAGCGACCCCGCGCGAGTTCCCAGCGACTCACCAAATGGTCCCTGGCACCTACCCAGCGCGCACACAGGGCCCAGCAAACTTATGTGCAGTGTCCCAGTGGCTCATAAATGGTCCCTGGCACATCCCAGCGCGTTCGGCATCGGCCTCTGTGACTTCGCGGGGTCCAAGCAGGCCGCCAAACTGTCCCTGGCACCTCTCCAGTGCGCGCACGGGTCCAGCGACCCCGCGTGGGGTCCCAGCGACTCACCAAATGGTCCTTGGCACCTACCCAGCACGCACACAGGGCCCAGCAAACATGTGCAGTATCCCAGTGGCTCATAAATGGTCCCAGGCACATCCCCAGCGTGCGCACGGGCCTCAGCGACCACGCGCGGTGTCCCAGCAGCTCGCCAAACGGTCCCTGGCGCCTTCCCAGTGCGCAGACGGGCCCCAGAGACTTCGCGAGTGGTCCAAGCGGCTTACCCAACTGTCTCTGGCACCTCCGCAGCACGCACACTGGACCCAGGGACCCTGCACGGGGTCCCAGTGGCTTGCCAAACTGTCCCTGGCATCTCCCCAGCGGGCGCAATGGACCCAGCAACCCAACGAAGAGTCCCAGTGGCTCGCCAAATAGTCCCTGGCACCTCCCCAGCACACGCACGGACACCAGCGACCCTCTCCCCGAGTCCCAGCGGGCCAAATGGTCCCTGGCGCTTGCCCAATGCGGCCCTGGCAACCACGCAGGGGTCCCAGTGACTAAACAAACGGTCCCTAGCACCTCCCCAGCGCACCACGGGCCCCAGTGACCCAGTGGGTCCCAGCAAACGGTCCCTTGCACCTCCCCCTCCTCAAGATAAGGCCCCAGCGACTTCGCGGGATCCCAGGGGTTCGCCAAATGGTCCCTGTCACCTACCCAGTGCGCGATAGGGCACAGCAACCACGAGCGGGTCCCAGCGGCTCGCAAATGGTCCCTGGCACCTCCCAGCACGCCAAGACGCGTCCCCAGCGACTTCGCGGGGTCCCAGCGGCTGGCCAAATGGTCCCTGCTGCCTCCCAGTGCGCCGCTGGATACAGCGACCACGGGCGGGTCCCAGCGGCTCGCCAAATGATCCCTGGCACCTACCCAGCACGCACACAGGGCCCAGCAAACACGCCGCAGTGTCCCAGCACGCCGACGGGGCTCAGTGATTTCGCGCGGGGTCCAAGCAGCTTGCCAAACTGTCCCTGGCACCTCCCCAGTGCACGACGCGGGCTCCCTGCGACCCGCGTGGGGTCCCAGCGCCTCGCCAAACGGTCCCTGGCACCTCCCCAGCACGTGCACTTACCCCAACAACCCTGCATGGGGTCCCAGCGGCTCATCATATGGTCCCTGGCACCTCTGCAAATGAGCACAGGCCCCAGCGACCCGCGGCGTGGTCCCAGCAGATCGCCAAATGGTCCCTGGCACCTCCCCAGCGCACACAGGGCCCAAGTGACCCCGCATGCGTGGTCCCAGCATTTCGCCAAATTGTCCTTGGCAACCCAAGCGCGCACGGATCCCATCAACTTTGCGCGGGGTCCGACTGGCTCGCCAAATGGTCCCTGGCACCTCCCCAGCGCCAAGACAGGACCCAGCGACTTCACGCGGGGTCCCAGCGGATCGCAAATGGTCCCTGGCACCTACCCAGCGCGCACACAGGGCCCAGCAAACACGCGCAGTGTCCCAGTTGCTCATAAATGGTCCCTGGCACATCCCCAGCGCGCGCACGTACCTCAGCAACTTTGCGCGGGGTCCGACTGGCTCGCCAAATGGTCCCTGGCACCTCCACAAAACTAGCACAGGCCCCAGCGGCTCACCAAATGGTCCCTGGCACCTTCCAAGCACGCACGGACCCCAGCGACTTTTTGGCTGGGTCCGACTGGTCTCGCAAAATGGTCCCTGGGACCTCCACAAAACTAGCACAGGCCCCAGCGACACCGCTGTGGTCCCAGCGGCCGCCAAATGGTCCCTGGCACCTCTGCAACGCGTGCACAGGGCCCAGCAACCCTGTGCAGGGTCCCAGCGGCTCGCCAAATGGTCCCTGGCACCTCCTCAGTGCGCTCACGGGCCCCAACCTGTTCGCGCGGGGTCCAAGTGGCTCAACAAACTTTCCCTAGCACCTCCCCAGCACGCGCACAGGACCCAGTGACTTCACGCGGGGTCCCAGCGGTTCCCAAATGGCCCCTGGCATATCCCCATCGCACGCACGGGCCCCATCGACTTTGCGCGGGGTCCGAGCAGCTCGTCAAATGGTCCCTGGCCCCTCCCCAATGCGCGTACGGGGTCCAGCGACACCAAGATGGGTTCCCAGCGACTCACCAAATGGTCCCTGGCACCTACCCAGCGCGCACACAGGGCCCAGCAAACATGTACAGTGTCCCAGTGGCTCATAAATGGTCCCTGGCACATCCCCAGCGCGTGCACGGGCCCAGCGACCCCGCGCGGGTTCCCAGCGACTCACCAAATGGTCCCTGGCACCTACCCAGCGCGCACACAGGGCCCAGCAAACTTATGTGCAGTGTCCCAGTGGCTCATAAATGGTCCCTGGCACATCCCCAACGCGCACGGACCTCAGTGACGTCGCGCGGGGTCCAAGCAGCTCGCCAAACTGTCCCTGGCACCTCCCCAGTGCACGCACGGGGCTCAGCAACACCGCGCGGGTTCCCAGCGTCTCCCCAAACAGTCCCTGGCTCCTCCCAGGACCTTCACTGACCCCAGCGACCCAGCACGGGGTCCCAGCGGCTCGTCAAATGGTCCCTAGCACCTCCGCAAAATGAGCACAGGCCTCAGCGACACCGCACGTGGTCCCAGCGGCTCGCCAAATGGTCCCTGGCACCTTCCCAGCGCGCGCAGAGGCACAAGCGTCCCAGCGCGGGGTCCCAGCGGCTAGCATAAACGGTCCCTGGCACCTCCCCAGCACGCGCATAGGCCCCAGCGACCACGCGCGGGGTCCCAGCAGCTCGCCAAACGGTCCCTGGCGCCTTCCCAGTGCGCAGACGGGCCCCAGCGAATTCGCGAGTGGTCCAAGCGGCTTACCCAACTGTCTCTGGCACCTCCGCAGCACGAACACTGGACCCAGGGACCCTGCGCGGGGTCCCAGTGGCTTGCCAAACTGTCCCTGGCATCTCCCCAGCGGGCACAATGGACACAGCAACCCAACGATGAGTCCCAGTGGCTCGCCAAATAGTCCCTGGCACCTCCCCAGCACACGCACGGGCAACAGCGACCCCGTGCGGAGTCCCAGCAGCTCGCCAAATGGTCCCTGGCACTTGCCCAGTGCGCGCACAGGTCCCGACAACCACGCGCGGGGTCCCAGTGGCTAAACAAACGGTCCCTAGCACTTCCCCAGTGCGTGCACGGGCCCCAGTGACCCCGCGCGGGTTCCCAGCAGCTTGCCAAATTGTCCCTGGCACCTCCCCAGCGCGCGCACGGGCCCCAGCGACTTCACATGGGATCCCAGGGGTTCGCCAAATGGTCCCTGTCACATACCCAGTGCGCGCATAGGGCATAGCAACCACGAGCGGGGTCCCAGCGGCTCGCAAATGGTCCCTGGCACCTTCCCAGTGCGCGCAGAGGCACAAGCGTCCCAGCGCGGGGTCGCAGCGGCTAGCATAAACGGTCCCTGGCACCTCCCCAGCACGCGCATAGGCCCCAGCGACCACGCGCGGGGTCCCAGCAGCTCGCCAAACGATCCCTGGCACCTTCCCAGTGTGCAGACGGGCCCCAGCGACTCACAAGCAGTAGTCCAAGCGGCTTACCCAACTGTCTCTGGCACCTCCAAGAAGCACGCACACTGGACCCAGGGACCCTGCGCTGGTCCCAGTGGCTTGCCAAACTGTCCCTGGCATCTCCCCAGCGGGCACAATGGACACAGCAACCCAACGATGAGTCCCAGTGGCTCGCCAAATAGTCCCTGGCACCTCCCCAGTACACGCACGGGCACCAGCGACCCCGTGCGGAGTCCCAGCGGCTTGCCAAATGGTCCCTGGCACTTGCCCAGTGCGCGCTGGGGTCCCGACAACCACGCCGGGTCCCAGTGGCTAAACAAACGGTCCCTAGCACCTCCCCAGCGAGTGCACGGGCCCCAGTGACCCCGCGCGGGGTCCAAGCAGATCGCCAAATTGTCCCTGGCACCTCCCCAGTGCGCGCACGGGCACCAGCGACTTCACACGGGATCCCAGGGGTTCGCCAAATGGTCCCTGTCACCTACCCAGTGCGCGCATAGGGCACAGCAACCACGAGCGGGGTCCCAGCGGCTCGCAAATGGTCCCTGGCACCTCCCCAGCACGCGCACGTGCCCCAGCGACTTCGCGCGGGGTCCCAGCGGCTGGCCAAATGGTCCCTGCTGCCTCCCCAGTGCACTCGCTGGATACAGCGACCACGGGCGGGGTCCCAGCGGCTCGCCAAATGGTCCCTGGCACCTACCCAGCGCGCACACAGGGCCCAGCAAACACGCGCAGTGTCCCAGCAAAACACAGGCCTCAGTGATTTCGTGCGGGGTCCAAGCAGCTTGCCAAACTGTCCCTGGCACCTCCCCAGTGCGTGCACGTGGCCCAGCGACCCCGCGTGGGGTCCCAGCGCCTCGCCAAATGGTCAATGACACCTCCCCAGTGCGCGCACGGGGCCCAGCGACCCGCGCGGGGTCCAAGCATCCCTGGCACCTCCCCAGTGCGCACAGGGGCCCAGCGACCACCGCACAAGGGGTCCCAGCGGCTCGCCAAACGGTCCCTGGCACCTACCCAACGCGCACACAGGGCCCAGCAAACATCTGCAGTGTCCCAGTGGCTCATAAATGGTCCCTGGCACATCCCCAGCACGTGCACGGGCCTCAGTGACTTCGCGCGGGGTCCAAGCAGCTCGCCAAACTGTCCCTGGCACCTCCCCAGTGCGCGCCCGGGGTCCAGCAACACCGCGTGGGGTCCCAGCGACTCACCAAATAGTCCCTGGCACCTACCCAGTGCACACACAGGGTCCAGCAAACATGTGCAGTGTCCCAGTGGCTCATAAATGGTCCCAGGCACATCCCCAGCGCGCAAGACGGGCCTCAGTGACTTCGCCAAGGGGTCCAAGCAGCTCGCCAAACTGTCCCTGGCACCTCCCCAGTGCAAGCCGGGGGCCCAGCGACCTTCCAGGTCCCAGCGACTCACCAAATGGTCCCTGGCACCTACCCAGCACGCACACAGGGCCCAGCAAACATGTGCAGTATCCCAGTGGCTCATAAATGGTCCCTGGCACATCCCCAGTGCGCACACGGGCCTCAGTGACCCCGTGCGGGCTCCAAGCAGCTCGCCAAACTGTCCCTGGCACCTCCCCTTTGCACGCACGGGGCCCAGCAACACCTCGCGGGGTCCCAGCGGCTCGCCAAATGGTCCCTGGCACCTCCCCCGTGCACGCACAGGCCCCAGCGACCCCGTGCGTGGTCCCAGCGGCTCGCCAAATGGTCACTGGCACCTCCCTAACGCGTACACGGGCCCCAGCGACTTTGCGCGGGTTCCGACTGGCTCGCCAATTGGTCCGTGGGACCTCCACAAAACTAGCACAGGCCCCAGCGACACCGCGCGTGGACCCAGCGGCTCGCCAAATGGTCCCTGGCACCTCTGCAACGCGTGCACAGGGCCCAGCAACTCTGTGCAGGGTCCCAGCGGCTCGCCAAATGGTCCCTGTCACCTCCTCAGTGCGCACACGGGCCCCAACCTGTTCGCGCGGGGTCCAAGTGGCTTAACAAACGGTCCCTAGCACCTCACCAGCGCGCACAGGACGCAGTGACTTCACGCGGGGTCCCAGCGGTTCCCAAATGGCCCCTGGCACATCCCCATCGCACGTTCGGGCCCCATCGACTTTGAGCGGGGTCCGAGCAGCTCGTCAAATGGTCCCTGGCCCCTCCCCAATGTGCGTACGAGGCCCAGCAAACTTATGTGCAGTGTCACAGTGGCTCATAAATGGTCCCTGGCACATCCCAGCGCGTGCACGGGCCTCAGTGACTTCCCGCGGGGTCCAAGCAGCTCGCCAAACTGTCCCTGGCACCTCCCCAGTGCGCGCACGGGGCCCAGCGACCCCGCGTGGGGTCCCAGCGACTCACCAAATGGTCCCTGGCACCTACCCAGCACGCACACAGGGCCCAGCAAACATGTGCAGTATCCCAGCGGCTCGCCAAATGGTCCCTGGCACTTGCCCAGTGCGCGCACAGGTCCCGACAACCACGCGCGGGGTCCCAGTGGCTAAACAAACGGTCCCTAGCACCTCCCAGCGTGCAGGTCGGCCCCAGTGACCCCGGGCGGGGTCTCAGCAGCTCGCCAAATTGTCCCTGGCACCTCCCCACGCGCGACGGGCCCCAGCGACTTCAAGACGGGATCCCAGGGTTCGCCAAATGGTCCCTGTCACCTACCCAGTGAGCGCATAGGGCACAGCAACCACGAGCGGGGTCCCAGCGGCTCGCAAATGGTCCCTGGCACCTCCCCAGCACGCCAAGACGTGCCCCAGCGACTTCTGCGGGGGGTCCCAGCGGCTGGCCAAATGGTCCCTGCTGCCTCCCCAGTGCGCTTGCTGGATACAGCGACCACGGGCGGGGTCCCAGCGGCTCGCCAAATGATCCCTGGCACCTACCCAGCACGCACACAGGGCCCAGCAAACACGCGCAGTGTCCCAGCACGCGCACGGGCCTCAGTGATTTCGTGCGGGGTCCAAGCAGCTTGCCAAACTGTCCCTGGCACCTCCCCAGTGCACGCACGTGGCCCTGCGACCCCGCGTGGGGTCCCAGCGTCTCGCCAAACGGTCCCTGGCACCTCCCCAGCACGTGCACTGACCCCAACAACCCTGCATGGGGTCCCAGCGGCTCGTCATATGGTCCCTGGCACCTCTGCAAAATGAGCACAGGCCCCAGCGACCCCGTGCGGGTCCCAGCAGATCGCCAAATGGTCCCTGGCACCTCCCCAGCGCGCACACAGGGCCCAAGTGACCCCGTGCGTGGTCCCAGCATTTCGCCAAATTGTCCTTGGCAACTCCAAGCGCGCACGGATCCCATCAACTTTGCGCGGGGTCCGACTGGCTCGCCAAATGGTCCCTGGCACCTCCTCAGCTCACTCACGGGCCCCAACCAGTTCGCGCGGGGTCCCAGCAGCTCGCCAAATGGTCCCTGGCACCTACCCAGCGCGCATTAAAGGGCCCAGCAAACACGCCGCAGTGTCCCAGTTGCTCATAAATGGTCCCTGGCATCCCCAGCGCCAAGACGCACCTCAGCAACTTTATGCTGGGTCCGACTGGCTCGCCAAATGGTCCCTGGCACCTCCACAAAACTAGCACAGGCCCCAGCGACACCAAATGGTCCCTGCGGCCTCGCCAAATGGTCCCTGGCAACTTCCAAGAGCGCATGGACCCCAGCGACTTTGCGCGGGGTCCGACTGGCTCGCCAAATGGTCCCTGGGACCTCCAAAAACTAGCACAGGCCCCAGCGACACCGCGCGTGGTCCCAGCTCCTCGCCAAATGGTCCCTGGCACCTCCTCAGTGTGCTCACGGGCCCCAACCTGTTCGCCTTGGGGGTCCAAGTGGCTCAACAAACTGTCCCTTGCACCTCCCCAGTGCACGCACGGGGCCCAGCAACCCCGCGTGGGGTCCCAGCGGCTCGCCAAACGGTCCCTAGCACCTCCCCAGCGCGTGCATGCGGGCCCCAGTGACCCCGCGTGGGGTCCCAGCAGCTCGCCAAATTGTCCCTGGCACCTCCCCATCGCACGTACGGGCCCCATCGACTTTGCGCGGGGTCCGAGCAGCTCGTCAAATGGTCCCTGGCCCCTCCGCCAATGCGCGGCAGACAGGGCCCAGCGACCCGCTGGGTTCCCAGCGACTCACCAAATGGTCCCTGGCACCTACCCAGCGCGCACATAGGGCCCAGCAAACATGTGCAGTGTTCCAGTGGCTCAGAAATGGTCCCTGGCACATCCCAGCGCATGTACGGGCCTAAGTGACTTCGTGCGGGGTCCAAGCAGCTCGCCAAACTGTCCCTGGCGCCTCCCCAGTGCGCGCAAGAGGGGCCAGCGACCCCTGGCGGGGGGGTCCCAGCGACTCAGCAAATGGTCCCTGGCACCTACCCCAGCGCGCACACACAGGGCCCAGCAAACATGTGCAGTGTCCCAGTGGCTCATAAATGGTCCCAGGCACATCCGCAGCGCGCGCACGGGCCTCAGCGACCACGCGCGGTGTCCCAGCAGCTCGCCAAACGGTCCCTGGCACCTCCCCAGCACGCGCATAGGCCCCAGCGACCACGCGCGGGGTCCCAGCAGCTCGCCAAACGATCCCTGGCACCTTCCCAGTGTGCAGACGGGCCCCAGCGACTTCGCGAGTAGTCCAAGCGGCTTACCCAACTGTCTCTGGCACCTCCGCAGCACGCACACTGGACCCAGGGACCCTGCGCGGGGTCCCAGTGGCTTGCCAAACTGTCCCTGGCATCTCCCCAGCGGGCACAATGGACACAGCAACCCAACGATGAGACCCAGTGGCTCGCCAAATAGTCCCTGGCACCTCCCCAGTACACGCACGGGCACCAGCGACCCCGTGCGGAGTCCCAGCGGCTTGCCAAATGGTCCCTGGCACTTGCCCAGTGCGCCGCACAGGTCCCCGGGAACCACGCTAAGGTCCCAGTGGGTAAACAAACGGTCCCTAGCACCTCCCCAGCGAGTGCACGGGCCCCAGTGACCCAGCGCGGGGTCCAAGCAGATCGCCAAATTGTCCCTGGCACCTCCCAGCAGTCGCCGGCGGGCCCCAGCGACCCCACACGGATCCCAGGGTTCGCCAAATGGTCCCTGTCACCTACCCAGTGCGCCAAAGATAGGGCACAGCAACCACGAGTGGGGTCCCAGCGGCTCGCAAATGGTCCCTGAGCACCCCTCAGCACGCCAAGACGCCTCCCCAGCCGACTGCTGGGTCCTAGCGGCTGACAAATGGTCCCTGCTGCCTCCCCAGTGCACTCGCTGGATACAGCGACCACGGGCGGGTCCCAGCGGCTCGCCAAATGGTCCCTGGCACCTACCCAGCGCACACAGGGCCCAGCAAACACGCCAGCAGAGGTCCCAGCGGCGCACACACAGGCCTCAGTGATTTCGTGCAGGGGTCCAAGCAGCTTGCCAAACTGTCCCTGGCACCCCCAGTAGCATCGGTATTGCTGACCCCTCGTGGGGGTCCCAGGGCCTCGCCAAATGGTCAATGACACCTCCCCAGTGCGCCAAGACGGGCCCAGCGACACCGCTGCTGGGTCCCAGCGCCTCGCCAAACGGGTCCCTGGCACCTACCCAACGCAGACACAGGGCCCAGCAAACATCTGCAGTGTCCCAGTGGCTCATAAATGGTCCCTGGCACATCCCCAGCGCGGCACGGGCCCCAGTGACTTCTGGCGGGGTCCAAGCAGCTCGCCAAACTGTCCCTGGCACCTCCCCAGTGCGCAAGACGGGCCCAGCAACACCCCGGGGGGGGGGTCCCAGCGACTCACCAAATAGTCCCTGGCACCTACCCAGTGCACACACAGGGTCCAGCAAACATGTGCAGTGTCCCAGTGGCTCATAAATGGTCCCAGGCACATCCCCAGTGCGCGCACGGGCCTCAGTGACTTCGCGCGGGGTCCAAGCAGCTCGCCAAACTGTCCCTGGCACCTCCCCAGTGCGCGCACGGGGCCCAGCGACCCCGCGTGGGGTCCCAGCGACTCACCAAATGGTCCCTGGCACCTACCCAGCACGCACACAGGGCCCAGCAAACATGTGCAGTATCCCAGTGGCTCATAAATGGTCCCTGGCACATCCCCAGTGCGCAAGACGGGCCTCAGTGACCCCGCACGGGCTCCAAGCAGCTCGCCAAACTGTCCCTGGCACCTCCCTTTGCACGCACGGGCCCAGCAACACCTCGGGGTCCCAGCGGCTCGCCAAATGGTCCCTGGCACCTCCCCCAGCACGCACAGGCCCCAGCGACCCCGTGCGTGGTCCCAGCGGCTCGCCAAATGGTCACTGGCACCTCCCTAACGCGTACACGGGCCCCAGCGACTTTGCGCGGGTTCCGACTGGCTCGCCAATTGGTCCGTGGGACCTCCACAAACTAGCACAGGCCCCAGCGACACCGCGCGTGGACCCAGCGGCTCGCCAAATGGTCCCTGGCACCTCTGCAACGCGTGCACAGGGCCAAGCAACTCTGTGCAGGGTCCCAGCGGCTCGCCAAATGGTCCCTGTCACCTCCTCAGTGCGCACACGGGCCCCAACCTGTTCGCGCGGGGTCCAAGTGGCTTAACAAACGGTCCCTAGCACCTCCCCAGCGCGCACAGGACCCAGTGACTTCACGCGGGGTCCCAGCGGTTCCCAAATGGCCCCTGGCACATCCCCATCGCGCACACAGGGCCCAGCAAACTTATGTGCAGTGTCCCAGTGGCTCATAAATGGTCCCTGGCACATCCCAGCGCGTGCACGGGCCTCAGTGACTTCCCGCGGGGTCCAAGCAGCTCGCCAAACTGTCCCTGGCACCTCCCCAGTGCGCCAAGACGGGCCCAGCGACCCGCTGTGGGGTCCCAGCGACTCACCAAATGGTCCCTGGCACCTGCCAGCACGCACACAGGGCCCAGCAAACATGTGCAGTATCCCAGTGGCTCATAAATGGTCCCAGGCACATCCCCAGCGTGCGCGCGGGGCCTCAGCGACCACGCCGGTGTCCCAGCAGCTCGCCAAACGGTCCCTGGCGCCTTCCCAGTGCAGACGGGCCCCAGCGACTTCTGAGTGGTCCAAGCGGCTTACCCAACTGTCTCTGGCACCTCCGCAGCACGCACACTGGACCCAGGGACCCTGCGCGGGGTCCCAGTGGCTTGCCAAACTGTCCCTGGCATCTCCCCAGCGGGCGCAATGGACCCAGCAACCCAACGAAGAGTCCCAGTGGCTCGCCAAATAGTCCCTGGCACCTCCCCAGCACACGCACGGACACCAGCGACCCCGCGCGGAGTCCCAGCGGCTCGCCAAATGGTCCCTGGCACTTGCCCAGTGCGCCGCTGGGTCCCGACAACCACGCGGGGTCCCAGTGACTAAACAAACGGTCCCTAGCACCTCCCCAGCGCGTGCACGGGCCCCAGTGACCCCGCGCGGGGTCCCAGCAGCTTGCCAAATTGTCCCTGGCACCTCCCCAGCACGCGCACGGGCCCTAGCGACTTCGCACGGGATCCCAGGGGTTCGCCAAATGGTCCCTGTCACCTACCCAGTGAGCGCATAGGGCACAGCAACCACGAAAGGGGTCCCAGCGGCTCGCAAATGGTCCCTGGCACCTCCCAGCACGCCAGACGCGTTCCCAGCGACTTCGCGGGTTCCCAGCGGCTGGCCAAATGGTCCCTGCTGCCTCCCCAGTGCGCTTTGCTGGATACAGCGACCACGGGCGGGGTCCCAGCTCGCCAAATGATCCCTGGCACCTACCCAGCACGCACACAGGGCCCAGCAAACACGCCGCGGTGTCCCAGCACGCCAAGACGGGCCTCAGTGATTTCGTGCGGGGTCCAAGCAGCTTGCCAAACTGTCCCTGGCACCTCCCCAGTGCACGACGCGGGCCCTGCGACCCCGTGGGGTCCCAGCGCCCGCCAAACGGTCCCTGGCACCTCCCCAGCACGTGCACTGACCCCAACAACCCTGCATGGGGTCCCAGCGGCTCGTCATATGGTCCCTGGCACCTCTGCAAAATGAGCACAGGCCCCAGCGACCCCGTGCGTGGTCCCAGCAGATCGCCAAATGGTCCCTGGCACCTCCCCAGCGCGCACACACAGGGCCCAAGTGACCCCGCGCGTGGTCCCAGCATTTCGCCAAATTGTCCTTGGCAACCCAAGCGCCAAGACGGATCCCATCAACTTTGCGCTGGGTCCCACTGGCTCGCCAAATGGTCCCTGGCACCTCCTCAGCTCACTCACGGGCCCCAACCAGTTCGCGCGGGGTCCCAGCAGCTCGCCAAATGGTCCCTGGCACCTACCCAGCGCGCACAAAGGGCCCAGCAAACACGCGCAGTGTCCCAGTTGCTCATAAATGGTCCCTGGCACATCCCCAGCGCGCGCACGTACTCAGCAACTTTGCGCGGGGTCCGACTGGCTCGCCAAATGGTCCCTGGCACCTCCACAAAACTAGCACAGGCCCCAGCGACACCGCGCGTGGTCCCTGCGGCTCGCCAAATGGTCCCTGGCAACTTCCAAGAGCGCACGGACCCCAGCGACTTTGCGCGGGGTCCGACTGGCTCGCCAAATGGTCCCTGGGACCTCCACAAAACTAGCACAGGCCCCAGCGACACCACGCGTGGTCCCAGCTCCTCGCCAAATGGTCCCTGGCACCTCCTCAGTGTGCTCACGGGCCCCAACCTGTTCGCGCGGGGTCCAAGTGGCTCAACAAACTGTCCCTTGCACCTCCCCAGTGCACGCACGGGGCCCAGCAACCCCGCGTGGGGTCCCAGCGGCTCGCCAAACGGTCCCTAGCACCTCCCCAGCGCGTGCACGGGCCCCAGTGACCCCGCGTGGGGTCCCAGCAGCTCGCCAAATTGTCCCTGGCACCTCCCCATCGCACGCACGGGCCCCATCGACTTTGCGCGGGGTCCGAGCAGCTCGTCAAATGGTCCCTGGCCCCTCCGCAATGCGCGTACAGGGCCCAGCGACCCCGCGCGGGTTCCCAGCGACTCACCAAATGGTCCCTGGCACCTACCCAGCGCGCACATAGGGCCCAGCAAACATGTGCAGTGTTCCAGTGGCTCAGAAATGGTCCCTGGCACATCCCAGCGCATGTATGCGGGCCTAAGTGACTTCGTGCGGGGTCCAAGCAGCTCGCCAAACTGTCCCTGGCGCCTCCCCAGTGCGCGCACGGGGGCCAGCGACCCCGCGTGGGGTCCCAGCGACTCAGCAAATGGTCCCTGGCACCTACCCAGCGCGCACACAGGGCCCAGCAAACATGTGCAGTGTCCCAGTGGCTCATAAATGGTCCCAGGCACATCCCCAGCGCGCGCACGGGCCTCAGTGACTTCGCGCGGGGTCCAAGCAGCTCGCCAAACTGTCCCTGGCACCTCCCCAGTGCGCACACGGGGCTCAGCAACACCGCTCGGGTTCCCAGCGTCTCGCCAAACAGTCCCTGGCGCCTCCCAGGACACGCACGGACACCAGCGACCCCGTGCGGAGTCCCAGCGACTCACCAAATGGTCCCTGGCACCTACCCAGCGCGCACACAGGGCCCAGCAAACATGTGCAGTGTTCCAGTGGCTCAGAAATGGTCCCTGGCACATCCCAGCGCATGTACGGGCCTAAGTGACTTCGTGCGGGGTCCCAGCAGCTCGCCAAATTGTCCCTGGCACCTCCCCAGCGCCACAGACGGGCCCCAGCGACCAAGACGGGATCCCAGGGGTTCGCCAAATGGTCCCTGTCACATACCCAGTGCGCGATAGGGCACAGCAACCACGAGCGGGTCCCAGCGGCTCGCAAATGGTCCCTGGCACCTCCCAGCACGCCAAGCCGCGTCCCCAGCGACTTCAGCGCTGGTTCCCAGCGGCTGGCCAAATGGTCCCTGCTGCCTCCCCAGTGCGCTTGCTGGATACAGCGACCACGGGCGGGTCCCAGCGGCTCGCCAAATGGTCCCTGGCACCTACCCACCCAGCACACAGGGCCCCAGCAAACACGCCGCAGTGTCCCAGCCACACAGGGCCTCAGTGATTTCGTGCAGGGTCCAAGCAGCTTGCCAAACTGTCCCTGGCACCTCCCCAGTGGCAAGATCGCGGTCCCCCCTGACCCCCGCTGGGGTCCCAGGGCCTCGCCAAATGGTCAATGACACGCGACCCCAGTGCGCGCGCACGGGCCCAGCGACCCCCCTGCGGGGTCCAAGCATCCCTGGCACCTCCCAGTGCGCCGCACAGGGCCCAGCGACACCGTGCGGGGTCCCAGCGTCTCGCCAAACGGTCCCTGGCACCTACCCAACGCGCACACAGGGCCCAGCAAACATGTGCAGTGTCCCAGTGGCTCATAAATGGTCCCGGCACATCCCCAGCGCTGCATCGGACTCAGTGACTTCGGGGTCCAAGCAGCTCGCCAAACTGTCCCTGGCACCTCCCCAGCAGTGCACGATCGGGCTCAGCAACACCGCCGCTGGTTCCCAGCGTCCGCCAAACAGTCCCTGGCGCCCCCAGGACGCCAAGACTGACCCCAGCGACCCAGCACGGGGTCCCAGCGGCTCGTCAAATGGTCCCTAGCACCTCCGCAAAACGAGCACAGGCCTCAGCGACACCGCGCGTGGTCCCAGCGGCTCGCCAAATGGTCCCTTGCACCTCCGCAACGCGTAGACGGGGCCCAGCAGCCCTGCGCAGGGTCCCAGCGGCTCGTAAATGGTCCCTGGCACATCCTCAGCACCCACACGGGCCTCAGTGAATTCGTACGTGGTCCAAGCAGCTCGCCAAACTGTCCCTGGCACCTCCCCAGTGCACGCACGTGGCACAGCGACCCCGCGTGGGCTCCAAGCAGCTCGCCAAATGGTCCCTGGCACCTCCCAAGTGGCGCGCACAGGGCCCAGCGACTTTCTGGGGTCCCAGCAGGCTGCAATAGACCCTGGCACATCCCTAGTGTATGCACAGGCTCCAGTGACTTCGCGCGGGGTCCTAACGGCTCACGAAATGATCCCTGGCACGTTTCCCAGAGCACGCACGGGCCCCAGCGACTTTGTGTGGGGTCCCAGCGGCTCGCCAAATTGTACCTGGCTGCTCCCCAGTGCGCCAGACGGGCCCAGCGATCCCCGCTGCTGGGTCCCAGCGACTAAGCAAATGATCCCTGGCACCTCACCAGGATGTGCATCGGTCCCAGTGACCACGCGCGGGGTCCCAGCAGCTCACATATGGTCCCTGGCACATCCCCAGCGCGCGCACTGGCACAAGCGACTTCGCGCGGTGTCCCAGCGCCTTGCCAAATGGTCCCTGGAACCTAACCAGCACGCGCACGCCCCAGTGACTTCGCGCTGGGTCCCAGCGGCTCACCAAACGGTCCTTGGCACCACCCCAGCGCTTGCACGGACACTAGCTACCCCACGTGGGGTCCCAGCGGCTCGCCAAACCGTCCCTGGCGCCTCCCAAGCGCGTGCACTGTCCCCAGCGACCCCGCACGGGGTCCCAGCTGCTTGCCAAATGGTCCCTGGCACCTCCCCAGCACACTCACGGAACCCAGCGACCCCGCAAGGTGGGTCCCAGCGGCTCGCCAAATGGTCCCTTGCACCTCCGCAACGCGTACACGGGGCCCAGCAACCCTGCGCAGGGTCCCAGCGGCTCGTAAATGGTCCCTGGCACATCCTCAGCACGCACACGGGCCTCAGTGAATTCGTGCGTGGTCCAAGCAGCTCGCCAAACTGTCCCTGGCACCTCCCCAGTGCACGCACGTGGCACAGCAACCCCGCGTGGGCTCCAAGCAGCTCGCCAAACTGTCCCTGGCACCTCCCCAGTGCACGCACAGGGCCCAGCGACATGTGCAGTCCCAGCTGCCTCGCCAAACGGTCCCTGGCACCTCCCAAGCATGCGCACTGACCCCAGCGACCCCGCACAGGGTGCCAGCGGCTCGTCAAATGGTCCCTGGCACCTCTGGAAAATGAGCACAGGCCCCAGCAACCCTGTGCGTGGTCCCAGCGGCTCGCCAAATGGTCCCTGGCACATCCCCAGTGCGTACAAGGGACCCAACCAGTTCACGCGGGGTCCAAGTGACTCAACAAACGGTCCCTAGCACTTCCCTAGCGCGTGCACGGGCCCCATTGACCCCGCGCGGGGTCCCAGCAGCTCGCCAAATTGTCCCTGGCACCTCCCCAGCATGCTCACGTGCCCCAGCGAGGTCGCGCGGGGTCCCAGCGGCTCAACAAACGGTCCATGGCACCTCCCCAGTGTGTGCACGGGCCCCAGTGACCCCGCACGGGGTCCCAGCAGCTCGCCAAATTGTCCCTGGCACCTCCGCAAAACGAGCATAGGCCCCAGCGACCCCGTGCGGGGTCCCAGCACCTCGCCAAATAGTCCCTGGCACATCCCCAGCGCGCACGGTCCCCAGGGACTTCGTGCAGGGTCCCAGCGGCTCGCTAAATGGTCCCTGGCCCCTCCAAAGCGCGCACGGGCCCCAGCGACTTCACGCGTGGTCCAAGCGGCTTGCCAAACTGTCCCAGGCCCCTCCCCAGCACGCGCACGTGGCCCAGCTGCTCCCCAAATGGCCCCTGGCACCTCCCCAGTGCATGCACGGGGCCCAGCGACCTTGCGCGGGGTCCGGGCGACTCACCAAATAGTCCCTGGCGCATCACCAGTCCGCGCTCAGGCCCCAGCGACCCCACACAGAGTCCCAGTTGCTCGTCAAATGGTCCCTGGTGCCTCACCAGCACGCGCACTTTCCCCAGCGACCCCGTGCGGGGTCCCAGCGGCTCGCCAAATGGTCCCTGGAACCTAACCAGCGCGCGCACAGGGCCCAGCAACCACACGCCGGCTCCCAGCGGCTCGCAAATTTTCCCTCGCACACCCCCAGCACGCACGAGCCCGAGCGACTTCACGCGGTGTCCCAGCAGCTCACAAATGATCCCTGGCACATCCCCAGCATGCGACGGGCCCAGCGACTTCGCTGGTGTGTCCCAGCGGCTCGCCAAATGATCCCTGGCACGTGCCCAGCGCACGCACAGGCCCCAGCGACTTCGTGTGGGGTCCCAGCGGCTCGCCAAATGGTACCTGGCTCATCTCCAGTGCGCGCACGGGGCCCAGCGATCCCTGCCACATGGGGGCCCAGCAGCTCGCCAAATGATCCCTGGCACCTCCCCAGCCCGTGCACAGGGCCCAGCAACCGCGGCTGGGTCCCAGCGCTGCCCAAATGGTCCCTGCACATCCCTCAGCACTGCACGGGACCCAGCGACTTTTGCGGGTCCCAGCAGCTCGCAAATAGACCCTGGCACATCCCTAGTGTGCACATGCTCCAGTGACTTTGGCGGGGTCCTAATGGCTCGCCAAATGATCCCTGGCACCGCCCAGACATACAGGGCCCCAGCGACTTTGTGGGGGTCCCAGCTGCTCGCCAAATTGTACCTGGCAGCTCCCAGTGCGCCAAGACGGGCCCAGCGATCCCGCTGGGTCCCAGCGACTAAAATGATCCCCTGGCACCTCACCAGGATGTGCACGGGTCCCAGTGACCACGCGCGGGGTCCCAGCAGCTCACAAATGGTCCCTGGCACATCCCCAGCGCGCACAAGACTGGCACAAGCGACTTCACAAGAGTGTCCCAGCGCCTTGCCAAATGGTCCCTGGCCCCTCCATAGCGCACGAACGGGGCCCAGCGACCCCGCGTGGAGTACCAGCGGCTCGCCAAATAGTCCCTGGCACCTCCCCAGCACGCACACAGGGCCCAGCAACCGCGTGCGGGGTCCCAGCGGATTGCCAAATGTTTCCTGGCCCCTCCCTAGCACGCACACGGGGCCCAGTGACTTCGCTCGGGGTCCCAGCAGCTTGCCAAATGGTCCCTGGCCCCTCCATAGAGCACGCACGGGGCCCAGAGCCTTCACTGGGACCCAGCAGCTCGCCATATGGTTCCTGGACCTCACCAGCACGCCAAGAAAGCACCAGCGAGCCCAAGACGGTGTCCCTGCAGCTCGCCAAATGGTCCCTTGCACCTCCCCAGCACACGCACGGGCCCCAGTGACCCCGCGCCGGGTCCCAGCAGCTCGCCAAATGGTCCCTGGCACCTCCCAGCACGCCAAGAATGGGACCAGCGACCCCACGCTGGGTCCCAGCTGCACGCCAAACAGTCCCTGGCACCTCCCCAGCACGCCAAGACGGGCCCCAGCGACCAAGACGGGATCCCAGGGGTTCGCCAAATGGTCCCTGTCACCTACCCAGTGCGCGATAGGGCACAGCAACCACGAGCGGGGTCCCAGCGGCTCGCAAATGGTCCCTGGCACCTCCCCAGCACGCCGCGGCCCCAGCGACTTTCAGCTGGGTCCTAGCGGCTGGCCAAATGGTCCCTGCTGCCTCCCAGTGCACTCGCTGGATACAGCGACCACGGGCGGGTCCCAGCGGCTCGCCAAATGGTCCCTGGCACCTACCAGCGCCAAGACGGGCCCCAGCGACCAAGACGGGGTCCCAGGGGTTCACCAAATGGTCCCTGTCACCTCCCCAGCACACGCATGGGGCCCAGCGATTGCCTGGGGACCCAGCGGCTCGCCAAATGGTCCCTGGCCCCTCCATAGTGCACGTACGGGGCCCAGCGACCCCGCGTGGAGTACCAGCGGCTCGCCAAATGTTCCCTGGCACCTCCCCAGCACGCACTCAGGGGCCCAGCAACCGCAGCGGGTCACAGCAGCTCGCAAATGGTCCCTTGCACATCCCCAGCACTCGCACGGGCCCCAGCGACTTTGCGCGGTGTCCCAGCGGCTCACAAATAAACCCTGGCACATCCCTAGTGTATGCATGGGCCCCAGCGACCTCGCGCGGGGTCCCAGCGGCTTGCCAAATGGTTCCTGGCCCCTCCCTAGCACGCACACGGGGCCCAGTGACTTCGCGCGGGGTCCCAGCGGCTTGCCAAATGGTCCCTGGCCCCTCCATAGAGCACGCACGGGGCCCAGAGCCTTCGCGCGGGGACCCAGCAGCTCGCCATATGGTTCCTGGACCCTCCCCAGCGCGAGCACGGCCCAACGACCCCGCGTGGGGTCCCAGCGGCTCGCAAATGGTCCCTGGCCCATCCCCAGTGCGCGCACAGGGCCCAGCGACCCCGCTCTGGGTCCCAGTGGCTCGCCAAATGGTCCTTGGCACCTCCCTAGCGCACGCACGGGGCCCAGCGACTTCGCGCGGGGACCCAGCGGCTCGCCATATGGTCCCTGGCCCCTCCCCAGCGTGCACACGGGCCCCATTGACCCCGCACGGAGTCCCAGCTGCTCGTCAACTGGTCCCAGCGGCACGCCAAATGGTCCCTGGCGCCTCCCCAGTGCGTGCTCGGGCCCCAGTGACCCCAAGACAGGGTCCCAGTTGCTCGTCAAATGGTCCCTGGCGCCACCAGCACGCCATTTTCCCAGCCCCAGCGACCCCGTGCGGGGTCCCGGCGGCTCGCCAAATGGTCCCTGGCCCATCCCCAGTGCGCGCACAGGGCCCAGCTACCCCGCTCTGGGTCCCAGTGGCTCACCAAATGGTCCTTGGCACCTCCCTAGCGCACGCACGTGGCCCAACGACCCTCACGCAGGGACCCAGCAGCTCGCCAAATGGTCCCTGAACCTCCCTAGCGCCAAGACGGGCCCAGCGACCCCAAGACGGAGTACCAGCGGCTCGCCAAATGGTACCTGGCTCCTCCCCAGCATGCACACGGGCCCCAGTGACCCCGCACGGAGTCCCAGCTGCTCGTCAACTGGTCCCAGCGGCACGCCAAATGGTCCCTGGCGCCTCCCCAGTGCGTGCTCGGGCCCCAGTGACCCCAAGACAGGGTCCCAGCGGTCGCCAAATGGTCCCTGGCTCCTCACCAGCACGCCAAGATTTTCCCCAGCGACCCCGCGGGGTCCCAGCGGCTCACAAATGGTCCTTGGCACCTCCCTAGCGCACGCACGACGGGCCCAGCGACTTCAGCTGGGGACCCAGCGGCTCGCCATATGGTCCCTGGCCCTCCCCAGCGCAGGTGCACACACGGGCCCCATTGACCCCCAAGACGGAGTCCCAGTTGCTCGGCAAATGGTCCCTGGTGCCTCACCAGCACGCCGCATTTTTCCCCAGCGACCCCGCAGGGGGTCCCAGCGGCTCGCCAAATGGTCCCTGAACCTAACCAGCGCCAGGGGCCCAGCAACCACCCGCCGCCTCCCAGCGGCTCGCAAATTTTCCCTCGCACACCCCCAGCACGCACGAGCCCGAGCGACTTCACGCGGTGTCCCAGCAGCTCACAAATGATCCCTGGCACATCCCCAGCATGCGCACGGGGCCCAGCGACTTCGCGCGGTGTCCCAGCGGCTCGCCAAATGATCCCTGGCACGGCCCAGCGACGCACAGGCCCCAGCGACTTCGCAGGGGTCCCAGCGGCTCGCCAAATGGTACCTGGCTCATCTCCAGTGCGCCCCAGGGCCAGCGATCCCAGCTGCTGGGGCCCAGCGACTCGCCAAATGATCCCTGGCACCTCCCCAGCGCGTGCACAGGGCCCAGCAACCGCTGCAGGGTCCCAGCGCGCTCGCAAATGGTCCCTTGCATCCCCAGCACCGCACGGGACCCAGCGACTTTGCGCGGGGTCCCAGCAGCTCGCAAATAGACCCTGGCACATCCCTAGTGTATGCACATGCTCCAGTGACTTTGCGCGGGGTCCTAATGGCTCGCCAAATGATCCCTGGCACGTGCCCAGAGCGCGCACGGGCCCCAGCGACTTTGTGTGGGGTCCCAGCGGCTCGCCAAATTGTACCTGGCAGCTCCCCAGTGCGCGCACGGGGCCCAGCGATCCCGCGCTGGGTCCCAGCGACTCGCCAAATGATCCCTGGCACCTCACCAGGATGTGCACGGGTCCCAGTGACCACGCGCGGGGTCCCAGCAGCTCACAAATGGTCCCTGGCACATCCCCAGCGCGCGCACTGGCACAAGCGACTTCGCGCAGTGTCCCAGCGCCTTGCCAAATGGTCCCTGGCCCCTCCATAGCGCACGTACGGGGCCCAGCGACCCCGCGTGGAGTACCAGCGGCTCGCCAAATAGTCCCTGGCACCTCCCCAGCACGCACACAGGGCCCAGCAACCGCGTGCGGGGTCCCAGCGGATTGCCAAATGTTTCCTGGCCCCTCCCTAGCACGCACACGGGGCCCAGTGACTTCGCGCGGGGTCACAGCAGCTCGCAAATGGTCCCTGGCCCCTCCATAGAGCACGCACGGGGCCCAGAGCCTTCGCGCGGGGACCCAGCAGCTCGCCATATGGTTCCTGGACCCAGCAGCTCGCCATATGGTTCCTGGACCCGAACAAATTCAGAGAGCTAGGAAGGAAATTAAAAGACAAGACCAAAACTGTGGTATTTTCTGGGATACTGCCGGCGCCTTGCAAAGGACCATATGGACAGCTGGAAATACAAAATCAAAATGCATGGCTGAAATCATGGTGCACACAGGAAGGCTTCACCTTTCTTGAACATTGAGCACTTTCTACAACAAGGACTATCTATACAGGTGGGACGGACTGCACTTAAAACAGAAAGGGAACCAATCTACTGGAGAAAGGATCCTTCAGGCGGTACAGAAGCATTTAAACTAGAAAGGAAGGGGGGAGAAAACAAAAAAAAACAGAAGGGAGACTACATCAAAACAAGGGCAACAACTCAGGTAAGACCACTATTAAATGTATTTATCTTAATGCTAGAAGTCTCAGAAACAAAATGTTAGAACTTGAAGCTACTGCACTAACAAGTAACTACCCCAGTGATAGGTGTTACAGAAACTTGGTTGTCTGAGAGTGATGGAGATTTAATATAATATCAGTGGGTACACACTGTATAGGAAAGACAGGCAGGACAGAAGAGGCGGAGGGGTAGCGCTATACATAAGAAATAGCCTTGAAGCCCAGGTGTTAAATCAGGACAAAGAAAACAATGCAGAATCAATATGGGTCAGAATAATGGACACAAATTCAAAGGGCATAATAATAGGAGCATGCTATAGACCGCCAAATTCAGACGCTGAGCAAAATAATCTGTTGTACAATGACATTCAAAATGCGTAGAAAAAGGAGAAGCCATACTAATGGGGATTTCAACTTCCCCTGTATAAATGGGAAAACCCGATGGGGGCACGACGGACGAAATTGAAATGGTGGAAATGACAAATGACTGCTTCCTAACGCAATTTGTCAAGGCACCGACTAGAGGGGAGGCATGCCTTGATTTAGTCTTTTCAAATAATGAAGACAGAATAACTAAAACAGAGGTCAGAGAGCCATTGGCAAACTCAGACCACAACATGGTCTCATTTGAAATATTTTTTAAAACCCCAAAAGTAATGACTAAAGCTAAGGTTTACAATTTTAGAAAAGCAAACTATGAAGGTATGAAACAGAGACTAACAGAAGTAGATTGGAGTAAATAGAGAAAACATCCACAGAAAAAAGGGTGGCTGTCTTTTTAAAAAATGTAGTACTAGAGGCACAAAACAATTACATCCCAAAAGTAGACAAATCTAAATCTAAAACAAAATGGCTAAAATGGTTTAATAGATCAATTAAAAAAAAATATTCAGCGAAAAAAAGGCACTTTACAGAGCGTTTAAAAGGGACCAAAAACAAAGCACACAGAAAGAGTACTTGAACTGCAAACACAAGTCAAAAGGAAGTTAGAAAGGCCAAGAGAGAGATAGAAATCAATATTGCTAAGGGGGCTAAAACCAATTCCAAAATGTTTTTCCAATATTATAACAGCAAGAGAACATTCAAAGAGGAGGTTAAATGTCTAAGAGACACAAATGGCAAAATCATAGATGAAGAAAAAAAAAATAGCAAATATATTAAATGATTACTTTTCACAGATTTTACAAAAGGAGGACACGGACAACATGCCCCACATGTCGACCTGTTCCTATCCAGTTTTAAATAACTTTAGCATAACAGAGGCAGAAGTGTTAGGGACTAGGAGCTCTTAAAATAAACAAATCCCCTGGGCGGATGAGATCCTCCCAATAGTACTCAAAGAAATGAAAGAAGTTATTTACAAGCCCGCTAACCAAGATCATGCAACAGTCTCTTGACACAGGGGTTGTACCGATGGACTGAAAATAGCAAACGTAATACCGATCCACAAAAGGGAGACAAAACTGAACCAGGTAACTACAGACCAATAAGCCTGACTTCTATTATATGTAAACTTATGGAAACTATAATAAGATCCAAATGGAAAATTACCTATATGGTAACAATATCCTGGGTGACAGCCAGCATGGTTTTAGAAAGGAGATCATGTCTAACTAACCTACTTGACTTTTTCGAGGATGCAACATTGAAAATGGACAACTGCAAAGCATACGACATGGTCTATTTAGATTTCCAGAAAGCTTTTGACAAAGTCCCGCATAAAAGATTAATTCTCAAACTGAACGCAGTAGGGATTCAAGGAATTGCATGCACATGGATTAGAGTGGTTAACAGGTGAAAACAGAAAGTACTGATTAGAGGAGAAACCTCGAAATGGAGTGAGGTAACCAGTGGTGTACCACAGGGATCAGTATTAGGTCCTCTGCTATTCCTAATCTACATTAATGATTTAGACTCTGATATAGTAAGCAAACTCGTTAAATTTGCAGACGACACAAAAATAGGAGGAGGGCAGACACTGTTGAAGCAGCAAAGGTCATTCAAAATGATCTAGACCGCATTCAAAATTGGGCAGACACATGGCAAATGAAATTTAATAGAGAAAAGTGTAAAGTATTGCATGCGGGCAATAAAAATGTTCATTATAAATATCATATGGGAGATAGTGAAATTGAAGAAGGGAACTATGAAAAAGACCTAGGAGTTTATGTTGACTCAGAAATGTCTTCATCTAGACAATGTGGGAAGCTATAAAAAAAAAAAGGCTAACAAGATGCTCGGATATATTGTGAGAAGTGTTGAATTTAAATCAAGGAAGTAATGTTAAAACTCTACAATGCATTAGTAAGACCTCACCTAGAATATTGTGTTCAGTTCTGGTCACCTCGTTACAAAAAAGGATATTGCTGCTCTAGAAAGAGTGCAAAGAAGAGCAACCAGAATTATCCCGGGTTTAAAAGGCATGTCGTATGCAGACAGGCTAAAAAGAATTGAATCTATTCAGTCTTGAACAAAAGAAGACTACCAGCGCGATCTGATTCAAACATTCAAAATCCTAAAAGGTATAGACAATGTCAACCCGGGGGACTTCTTTGACTTGAAAAAGAAAAAGGACCAGGGGTCATAAATGGAGATTAGATAAAGGGGCATTCAGAACAGAAAATAGGAGGCACTTTTTACACAGAGAATTGTGAGGTCTGGAACCAACTCCCCAGTAATGTTGTTGAAGCTGACACCCTGGGATCCTTCAAGAAGCTGCTTGATGAGATTCTGGGATCAATAAGCTACTAACAACCAAACGAGCAAGATGGGCTGAATGGCCTCCTCTCGTTTGTAAACTTTCTTATGTTCTTATGTTCACCAGCACGCGCACGAGCACCAGCGAGCCCGCACGGTGTCCCTGCAGCTCGCCAAATGGTCCCTTGCACCTCCCCAGCACACGCACGGGCCCCAGTGACCCCGCACCGGGTCCCAGCAGCTCGCCAAATGGTCCCTGGCACCTCCCCAGCACGCGCAATGGGACCAGCGACCCCACGCGGGGTCCCAGCTGCACGCCAAACAGTCCCTGGCACCTCCCCAGCACGCGCACGGGCCCCAGCGACTTCGCACGGGATCCCAGGGGTTCGCCAAATGGTCCCTGTCACCTACCCAGTGCGCCAAGACAGGGCACAGCAACCACGAGCGGGGTCCCAGCGGCTCGCAAATGGTCCCTGGCACCTCCCAGCACGCCAAGACGTGCCCCAGCGACTTCGCGCGGGGTCCTAGCGGCTGGCCAAATGGTCCCTGCTGCCTCCCCAGTGCACTCGCTGGATACAGCGACCACGGGCGGGGTCCCAGCGGCTCGCCAAATGGTCCCTGGCACCTACCAGCAAGACGGGACCCCAGCGACTTCGCACGGGGTCCCAGGGGTTCACCAAATGGTCCCTGTCACCTCCCCAGCACACGCACGGGGCCCAGCGACTTCGCGCGGGGACCCAGCGGCTCACCAAATGGTCCCTGGCCCCTCCATAGTGCACGTACGGGGCCCAGCGACCCCGCGTGGAGTACCAGCGGCTCGCCAAATGTTCCCTGGCACCTCCCCAGCACTCACTCAGGGCCCAGCAACCGCGTGCGGGGTCACAGCAGCTCGCAAATGGTCCCTTGCACATCCCCAGCACTCGCACGGGCCCCAGCGACTTTGCGCGGTGTCCCAGCGGCTCACAAATAAACCCTGGCACATCCCTAGTGTATGCACGGGCCCCAGCGACCTCGCGCGGGGTCCCAGCGGCTTGCCAAATGGTTCCTGGCCCTCCCCTTAGCACGCACATCGGGCCCAGTGACTTCGCCGCTGGGTCCCAGCGGTTGCCAAATGGTCCCTGGCCCCTCCATAGAGCACGACGGGCCCAGAGCCTTTCAAGGGACCCAGCAGCTCGCCATATGGTTCCTGGACCTCCCCAGCGAAAGCACGCCCAACCACCCCCCGTGGGGGTCCCAGCGGCTCGCAAATGGTCCCTGGCCCATCCCAGAGTGCGGCGCGCAGGCCCAGCGACCCCGCTCTGGGTCCCAGTGGCTCGCCAAATGGTCCTTGGCACCTCCCTAGCGCACGCACGGGGCCCAGCGACCGCGCTGGGACCCAGCGGCTCGCCATATGGTCCCTGGCCCCTCCCCAGCGTGCACACGGGCCCCATTGACCCCAAGGACGGAGTCCCAGCTGCTCGTCAACTGGTCCCAGCGGCACACCAAATGGTCCCTGGCGCCTCCCAGTGCGTGTTTCGGCCCCAGTGACCCCGCACAGGGTCCCAGTTGCTCGTCAAATGGTCCCTGGCGCCTCACCAGCACGCCACTTTCCCCAGCGACCCGCATGGGGTCCCGCGGCTCGCCAAATGGTCCCTGGCCCATCCCCAGTGCGCTGCACAGGGCCCAGCTACCCGCTCTGGGTCCCAGTGGCTCACCAAATGGTCCTTGGCACCTCCCTAGCACGCACGCGGGCCCAACGACCACACGAGGGACCCAGCAGCTCGCCAAATGGTCCCTGGAACCTCCCCTAGCGCCAAGACGGGGCCCAGCGACCAAGACGGAGTACCAGCGGCTCGCCAAATGGTACCTGGCTCCTCCCAGCATGCACACGGGCCCCAGTGACCCCGCACGGAGTCCCAGCTGCTCGTCAACTGGTCCCAGCGGCACGCCAAATGGTCCCTGGCGCCTCCCCAGTGCGTGCTCGGGCCCCAGTGACCCCGCACAGGGTCCCAGCGGCTCGCCAAATGGTCCCTGGCTCCTCACCAGCACGCGCACTTTCCCTAGCGACCCCGTGCGGGGTCCCAGCGGCTCACAAATGGTCCTTGGCACCTCCCTAGCGCACGCACGGGGCCCAGCGACTTCGCGCGGGGACCCAGCGGCTCGCCATATGGTCCCTGGCCCCTCCCCAGCGTGCACACGGGCCCCATTGACCCCGCACGGAGTCCCAGCTGCTCGTCAACTGGTCCCAGCGGCACGCCAAATGGTCCCTGGCGCCTCCCCAGTGCGTGCTCGGGCCCCAGTGACCCCGCACAGGGTCCCAGTTGCTCGTCAAATGGTCCCTGGCGCCTCACCAGCACGCGCACTTTCCCCAGCGACCCCGTGCGGGGTCCCAGCGGCTCGCCAAATGGTCCCTGGCCCATCCCCAGTGCGCGCACAGGGCCCAGCTACCCCGCTCTGGGTCCCAGTGGCTCACCAAATGGTCCTTGGCACCTCCCTAGCGCACGCACGTGGCCCAACGACCTCACGCAGGGACCCAGTAGCTCGCCAAATGGTCCCTGGAACCTCCCTAGCGCGCACGGGGCCCAGCGACCCCGCACGGAGTACTAGCGGCTCGCCAAATGGTACCTGGCTCCTCCCCAGCATGCACACGGGCCCCAGTGACCCCGCACGGAGTCCCAGCTGCTCGTCAACTGGTCCCAGCGGCACGCCAAATGGTCCCTGGCGCCTCCGCAGTGCGTGCTCGGGCCCCAGTGACCCCGCACAGGGTCCCAGCGGCTCGCCAAATGGTCCCTGGCTCCTCACCAGCACGCGCACTTTCCCTAGCGACCCCGTGCGGGGTCCCAGCGGCTCACAAATGGTCCCTGGCCCATCCCCAGTGCGCGGAAGGGGCCCAGCGACTTCGCGTGGGGTCCCAGCGGCTTGCAAATGGTCCCTGGTCCCTCCCTAGTAAAAGCCACGGGGCCCTGCGACTTCGCGGTGGGGCCCAGCGGCTCGCCAAATGGTCCCGTGCCCATCCCCAGGGGGCGCACGGGGCCCAATGACCCTGCGCGGGGTCCCAGCGGCTCGCCAAATGGTCCCTGGCCCATCCCCAGTGCGCGCACAGGGCCCAGCTACCCCGCTCTGGGTCCCAGTGGCTCACCAAATGGTCCTTGGCACCTCCCTAGCGCACGACGCGGGTCCAACGACCTCACGCGCCAGGGACCCAGCAGCTCGCCAAATGGTCCCTGAACCTCCCTAGCGCCAAGACGGGCCCAGCGACCCGCCTGACGGAGTACTAGCGGCTCGCCAAATGGTACCTGGCTCCTCCCCAGCATGCACACGGGCCCCAGTGACCCCAAGACGGAGTCCCAGCTGCTCGTCAACTGGTCCCAGCGGCACGCCAAATGGTCCCTGGCGCCCCCCAGTGCGTGCTCGGGCCCCAGTGACCCCAAGACAGGGTCCCAGCGGCTCGCCAAATGGTCCCTGGCTCCTCACCAGCACGCCAAGACTTTCCCCTAGCGACCCCCGCAAGGGGTCCCAGCGGCTCACAAATGGTCCCTGGCCCATCCCCAGTGCGCGGAAGGGGCCCAGCGACTTCGCGTGGGGTCCCAGCGGCTTGCAAAATGGTCCCTGGTCCCTCCCTTGTGTGCGCACGGGGCCCTGCGACTTCGCGGTGGGGCCCAGCGGCTCGCCAAATGGTCCCGTGCCCATCCCCAGGGGGCGCACGGGGCCCAATGACCCTGCGCGGGGTCCCAGCGGCTCGCCAAATGGTACCTGGCCCCTCCCCAGCGCGTGCACAGGTCCCAGCGACTTGCCAAATGTTCCCTGGCACCTCACCAGCGCACGCACAAGCCCCAGCGAATTCGCGCGGGGTCCCAACGGCTTGCCAAATGGTCCCTGGCCCCCTACCCAGCTGCCAAGACAGGGCCCAGCGACCTTGCGCAGAGTCCCAGAGGCTTGCCAGATGGTAGCTGGCTCCTCCCCAGTGCGCGCACGAGGCTCAGCGACCCCGCGCGGGGTCCCAGAGGCTCGCCAAATGGTCCCTGGCACCTCCTCAGCGCACGCACGGGGCCCAGCAACCACACGCGGGCTCACAGCGGCTCGCAAATTGTCCCTGGCACCTCCCCAGCGCCGCACGGACCCCAGCGTCTTCGCACGGGGTCCCACCGGTTCGCAAATAGTCCCTGGCCCATCCCCAGAGCGTGAACAGGGCCCAGCGACCCCGCTCTGGGTCCCAGTGACTCACAAATGTTCCCTGGCCCATCCCCAGCGCGCGCACAGTGTCCAACGACCCCCGCTGGGACCCAGAGGCTCGCCAAATGGTCCCTGGCCCCTCCCCAGCGTGCGCACGTGGCCCATTGACCCCTTTGGGGTCCCAGCGGCTAGCCAAATGGTCCCTCTCACCTCCCCAGCGTGCGTATGGGGCCCAACGAACCCGCGAGGGTTCCCAGCGGCTCGCCCAAGATGGTACCAGGCTCCTTCCCAGTGCGCGCACGGAGCCCAGCGATCCCGCGCAGGGTCCCAGCGACTCGCCAAATGATCCCTGGCACCTCACTAGGACGTGCAAGGGTCCCAGTGACAACGCGCGGGGTCCCAGCGGCTCACAAATGGCCCCTGGCACATCTCCAGCGCGCACACTGGCACAACCGACTTCGCGCGGGGTCCCTACGGCTCGCAAATGTTCCCTGGCACATCCCGAGCGCGCGCACGGGCCCCAGCGACTTCGCGCAGTGACCCAGCGGCTCGCCAAAGAGTCCCTGGCCCTTCCCCAGCGCACGCACGGAGCCCAGCGACTTCGTGCGGGGACCCAGCGGCTCGCAAAATGGTCCCTGGCCCATCCCCAGAGCGCGCACAGGGCCCAGCTGCCCCGCTCTGGGTCCCAGTGGCTCGCCAAATTGTCCCTGGCACCTCCCTAGCGCACGCACGGGGCCCAGCGACCCCACGCAGAGTACC
The DNA here is from genome assembly GCA_036884735.1 of Huso huso. Lineage (NCBI taxonomy): Eukaryota > Metazoa > Chordata > Actinopteri > Acipenseriformes > Acipenseridae > Huso > Huso huso. Next base: position 21,008,689 of record CM072682.1, read on the forward strand.
AGCGGTTTACCAAATGGTCCCTGGCACCTCCCCAGCGCGCACAGGGCCCAGCAACCGCGCACGGGGTCCCAGCGGCTCGCAAATGGTCCCTTGCACATCCCCAGCACTCGCACGGGACCCAGCGACTTTGCGCGGGGTCCCAGCAGCTCGCAAATAGACCCTGGCACATCCCTAGTGTATGCACAGGCTCCAGTGACTTCTGCGGGGTCCTAGCAGCTCGCCAAATGATCCCTGGCACGTGCCCAGAGTGCGCACGGGCCCCAGCGACTTTGTGTGGGGTCCCAGCGGCTCGCCAAATTGTACCTGGCTGCTCCCCAGTGCACGCACGGGGCCCAGCGATCCCCCGCGGGGTCCCAGCGACTCGCCAAATGATCCCTGGCACCTCACCAGGATGTGCACGGGTCCCAGTGACCACGCGCGGGGTCCCAGCAGCTCACAAATGGTCCCTGGCACATCCCCAGCGCGCGCACTGGCACAAGCGACTTCGCGCGGTGTCCCAGCTCCTTGCCAAATGGTCCCTGGCCCCTCCCCAGCACACGCACGGGGCCCAGCGACTTCGCGCGGGGACCCAGCGGCTCGCCAAATGGTCCCTGGCCCCTCCATAGTGCACGTCATGGGGCCCAGCGACCCCCGCACAGTACCAGCTGCTCGCCAAATGGTCCCTGAACCTCCCAGCACGCACACAGGGCCCAGCAACCGCGTGCGGGGTCCCAGCAGCTCGCAAATGGTCCCTTGCACATCCCCAGCACTCGCACGGCCCCAGCGACTTTTAGCGGTGTCCCAGCTGCTCGCAAATAAACCCTGGCACATCCCTTGGGTGTATGCATCGGCCCCAGCGACCTCGCGCGGGGTCCCAGCGGCTTGCCAAATGGTTCCTGGCCCCTCCCTAGCACGCGAGCACGTGGCCCAACGACCCCGCGCGGGGTCCCAGCGGCTCGCCAAATGGTCCCTGGCCCATCCCCAGTGCGCCGCACAGGGCCCAGCGACCCCGCTCTGGGTCCCAGTGGCTCGCCAAATGGTCCTTGGCACCTCCCTAGCGCATGCACGGGGCCCAGCGACTTTGCGCGGGGACCCAGCGGCTCGCCAAATGGTCCCTGGCACCTCCCCTGCCAAGACGGGCCCAGAGCCTTCGCGTGGGGACCCAGTAGCTCGCCATATGGTTCCTGGACCCTCCCCAGTGCGAGCACGTGGCCCAACGACCCCGCGCGTGGTCCCAGCGGCTCGCCAAATGGTCCCTGGCCCATCCCCAGTGCGCGCAGGGCCCAGCGAGCCCGCTCTGGGTCCCAGTGGCTCGCCAAATGGTCCTTGGCACCTCCCTAGCGCACGCACGGGGCCCAGCGACTTCGCGCAGGGACCCAGCAGCTCGCCAAATGGTCCCTGGCACCTCCCTAGCGCGCATGGGGCACAGCGACCCCGCACGGAGTACTAGCGGCTCGCCAAATGGTACCTGGCTCCTCCCCAGCGCGCACACGGGCCCCAGTGACCCCGCATGGAGTCCCAGCTGCTCGTCAACTGGTCCCAGCGGCACGCCAAATGGTCCCTGGCGCCTCCCCAGTGCGCGCTCGGGCCCCAGTGTCCCCGTGCGGGGTCCCAGCGGCTCGCCAAATGGTCCCTGGCACATCCCTAGTGTATGCACAGGCTCCAGTGACTTCGCGCGGGGTCCTAGCGGCTCGCCAAATGATCCCTGGCACGTGCCCAGAGCGCGCACGGGCCCCAGCGACTTTGTGTGGGGTCCCAGCGGCTCGCCAAATTGTACCTGGCTGCTCCCCAGTGCACGCACGGGGCCCAGCGATCCCCCGCGGGGTCCCAGCGACTCGCCAAATGATCCCTGGCACCTCTCCAGGATGTGCACGGGTCCCAGTGACCAGTCGCGGGGTCCCAGCAGCTCACAAATGAACCCTGGCACATCCCCCCAGCCAAGACTGGCACAGCGACTTTTGCTGGGTCCCAGCAGCTCGCAAATAGACCCTGGCACATCCCTAGTGTATGCACAGGCTCCAGTGACTTCGCGCGGGGTCCCAGCGGCTCACCAAATGGTCCCTGGTCCCTCCCCAGCGCACGCACGGGGCCCAGCGACCCCGCTCTGGGTCCCAGTTTCTCACCAACTGGTCCCTGGCCCCTCCCCAGCGCGTGAACAAGGCTCAACGACCCCGCGCGGGTACCCAGCGGCTTGCCAAATGGTCCCTGGTCTGTCCCCAGCGCGCGCACGGGGCCCAGCGACCCCACGTGGGGTCCCAGAGGCTCGTCAACTGGTCCCTGGCACCTCCTCAGCGCACGCACGGGGCCCAGCAACCATACGCGGGCTCGCAGCGGCTCGCAAATTGTGCCTCGCACGTCCCCAGCGCGCGCACGGGGCCCAGCGACCCCGCTCTGGGTCCCAGTGGCTCACAAATGATCCCTAGCACATCCCCAGCGCCAAGACGGGGGGCCCAGCGACCACAAGGTCCCAGTGGCTCGACAAATGTTCCCTGGCCCCTCCCCAGCGCACGCACGGGGCCCAAAGACCCCGAGCGGGGACCCAGCGGCTCGCCAAATGGTCCCTGGCCCCTCCCCAGCGCGCGCACGTGGCCCATTGACCCCGTGTGGGGTCCCAGCGGCTAGCCAAATGGTCCCTGTCACCTCCCCAGCGCACGCATGGGGCCCAGCGACCCCGCGAGGGGTCCTAGCAACTCGCCAAATCATCCCTGGCACGTGCCCCAGCGACTTCGTGCGGGGTCCCAGCGGCTCGTCCAATGGTACCTGGCTCCTCCCCAGCGCGCGCAAGGGGCCCAGCGATCCCGCGCGGGGTCCCAGCGACTCGCCAATTAATCCCTGGCACCTCACCAGGACGTGCACGGGTCCCAGTGACCACGCGCGGGGTCCTAGCGGCTCACAAATGATCCCTGGCACATCCCCAGAGCGCGCACGGGGCCCAGCGA
>CM072682.1:21012106-21081100 GCA_036884735.1 Huso huso
GAACGGGCAGGGGCCCCAGTGACCCTGCGCGTGGTCCCAGTGTCTCGCCAAACGGTCTCTGGTACCTCCCCAGAGCACGCACGTGTACCAGCTACCCCGCGCAGGGTCCCAGCGTCTCGCCAAATGGTCCCTGGCACGTCCCCAGGACGCACACCTGTACCAGTTACCCAACGCGGGGTCCCAACGGCTCGCCTAACCGTCCCTGGCACCTCCCCAGCACGCGCACAAGCCCCAGTGACACAGCACGGGGTCCCAGCGTCTCGCCAAATGGTCCCTGGCACCGTCCCAGCACGCTCACGGGGCCCAGCAACCTCGCGCGGCGTTCCAGCGGCTAGCTAAATGGTCCTTGGCACCTCCCCAGCGCGCGCATCTGTACCAGCTACCCCACACGGGGTCCCAACGGCTCGCCTAACCGTCCCTGGCGCCTAACCAGCACGCGCACAGGCTCCAGTGACTCCGCACGGGGTCCCAGCTGCTCGCCAAACAGTCCCTGGCACCTCCCCAGAATGCGCACGGGCACCAGCGACCCAGCGCCGGGTCCCAAGAGCTCGCCAAATGGTCCCTGGCACCTCCCCAGCACCCGCATGGGTCCCAGCGACTTCGCGCAGGGTCCCAGCGGCTCGCCAAATGGTCCCTGGCACCTCCCCAGCGCGCACACGTGTACCAGCTATCCCACGCGGGTTCCCAACGGCTCGCTAACTGTCCCTGGCGCCTCCCCAACACGCGCACAGGCTCCAGTGACCCCGCACGGGGACCCAGCTGCTTTCCAAACAGTCCCTGGCACCTCCCCAGCATGAGCACAGGGCCCAGGGACCCCGGGAGGAGCCCCAGCGGCTCGCCAAACGGTCCCTGGCACCTCCCCAGCACGCACACGGGCCCAGCGACCCCGTGCGGCGTCCCAGCGGCTCGCCGAATGCTCCCTGGCACCTCCCCAGCGTGCGCACGTCTCCCAGCTACCCAACGCAGGGTCCCAACGGCTCGCCCTAATCGTCCCTGGCGCCTTCCCAGTACGCCAAGACAGGCCCCAGTGACCCATCAAGACGGGTCCCAGCTGCTCGCCAAATGGTCCCTGGCACCTCACCAGCACGCGCATGGGGCCCAGCGATCCCGTGCGGGGTCCCAGCGTCTCGCCAAATGGTCCTTGGCACCTCCCCAGCGCGCGCACATGTACCAGCGAGCCCGCGCGTTGTCCCAGCCGCTCGCCAAACGGTCCCTGGCACCTCCAAAGCACAGGCACTGGCCCCAGCGACCCCGTGCCGGGTCCCAGCAGCTCGCCAAATGGTCCCTGGCACCTCCCCAGCGCGCGCACGTCTACCAGCTACCCAACGCAGGGTCCCAACGGCTCGCCTAATCGTCCCTGGCGCCTTCCCAGTACGCGCACAGGCCCCAGTGACCCCGCACGGGGTCCCAGCTGCTCGCCAAACGGTCCCTGGCACCTCCCCAGCACAGGCACTGGCCCCAGCGACCCCGTGCCGGGTCCCAGCAGCTCGCCAAATGGTCCCTGGCACCTCCCCAGCGCGCGTACGTGTACCAGCTACCCCAAGCGGGGTCCAAACGGCTCGCCTAACTGTCCCTTGCGCCACCCCAGCACGCACAGGCTCCAGTGACCCAGCACGGGGTCCCAGCTGCTTGCCAAACAGGCCCTGGCACCTCCCCAGCATGTGCACGGGCACCAGCGACCCCGCGCGGTGTCACAGCGGCTCGCCAAATGGTCTCTGGTACCTCCCCAGAGCACGCACTGGAACCAGCGACCCCACGTGGGGTCCCAGCGTCTCGCCAAATGGGTTCTGGCGCCTCCACAGTGCGCACTCGGGCCCCAGCGACCCCGCACGGGGTCCCAGCTGCTCGTCAAATGGTACATGGCACCTCACCAGCACACGCACGCGACCCAACAACCCCGCGTGGGGTCCCAGCGGCACGCCAAACGGTCTCTGGCAAGTCCCCAGCACGCGCAAGGGCCCCAGCGACCCCATGCGGGGTCCCTGAGGCTTGCCAAACGGTCCCTGGGACCTCCCCAGCACATGCCCGGGCCCCAGCGACTTCACGTGGGGTCCCAGCAGCTCGCCAAATGGTCCCTGGCACCTCCCCAGCGCACGCACGTCTTCCAGCTACCCCTACGCGGGTCCCAACGGCTCGCGCGAACCGCCCCTGGCGCCTCCCCAGCACACGCACGGGCCCCAACGACCCCGCGTGGTGTCCCAGCGGCTCGCCAAACGGTCAATGGGACCTCCCCAGCACGGGCACGGACCCCAACGACCCCGCGCAGGGTCCCAGCGGCACGCCAAACGGTCCCTGGCACATCCGTAGCGCGCACGGGCCCCATCGACTTCGCACGGGGTCCAAGTGGCTCGCCAAATGGTCCCTGGCCCGTCCCCAGCGCGCTCACGGATTCCAGCGACCCAGTGCGGGGTCCCAACTGCACGCCAAACAGTCCCTGGCACCTCCCCAGCATGCGCACGGGCCCCAGTGACCCCAAGACGAGGTCCCAGCTGCTCGCCAAATGGTCCCTGGCACCTCACCAGCACGCCGCATGGGCCCCAGGTACACCACGCAGGGTCCCAACAGCTCGCCAAATGGTCCCTGGCACCTCCCAGCACGGACACTGGGCCAAGCCACCCCGCTGGGGTCCCAGCGGCACTTCAAACGGTCCCTGGCACATCCCCAGAACGGGCACGGGCCCCAGTGACCCTGCGCGGGTCCCAGCGGCTCGCCAAACGGTCTCTGGTACCTCCCAGAGCACGCCGTGTACCAGCTACCCCCGCAGGGGTCCCAGCGCCTCGCCAAATGGTCCCTGGCACCTCCCCAGCACGCTCACGGGTCCCAGCAACCTCGCGGCCCCAGCAGCTAGCTAAATGGTCCTGGCACCTCCCCAGCGACGTACCAGCCAGCTACCCAACGCGGGGTCCCAACGGCTCGCCTAACCGTCCCTGGCACCTCCCCAGCATGCGCACAGGCCCCAGTGACCCCGCACGGGGTCCCAGCTGCTTGCCAAACGGTCCCCGGCACCTCCCCAGCACAGGCACTGGCCCCAGTGACCCCGCGCCGGGTCCCAGCAGCTCGCCAAATGGTCCCTGGGACCTCCCCAGCACGGGTACGGTCCCACTTTGCCTGGGGTCGCTGCCGGTACCGCTTCGCCTGGGGTCAATGCCGGCTCTGCTTTGCCTGGGGTCGGTGCCGGCTCTGCTTTGCCTGGGGTCGGTGCCGCTTCTGCTTCGCATGGGGTCACTTTGAACAGCATTTTCGTCAGTTTAGTAGCCACTTGGAGGAGCCCATAACTTGGCTTTCATTAAAGGGAGCTAATGGTTTAGCCATCCCATATACAATATATCCTCTGTATGGAACAGCAAATGTTCATGGGCTGCCCCCATCTCCTTACAAAGAGCACCGTACAACCTGGTTTGCATTGGACGTCTCTTAATCAAGCTTACTATTTTGACAACTGAATCTAACACTTCTTCAAGATTTAATTGCAATGACTTGGATGCCAGGGCCTCTCTGTGCAAAATGCCATGCGTCACTGTTACATCAGGTGCAAGTTTTCTAACATGAGCAATGAAGCCTGATTTATAACCCACCATACTCTTGGCACCATCTGTACAGATCCCGACACAGTCACTCCATTCCAAGTGCAAGTTCTTCAAGTTTGAATCCACTAACCTGAAAAATGTCCTCACCCTTAGTGGTCTTATATAAGTGATCACAAAATACAAATTCCTCTTGAATATCTCCATCACTCACAAACCTTACAAATACCATTACCTGAGGCAGTCCAGATACATCAGTTGATTAGTCCAACTGAAGAGCAAATCTTTTGTAGTGCTGTATTTTCTCTACAAGAGCTTTCTGAATATCACAGGACATATCCTGAATCCTTTTTGCTACTGTATCATTTGAGAGGGGATTGAATCCACTTTCCTGGCTGCTTCTTCACCTAACAGACTTTTACAGAAGTCTAACAGAAGAGCAAACCAGAATTATCCCAGGTTTAAAAGGCATGTCGTATGCAGACAGGCTAAAAGAATTGAATCTATTCAGTCTTCAACAAAGAAGACTACGCGGCGATCTGATTCAAACATTCAAAATCCTAAAAGGTATAGACAATGTCAACCCGGGGACTTCTTTGACTTGAAAAAAAGAAAAAAGGACCGGGGTCATAAATGGAGATTAGATAAAGGGGCATTCAGAACAGAAAATAGGAGGCACTTTTTTACACAGAGAATTGTGAGGGTCTGGAACCAACTCCCCAGTAATGTTGTTGAAGCTGACACCCTGGGATCCTTCAAGAAGCTGCTTGATGAGATTCTGGGATCAATAAGCTACTAACAACCAAACGAGCAAGATGGGCTGAATGGCCTCCTCTCGTTTGTAAACTTTCTTATGTTCTTATGTTCTTATGTTCTCACAAGGTTTTTAAATATAAAAACAATAACAAATACGCGGCGCTTTTAACTGCGCCGCAAACAAAAATACAAATAATAATAAATAAATATATAGGGGGACACTCCGCCACAATTTCCCATCTGTGTCTGCAGGAGGAAACCTTTTCATGCTCGGCTAAAAAAGCCATAAACATTCGTTTGCAATTCGGAACCACTTACCTGTGTGAATCTGGATTTTCAATATTGTCATACTTGAAGAACAAGTATATTTTAATTATTTACCCCCACCCCCGTTTCCATTTCCAAATTTGAGATGGGTCTTGAGAAGGCAGTGAGTCGTTGTTTTGGGTCCTCAAGCAGAAAAGTTTAAGAACCTATGGTCTAGATGAAGACATTTCTGAGTCAACATAAACTCTTAGGTCTTTTTCATAGATTCCTTCTTCAATTTCAGTATCTCCCTGTGACAGGCTAGCTGCAGGGATGACGTCAGGCCAGAAAGAATCACACACACAGGCAGTAGTGATGATTGAAACTGAGCTGCAATGGCTGCGCTCAGTACGTTTATTAAACAAAGTAAAATGTTTTAAACAGAAAACAGGACACAGCACTTGAGGCCAAATAAAACAGATAAACAAAACGGATTAACATTAAACAAACAGTGGACGGACAGACAAACACGGTGAGTCTAAACACTGCCATGGCCCTTTCCATTCTGCCATGGCCCTCTCCATCTCACTCGTTTCCCATCCGCAGACAGCGTGAACCAGGGGTGAGCTGCATCAGGGTCACATCTACTGTGGAGACATTATTATTATTATTATTATTATTATTATTATTATTATTATTATTATTTTCGTTTATTTTACCTCCTCTCCACACCCGTTCTCCACTCACCGAACACACAACCCCGAGTGAGTAAAACGTGCATCTATATATACAATTGTGCTGGGATTCAATTACCAATTAATTATTCACTTGAATCCCAGCACGTGAACTAATCTGTGAAAACTCTGTGCTCACATATTAAGTACTTTAAATGCACGTGAAATGAAGTGCAATCCCCGTGTCTAAATACAATTATACATTTTAAATACTCTTGCTCATTACCCACATTATTTCCCATGTACCAGCTACAATACACCAACATTAACACACGCAACATACAACATAAAACACAAAAATACACACAGGGGCGGGGCACATTGCCACATATACCCCCTTCTGCAAGAGCACATGGCCTCAACGGCCACTTCCCCGTTAAAATCCCAAAAGTCCAGGGACAAGAGCAGGGACTTCAAGGGGTTCACGGGCGGCAATGTTGCCAGTAGCCAGGCTGATACTGGCAATGCTGTCAGCGTAACTGCTGACAGCTCCCAGGCTGACTCTGCGCGTGGTCCCAGCGGCTCGCCAAACGGTCTCTGGTACCTCCCCAGAGCACGCACGTACCAGCTACCCCGCGGGTCCCAGCTGCCTCGCCAAATGGTCCCTGGCACCTCCCCAGCACGCTCACGGGTCCCAGCAACCTTGCGCGGCGTCCCAGCAGCTAGATAAATGGTCCTTGGCACCTCCCCAGCGCGCGCACGTGTACCAGCGAGCCCGCGCGTTGTCCCAGCCGCTCGCCAAACGGTCCCTGGCACCTCCCCAGCACAGGCACTGGCCCCAGCGACCCCGCGCCGGGTCCCAGCAGCTCGCCAAATGGTCCCTGGCACCTCCCCAGCACACGCACGGGTCCCAGCGACTTCGCGCAGGGTCCCAGCGGCTCGCCAAATAGTCCCTGGCACCTCCCCAGCACATTCCCGGGCCCCAGCGACTTCACGTGGGGTCCCAGCGGCTCTCCAAATGATACCTGGCCCCCTCCCCAGCGCCAGAGACGGATTCCAGCGACCCGTCAAGGGGCCCCAGCAGCACGCCAAACGGTCCCTGGCACCTCCCCAGCACGCGCACGGGCCCAGCGATCCCATGCGGGGTCCCAGCGGCTCGCAAACAGTCCCTGGCACCTCCCCAGCACGCACACTGGGCCAAGCGACCCCGCGCGGGGTCCCAGCGGCACTTCAAACGGTCCCTGGCACATCCCCAGCACGCGCATGGGGCCCAGCGATCCCGCAAGGGGTCCCAGCGCCGCCAAATGGTCCCTGGCACCTCCCCAGCGCACGCCTCGCTCTACCAGCCACCCCACCACGGGTCCCAACGGCTCGCTAACTGTCCCTGGCGCCTCCCCAGCACACGCACGGGCCCCAACGACCCCGCGTGGTGTCCCTGCGGCTCGCCAAACGGTCAATGGGACCTCCCCAGCACGGGCACGGACCCCAACGACCCCGCGCAGGGTCCCAACAGCTCGCCAAATGGTCCCTGGCACCTCGCCAGCACGCACACTGGGCCAAGCCAACCCGCGCGGGGTCCCAGCGGCACTTCAAACGGTCCCTGGCACATCCCCAGAACGGGCACGGGCCCCAGTGACCCTGCGCGTGGTCCCAGCGGCTCGCCAAACGGTCTCTGGTACCTCCCCAGAGCACGCACGTGTACCAGCTACCCCGCGCAGGGTCCCAGCGTCTCGCCAAATGGTCCTTGGCACCTCCCCAGCGCGCGCACGTGTACCAGCTACCCAACGCGGGGTCCCAGCTGCTCGCCAAATGGTCCCTTACACCTCACCAGCACGCGCACAGGCACCAGCGAGCCCACGCGTTGTCCCAGCCGCTCGCCAAACGGTCCCTGGCACCTCCCCAGCACAGGCACTGGCCCCAGCGACCCCGCGCCGGGTCCCAGCAGCTCGCCAAATGGTCCCTGGGACCTCCCCAGCACGGGTACGGGAACCAACGACCCCGCACAGGGTCCCAGTGGCACGCCAAATGGTCCCTGGCACCTCACCAGCATGCACACTGGGGCCAGCGAACCCGCGCGTGGTCCTTGGCAAGTCCCCAGCATGCGCACGGGCCCCAGGTACACCACGCAGGGTCCCAACAGGTCGCCAAATGGTCCCTGGCACCTAACCAGCACGCACACTGGGCCAAGCGACCCGCGCGGGTACATAGCGGCACACCAAACGGTCCGTGGCACCTCCCCAGCACGCGCACGGGACCCAGCGACTTCGCACGGTGTCCCAGTGGCTCGCCAAATGATACCTGGCCCCTCCCCAGCGTGCGCACGGATGCCAGCGACCCCGTGCGGGGTCCCAGCTGCTCGTCAAATTTTACATGGCACCTCACCAGCACACGCATGGGACCCAACGACCCCGCGTGGGGTCCCAGCGGCTCGCCTAACGGTCCCTGGTACCTCCCCAGCACGGGCAGGGGCGCCAACGACCCCGCGCAGGGTCCCAGCGGCACGCCAAACGGTCCCTGGCAAGTCCCCACCATGCGCACGGGCCCCAGCGACCCCTTGCGGGGTCCCAGCAGCTCGACAAACGGTCCCTGGCACCTCCCCAGCACATGCCCGGGCCCCAGCGAATTCACGTGGGGTCCCAGCGGCTCGCCATATGATACCTGGCCCCTCCCCAGCGCACGCACGGGCCACAGCGACTTCGCACGGTGTCCCAGCGGCTCGCCAAATGATACCTGGCCCCTACCAAGCGTGCGCACGGATTCCAGCGACCCCGTGCGGGGTCCCAGCAGCATGCCAAACGGTCCCTGGCACCTCCCCAGCACATGCACGGGCCCCAGGTACACCACGCGGGGTCCCAACAGCTTGCCAAATGGTCCCTGGCACCTCCCCAGCACGCACACTGGGCCAAGCGACCCCGCGCGGGGTCCCAGCGGCACTTCAAACGGTCCCTGGCACATCCCCAGCACGCGCATGGTGCCCAGCGACCCCGTGCGGGATCCCAGTGTCTCGCCAAATGGTCCCTGGCACCTCCCCAGCGCACGCACGTCTACCAGCTACCCCACGCGGGGTCCCAACGTCACAGAACTGCCCCTGGCGCCTCCCCAGCACACGCATGGGCCCCAACGACCCCGCGTGGTGTCCCAGCGGCTCGCCAAACGGTCAATGGGACCTCCCCAGCATGGGCACGGACCCCAACGACCCCGCGCAGGGTCCCAGCGGCACGCCAAACGGTCCCTGGCACATCCCTAGAGCGCACGGGCCCCAGCGACTTCGCACGGGGTCCAAGCGGCTCGCCAAATGATACCTGGCCCGTCCCCAGCGCGCTCACGGATTGCAGCGATCCCGTGCGGGGTCCCAACTGCACGCCAAACAGTCCCTGGCACCTCCTCAGCACGCGCATGGGCCCCAGTGACCCCGCACGAGGTCCCAGCTGCTCGCCAAATGGTCCCTTACACCTCACCAGCACGCGCACGGGCACCAGCGAGCCCGCGCGTTGTCCCAGCCGCTCGCCAAACGGTCCCTGGCACCTCCCCAGCACAGGCACTGGCCCCAGCGACCCCGCGCCGGGTCCCAGCAGCTCGCCAAATGGTCCCTGGCACGTCCCCAGCAGGCGCACGGGTCCCAGCGACTTTGTGCGGGTTCCCAGCGGCTCGCCAAATGGTCTCTGGCACCTCCCCAGCGCGCGCATGTGTACCAGCTACCCCACACGGGGTCCCAACGGCTCGCCTAACCGTCCCTGGCGCCTCCCCAGCACGCGCACAGGCTCCAGTGACCCCGCGCGGTGTCACAGCGGCTCGCCGAACGGTCTTTGGTACATCCCCAGAGCACGCACTGGACCCAGCGACCCCACGTGGGGTCCCAGCGGCTCGCCAAACGGTCCCTGGCACCTCCCCAGCACGCCAAGAGGCTCCAGTGACCCCTGCGGTGTCACAAAATGCTCGCCCACGGTCTTTGGTACATCCCAAACACGCACTGGACCCAGCGACCCCCGCAGGGTCCCAGCTGCTGCCAAACAGTCCTGGCACCTCCCAGCATGCGCCGCGGGCACCAGCGACCCCGCGGTGTCACAGCCAGCTCGCCCGAGCGGTCTTTGGTACATCCCAGAGCACGCACTGGACCCAGACCCCGTGGGGTCCCAGCGGCTAAAAGCAGTCCCTGGCACCTCCCAGCATGAGCCGGGGCCCAGGGACCCGGGAGAGCCCCCAGCGGCTCGCAAAACGGTTCCTGGCACCTCCCCAGCACAGGCACTGGCCCCAGCGACCCCGTGCCGGGTCCCAGCAGCTTGCCAAATGGTCCCTGGCACCTCGCCAGCACAGGCACTGGCCCCAGCGACTTCATGCAGGGTCCCAGCAGCTTGCCAAATGGTCCCTGGCACCTCCCCAGCAGCGTCGTGTACCAGCTACTCCCACGTGGGGTTCCAACCCTCGCCTAACTGTCCCTTGGCCTCCCAGAATGCGCACAGGCTCCCAGTGACCCAGCAAGGGTCCCAGCTGCTTGCCAAACAGTCCTAGCACCTCCCAGCATGCGCCGGGCGGGCACCCAGCAGTGGTGTCTGGCGGCTCGCCAAATGGTCTCTGGTACCTCCCCGAGCACACACTGGACCCAACGACCCCCGTGGGGTCCCAGCGTCTGCCAAATGGGTCCTAGCGCCTCCACAGTGCTTTTCGGGCTAGCGACCCCTTACTGCGGGGTCCCAGTTGCTAAATCAAATGGTACATGGCACCTCACCCAGCACTGCATGTGACCCAACAACCATTGGGGTCCCAGTGACTTCGCCAAGCGGTCCTGGGACCTCCCAGCACGTCGTCGAACTCGCTGGGGCCGATGCGCTGGGGATGTGTCACAGAACATTTCTGAGCTGCTGGGACACCAACTTTCTGGTCGCTGGGGCCCGTCTTGCTCAGGGAAGTGCCAGGGACCGCTTGGCGTGCACTTCAGGACCCTGGCCTGGCCTTTAAGTGCGTGCCCACGTGGGGAGGTCCCATTGACCGTTTGGCGAGCCGCTGGGACACCACGCTGGCGATTGTGGGCCCCGTCGTGTGCTGGGGAGGCGCCAGGGAATTACATGCCGTTAGGACCGCGTAGGGTAGCTGGTAGGCGTCGCGGCGCTGGGGAGGTGCCAGGGACCATTGCTAGAGACACAGGACCCCCGCACGGGATCGGCTTCAGGCCCGATCTTGCGTGCTGGGGATGTGCCGGGACGTTAATGCGCTGGGACCTTGGCGAAGGTCGCTGGTCCAGTGTGGCGTGCTGGGGAGGTGCCAGGAACTGTTTTGTGAACGCTGGGACCCGCGTAAGGATCGCTGGAGCCATCTGCGGCGCTGAGAGGGAGGCCGGGGACCGATTGGCGTTGCTGACACCGCGGGGGTTGCTGGAATTGTAAAGGCGGGGAGGGGCCAGGTATCATTTGGCGAGCGCTGGGACCCCACGTGAAGTTGGGGCGGCCTAATGTGCTGGGAGGTGCAGGGACCATTTGGCCAGAGCTTGCTGGGACCCCTGCTGGCGAAGTCGCTGGGACCACGTCGCGTGTAAAGGAGGTGCCGAATTCGACTAGCGAGCTGTTGGACAGTGGCCGGGGTCGCAGGGGCCAGTGCCTGTGCTGGGGAGGAGTGTCAGGGACCGCTTTGGGAGCGGTTGGGACAACCAGCCAGGCTCAAAAGCTGGTACATGTGCGCCGCTTGGGGAGGTGCTAGTTTCATTTGGCGGGCAGCTGGGACCCCGTGCGGGATGGGGCCCCATCACGTGTAGGGATGTGCAGGGGACCGTTTGAAGTGCGGCTGGGACCCCAGGGGTCGCTTTGGCCCAGTGTGATGCTGGGGAGGTGCCAAGGACTGTTTACAGGCGGCTGGGGACCCCGTATGGGATGGGTGGCCCGTCTTGTCTTTAAGGGGAGGTGCTCAGACCGCATTGGCATTTTCTGGGACCCCGAACGGGTCGCTGGAACCGTCTTGCGCTGGGGGAGGGGCCAGGTATCATTGGCTGAGCCGCTGGGACCTACGGAAGTCGCTGGGGCCGGAATGCTGGGAGGTGCCGGGACCATTTAAGCTGCTGGGACCCCTCTGCGAAGTCGCTGGGACCCGTCGCGGCGTCTTCAGGGGAGGTGCCAGGACCATTTGGCGAGCTGCTGGGACCCGCCGGGTCGCTGGGGCCAGTGCCTGTGCTGGGAGGTGCCAGGACCGCTTACGTTGCGGTTGGGACAACGCGCTGGCTCGCTGGTACACGTATGCGCCGCTGGGAGGTGCCAGGACCATTTAGCTAGCTGCTGGGACGCCGCGCCAAGGTTGCTGGGACCCGTGAGCGTGCTGGGGAGGTGCCAGGGACCATTTGGCGAGACGCTGGGACCCCGCGCGGGGTAGCTGGTACACGTCGTGCTCTGGGAGGTACCAGAGACCTGCTTACGGAAGCCGCTGAGCACGCGCAGAGTCAGCCTGGGAGCTGTCAGCAGTTACGCTGACAGCATTGCCAGTATCAGCCTGGCTACTGGCAACATTGTCACTGCGGAACCCCTTTGAAGTCCCTGCTCTTGTCCCTGGACTTTTGGGATTTTAACGGGGAAGTGGCCGTTGAGGCCATGTGTGCTGCGCAGAAGGGGGGGGGGGGGGGTATATGGGCAATGTGCCCCGCCCCTGTGTGTATTTTTGTGTTTTATGTTGTATGTTGCGTGTGTTAATGTTGGTGTATTGTAGCTGGTACATGGGAAATAATGTGGGTAATGAGCACGAGTATTTAAAATGTATAATTGTATTTAGACACAGGGATTGCACTTCATTTCACGTGCATTTAAAGTACTTAATATGTGAGCACAGAGTTTTCACAGATTAGTTCACGTGCTGGGATTCAAGTGAATAATTAATTGGTAATTGAATCCCAGCACAATTGTATATATAGATGCACGTTTTACTCACTCGGGTTGTGTGTTCGGTGAGTGGAGAACGGGTGTGGAGAGGAGGTAAAATAAACGAAAATAATAATAATAATAATAATAATAATAATAATAATAATAATAATAATAATGTCTCCACAGTAGATGTGACCCTGATGCAGCTCACCCCTGGTTCACGCTGTCTGCGGATGGGAAACGAGTGAGATGGAGAGGGCCATGGCAGAATGGAAAGGGCCATGGCAGTGTTTAGACTCACCGTGTTTGTCTGTCCGTCCACTGTTTGTTTAATGTTAATCCGTTTTGTTTATCTGTTTTATTTGGCCTCAAGTGCTGTGTCCTGTTTTCTGTTTAAAACATTTTACTTTGTTTAATAAACGTACTGAGCGCAGCCATTGCAGCTCAGTTTCAATCATCACTACTGCCTGTGTGTGTGATTCTTTCTGGCCTGACGTCATCCCTGCAGCTAGCCTGTCACAGGGAGATACTGAAATTGAAGAAGGAATCTATGAAAAAAGACCTAAGAGTTTATGTTGACTCAGAAAATGTCTTCATCTAGACCATAGGTTCTTAAACTTTTCTGCTTGAGGACCCAAAACAACGACTCACTGCCTGCTCAAGACCCATCTCAAATTTGGAAATGGAAACGGGCGGTGGGGGTAAATAATTAAAATATACTTGTTCTTCAAGTATGACAATATTGAAAATCCAGATTCACACAGGTAAGTGGTTCCAATTGCAAACGAATGTTTATGGCTTTTTAGCCGAGCATGAAAAGGTTTCCTCCTGCAGACACAGATGGAAATTGTGGCGGAGTGTCCCGCCCTATATATTTATTTATTATTATTTGTATTTTTTTTTTGCGGGGCGCAGTTAAAAGCGCCCACAGTATTTGTTATTGTTTTTATATTTAAAAACCTTGTGAGAACATAAGAACATAAGAACATAAGAAAGTTTACAAACGAGAGGAGGCCATTCAGCCCATCTTGCTCGTTTGGTTGTTAGTAGCTTATTGATCCCAGAATCTCATCAAGCAGCTTCTTGAATGATCCCAGGGTGTCAGCTTCAACAACATTACTGGGGAGTTGGTTCCAGACCCTCACAATTCTCTTTGTAAAAAAGTGCCTCCTATTTTCTGTTCTGAATGCCCCTTTATCTAATCTCCATTTTTGACCCCTGGTCCTTTTTTCTTTTTTCAAGTCAAAGAAGTCCCCCGGGTTGACATTGTCTATACCTTTTAGGATTTTGAATGTTTGAATCAGATCGCCGCGTAGTCTTCTTTGTTCAAGACTGAATAGATTCAATTCTTTTAGCCGGGCAGCAGTGTGGAGTAGTGGTTAGGGCTCTGGACTCGTGACCGGAGGGTTGTGTGTTCAATCCCCAGTGGGGGACACTGCTGTTGTACCCTTGAGCAACGTACTTTACCTAGATTGCTCCAGTAAAAACCCAACTGTATAAATGGGGATTTGTAGGAAAAATAATGTGATATCTGTATAATGTGAAATAATGTATAATGTGATGTCTTGTAACAATTGTAAGTCGCCCTGGATAAGGGCGTCTGCTAAGAAATAAATAATAATAATAATAATAGCCTGTCTGCATACGACATGCCTTTTAAACCTGGGATAATTCTGGTTGCTCTTCTGTTAGACTTCTGTAAAAGTCTGTTAGGTGAAGAAGCAGCCAGGAAAGTGGATTCAATCCCCCTCTCAAATGATACAGTAGCAAAAAAGGATTCAGGATATGTCCTGTGATATTCAGAAAGCTCTTGTAGAGAAAATACAGCACTACAAAAGATTTGCTCTTCAGTTGGACGAATCAACTGATGTATCTGGACTGCCTCAGGTAATGGTATTTGTAAGGTTTGTGAGTGATGGAGATATTCAAGAGGAATTTGTATTTTGTGATCACTTATATAAGACCACTAAGGGTGAGGACATTTTTCAGGTTAGTGGATTCAAACTTGAAGAACTTGCACTTGGAATGGAGTGACTGTGTCGGGATCTGTACAGATGGTGCCAAGAGTATGGTGGGTTATAAATCAGGCTTCATTGCTCATGTTAGAAAACTTGCACCTGATGTAACAGTGACGCATGGCATTTTGCACAGAGAGGCCCTGGCATCCAAGTCATTGCAATTAAATCTTGAAGAAGTGTTAGATTCAGTTGTCAAATAGTAAGCTTGATTAAGAGACGTCCAATGCAAACCAGGTTGTCACGGTGCTCTTTGTAAGGAGATGGGGGGGCAGCCCATGAACATTTGCTGTTCCATACAGAGGATATATTGTATATGGGATGGCTAAACCATTAGCTCCCTTTAATGAAAGCCAAGTTATGGGCTCCTCCAAGTGGCTACTAAACTGACGAAAATGCTGTTCAAAGTGACCCCATGCGAAGCAGAAGCGGCACCGACCCCAGGCAAAGCAGAGCCGGCAGCGACCCCAGGCAAAGCAGAGCCGGCATTGACCCCAGGCAAAGCAGAGCCGGCAGCGACCCCAGGCAAAGCAGAGCCGGCATTGACCCCAGGCGGCGGTACCGCAGCGACCCCAGGCAAAGTGGGACCGTACCCGTGCTGGGGAGGTCCCAGGGACCGTTTGGCGAGCGGCTGGGACAACACGCGGGCTCGCTGGTGCCCGTGCGCGTGTTGGTGAGATGTAAGGGACCATTTGGCGAGCAGCTGGGACCCCGTGCGGGGTCACTGGGGCCTGTGCGCATGCTGGGGAGGTGCCAGGGACGGTTAGGCGAGCCGTTGGGACCCCGCGTTGGGTAGCTGGTACACGTGCGCGCGCTGGGGAGGTGCCAAGGACCATTTAGCTAGCTGCTGGGACGCCGCGCAAGGTTGCTGGGACCCGTGAGCGTGCTGGGGAGGTGCCAGGGACCATTTGGCGAGACGCTGGGACCCTGCGCGGGGTAGCTGGTACACGTGCGTGCTCTGGGGAGGTACCAGAGACCGTTTGGCGAGCCGCTGGGACCACGCGCAGAGTCAGCCTGGGAGCTGTCAGCAGTTACGCTGACAGCATTGCCAGTATCAGCCTGGCTACTGGCAACATTGCCGCCCGTGAACCCCTTGAAGTCCCTGCTCTTGTCCCTGGACTTTTGGGATTTTAACGGGGAAGTGGCCGTTGAGGCCATGTGTGCTGCGCAGAAGGGGGGGGGTATATGGCAATGTGCCCCGCCCCCTGTGTGTATTTTTGTGTTTTATGTTGTATGTTGCGTGTGTTAATGTTGGTGTATTGTAGCTGGTACATGGGAAATAATGTGGGTAATGAGCAAGAGTATTTAAAATGTATAATTGTATTTAGACACGGGGATTGCACTTCATTTCACGTGCATTTAAAGTACTTAATATGTGAGCACAGAGTTTTCACAGATTAGTTCACGTGCTGGGATTCAAGTGAATAATTAATTGGTAATTGAATCCCAGCACAATTGTATATATAGATGCACGTTTTACTCACTCGGGGTTGTGTGTTGGGTGAGTGGAGAAACGGGTGTGGAGAGGAGGTAAAATAAACGAAAATAATAATAATAATAATAATAATAATAATAATAATAATAATAATAATAATAATAATAATGTCTCCACAGTAGATGTGACCCTGATGCAGCTCACCCCTGGTTCACGCTGTCTGCGGATGGGAAACGAAGTGAGATGGAGGGCCATGGCAGAATGGAAAGGGCCATGGCAGTGTTTAGACTCACCGTGTTTGTCTGTCCGTCCACTGTTTGTTTAATGTTAATCCGTTTTGTTTATCTGTTTTATTTGGCCTCAAGTGCTGTGTCCTGTTTTCTGTTTAAAACATTTTACTTTGTTTAATAAACGTACTGAGCGCAGCCATTGCAGCTCAGTTTCAATCATCACTACTGCCTGTGTGTGTGATTCTTTCTGGCCTGACGTCATCCCTGCAGCTAGCCTGTCACAGGGAGATACTGAAATTGAAGAAGGAATCTATGAAAAAGACCTAAGAGTTTATGTTGACTCAGAAATGTCTTCATCTAGACCATAGGTTCTTAAACTTTTCTGCTTGAGGACCCAAAACAACGACTCACTGCCTTCTCAAGACCCATCTCAAATTTGGAAATGGAAACGGGGGTGGGGGTAAATAATTAAAATATACTTGTTCTTCAAGTATGACAATATTGAAAATCCAGATTCACACAGGTAAGTGGTTCCGAATTGCAAACGAATGTTTATGGCTTTTTTAGCCGAGCATGAAAAGGTTTCCTCCTGCAGACACAGATGGGAAATTGTGGCGGAGTGTCCCGCCCCTATATATTTATTTATTATTATTTGTATTTTTGTTTGCGGCGCAGTTAAAAGCGCCGCGTATTTGTTATTGTTTTTATATTTAAAAACCTTGTGAGAACATAAGAACATAAGAACATAAGAAAGTTTACAAACGAGAGGAGGCCATTCAGCCCATCTTGCTCGTTTGGTTGTTAGTAGCTTATTGATCCCAGAATCTCATCAAGCAGCTTCTTGAAGGATCCCAGGGTGTCAGCTTCAACAACATTACTGGGGAGTTGGTTCCAGACCCTCACAATTCTCTGTGTAAAAAAGTGCCTCCTATTTTCTGTTCTGAATGCCCCTTTATCTAATCTCCATTTATGACCCCTGGTCCTTTTTTTTTTTTTTCAAGTCAAAGAAGTCCCCGGGTTGACATTGTCTATACCTTTTAGGATTTTGAATGTTTGAATCAGATCGCCGCGTAGTCTTCTTTGTTCAAGACTGAATAGATTCAATTCTTTTAGCCTGTCTGCATACGACATGCCTTTTAAACCTGGGATAATTCTGGTTGCTCTTCTGTTAGACTTCTGTAAAAGTCTGTTAGGTGAAGAAGCAGCCAGGAAAGTGGATTCAATCCCCCTCTCAAATGATACAGTAGCAAAAAAGGATTCAGGATATGTCCTGTGATATTCAGAAAGCTCTTGTAGAGAAAATACAGCACTACAAAAGATTTGCTCTTCAGTTGGACTAATCAACTGATGTATCTGGACTGCCTCAGGTAATGGTATTTGTAAGGTTTGTGAGTGATGGAGATATTCAAGAGGAATTTGTATTTTGTGATCACTTATATAAGACCACTAAGGGTGAGGACATTTTTCAGGTTAGTGGATTCAAACTTGAAGAACTTGCACTTGGAATGGAGTGACTGTGTCGGGATCTGTACAGATGGTGCCAAGAGTATGGTGGGTTATAAATCAGGCTTCATTGCTCATGTTAGAAAACTTGCACCTGATGTAACAGTGACGCATGGCATTTTGCACAGAGAGGCCCTGGCATCCAAGTCATTGCAATTAAATCTTGAAGAAGTGTTAGATTCAGTTGTCAAAATAGTAAGCTTGATTAAGAGACGTCCAATGCAAACCAGGTTGTACGGTGCTCTTTGTAAGGAGATGGGGGCAGCCCATGAACATTTGCTGTTCCATACAGAGGATATATTGTATATGGGATGGCTAAACCATTAGCTCCCTTTAATGAAAGCCAAGTTATGGGCTCCTCCAAGTGGCTACTAAACTGACGAAAATGCTGTTCAAAGTGACCCCATGCGAAGCAGAAGCGGCACCGACCCCAGGCAAAGCAGAGCCGGCACCGACCCCAGGCAAAGCAGAGCCGGCAGCGACCCCAGGCAAAGCAGAGCCGGCATTGACCCCAGGCAAAGCAGAGCCGGCAGCGACCCCAGGCAAAGCAGAGCCGGCATTGACCCCAGGCGAAGCGGTACCGGCAGCGACCCCAGGCAAAGTGGGACCGTACCCGTGCTGGGGAGGTCCCAGGGACCGTTTGGCGAGCGGCTGGGACAACGCGCGGGCTCGCTGGTGCCCGTGCGCGTGTTGGTGAGGTGTAAGGGACCATTTGACGAGCAGCTGGGACCCCGTGCGGGGTCACTGGGGCCTGTGCGCATGCTGGGGAGGTGCCAGGGACGGTTAGGCGAGCCGTTGGGACCCCGCGTTGGTTAGCTGGTACACGTGCGCGCGCTGGGGAGGTGCCAAGGACCATTTAGCTAGCTGCTGGGACGCCGCGCAAGGTTGCTGGGACCCGTGAGCGTGCTGGGGAGGTGCCAGGGACCATTTGGCGAGACGCTGGGACCCTGCGCGGGGTAGCTGGTACACGTGCGTGCTCTGGGGAGGTACCAGAGACCGTTTGGCGAGACACTGGGACCACGCGCAGGGTCACTGGGGCCCGTGCCCGTTCTGGGGATGTGCCAGGGACCGTTTGAAGTGCCGCTGGGACCCCGCGCGGGGCGGCTTGGCCCAGTGTGCGTGCTGGGGAGGTGCCAGGGACCATTTGGCGAGCAGCTGGGACCTCGTGCGGGGTCACTGGGGCCCGTGCGCGTGCTGGGGAGGTGCCAGGGACTGTTTGGCGTGCAGTTGGGACCCCGCACTGGGTCGCTGGAATCCGTGAGCGCGCTGGGGACGGGCCAGGTATCATTTGGCGAGCCGCTTGGACCCGTCTTGAAGTCGCTGGGGCCTGTGCGCCACGATGTGCCAGGGACCGTTTGGCGTGCCGCTGGGACCCTGCGCGGGGTCGTTGGGGTCCGTGCCCGTGCTGGGGAGGTCCCATTGACCGTTTGGCGAGCCGCAGGGACACCACGCGGGTCGTTGGGGGCCCGTCGCGTGTGCTGGGAGGCGCCAGGGCAATTCTGGCGAGCCGTTGGGACCCCGTGGGGTAGCTGGTGAGCGTCGCGTGCTGGGGATGTGCCAGGGACCGTTTGAAGTGCCGCTGGGACCCAGCGCCGTCGCTTCCCCAGTGTGCGTGCTGGGGAGGTGCCAGGGACTGTTTGCGAGCAGCTGGGACCCCGCGGGGATCGCTGGGCCCGTGCGCGTGCTGGGAGGTGCCAGGGACCGTTTGGCGTGCTGCTGGGACCCGCGCAGGTCGCTGGAATCCGTCTTGTAGCTGGGGAGGGGCCAGGTATCATTTGGCGAGCGCTGGGACCCCCCCGTGAAGTCGCTGGGGCCGAATGTGCTGGGGAGGTGCCAGGGACCATTTGGCGAGCCGCTGGGACCCTGCGCGAAGTCGCTGGGACCCGTGCGCGTGCTGGTTAGGTGCCAGGGACCATTTGGCGAGCTGCTGGGACCCGGCGCGGGGTCGCTGGGGCCAGTGCCTGTGCTGGGGAGGTGCCAGGGACCGTTTGGCGAGCGGCTGGGACAACGTGCGGGCTCGCTGGTACACGTGCGCGCGCTGGGGAGGTGCCAAGGACCATTTAGCTAGCTGCTGGGACGCCGCGCAAGGTTGCTGGGACCCGTGAGCGTGCTGGGGAGGTGCCAGGGACCATTTGGCGAGACGCTGGGACCCTGCGCGGGGTAGCTGGTACACGTGCGTGCTCTGGGGAGGTACCAGAGACCGTTTGGCGAGCCGCTGGGACCACGCGCAGAGTCAGCCTGGGAGCTGTCAGCAGTTACGCTGACAGCATTGCCAGTATCAGCCTGGCTACTGGCAACATTGCCGCCCGTGAACCCCTTGAAGTCCCTGCTCTTGTCCCTGGACTTTTGGGATTTTAACGGGGAAGTGGCCGTTGAGGCCATGTGTGCTGCGCAGAAGGGGGTATATGTGGCAATGTGCCCCGCCCCTGTGTGTATTTTTGTGTTTTATGTTGTATGTTGCGTGTGTTAATGTTGGTGTATTGTAGCTGGTACATGGGAAATAATGTGGGTAATGAGCAAGAGTATTTAAAATGTATAATTGTATTTAGACACGGGGATTGCACTTCATTTCACGTGCATTTAAAGTACTTAATATGTGAGCACAGAGTTTTCACAGATTAGTTCACGTGCTGGGATTCAAGTGAATAATTAATTGGTAATTGAATCCCAGCACAATTGTATATATAGATGCACGTTTTACTCACTCGGGGTTGTGTGTTCGGTGAGTGGAGAACGGGTGTGGAGAGGAGGTAAAATAAACGAAAATAATAATAATAATAATAATAATAATAATAATAATAATAATAATAATAATAATAATGTCTCCACAGTAGATGTGACCCTGATGCAGCTCACCCCTGGTTCACGCTGTCTGCGGATGGGAAACGAGTGAGATGGAGAGGGCCATGGCAGAATGGAAAGGGCCATGGCAGTGTTTAGACTCACCGTGTTTGTCTGTCCGTCCACTGTTTGTTTAATGTTAATCCGTTTTGTTTATCTGTTTTATTTGGCCTCAAGTGCTGTGTCCTGTTTTCTGTTTAAAACATTTTACTTTGTTTAATAAACGTACTGAGCGCAGCCATTGCAGCTCAGTTTCAATCATCACTACTGCCTGTGTGTGTGATTCTTTCTGGCCTGACGTCATCCCTGCAGCTAGCCTGTCACAGGGAGATACTGAAATTGAAGAAGGAATCTATGAAAAAGACCTAGGAGTTTATGTTGACTCAGAAATGTCTTCATCTAGACCATAGGTTCTTAAACTTTTCTGCTTGAGGACCCAAAACAACGACTCACTGCCTTCTCAAGACCCATCTCAAATTTGGAAATGGAAACGGGGGTGGGGGTAAATAATTAAAATATACTTGTTCTTCAAGTATGACAATATTGAAAATCCAGATTCACACAGGTAAGTGGTTCCGAATTGCAAACAAATGTTTATGGCTTTTTTAGCCGAGCATGAAAAGGTTTCCTCCTGCAGACACAGATGGGAAACTGTGGCGGAGTGTCCCGCCCCTATATATTTATTTATTATTATTTGTATTTTTTTTGTTTTGCGGCGCAGTTAAAAGCGCCACAGATTTTTATTGTTTTTTATATTTAAAAACCTTGTGAGAACATAAGAACATAAGAACATAAGAAAGTTTACAAACGAGAGGAGGCCATTCAGCCCATCTTGCTCGTTTGGTTGTTAGTAGCTTATTGATCCCAGAATCTCATCAAGCAGCTTCTTGAAGGATCCCAGGGTGTCAGCTTCAACAACATTACTGGGGAGTTGGTTCCAGACCCTCACAATTCTCTGTGTAAAAAAGTGCCTCCTATTTTCTGTTCTGAATGCCCCTTTATCTAATCTCCATTTATGACCCCTGGTCCTTTTTTCTTTTTTCAAGTCAAAGAAGTCCCCCGGGTTGACATTGTCTATACCTTTTAGGATTTTGAATGTTTGAATCAGATCGCCGTGTAGTCTTCTTTGTTCAAGACTGAATAGATTCAATTATTTTAGCCTGTCTGCATACGACATGCCTTTTAAACCTGGGATAATTCTGGTTGCTCTTCTGTTAGACTTCTGTAAAAGTCTGTTAGGTGAAGAAGCAGCCAGGAAAGTGGATTCAATCCCCCTCTCAAATGATACAGTAGCAAAAAAGGATTCAGGATATGTCCTGTGATATTCAGAAAGCTCTTGTAGAGAAAATACAGCACTACAAAAGATTTGCTCTTCAGTTGGACTAATCAACTGATGTATCTGGACTGCCTCAGGTAATGGTATTTGTAAGGTTTGTGAGTGATGGAGATATTCAAGAGGAATTTGTATTTTGTGATCACTTATATAAGACCACTAAGGGTGAGGACATTTTTCAGGTTAGTGGATTCAAACTTGAAGAACTTGCACTTGGAATGGAGTGACTGTGTCGGGATCTGTACAGATGGTGCCAAGAGTATGGTGGGTTATAAATCAGACTTCATTGCTCATGTTAGAAAACTTGCACCTGATGTAACAGTGACCATGGCATTTTGCACAGAGAGGCCCTGGCATCCAAGTCATTGCAATTAAATCTTGAAGAAGTGTTAGATTCAGTTGTCAAAATAGTAAGCTTGATTAAGAGACGTCCAATGCAAACCAGGTTGTACGGTGCTCTTTGTAAGGAGATGGGGGCAGCCCATGAACATTTGCTGTTCCATACAGAGGATATATTGTATATGGGATGGCTAAACCATTAGCTCCCTGTAGTCCGCCCCCTTTTTTTTTGGTAGCGGGTAAAAGCGCCGCGTCTTTTATTATTATATTTAAAAACCCAGTGAGGATGCATGGCTGATCAGCTACTGATTATTTAAATAGCTGACAGTCATGCATCCTTACCAAACGCGTTTGGTAAGGATGCATGACTGTCAGCTATTTAAATAATCAGTAGCTGATCAGCCATGCATCCTCACGGGTTTTTAAATATAATAAAAAGACGCGGCGCTTTACCCAAACGCCAAAAATACAAATAATAATAAATAGGGGCGGGACACTCCGCCACACTCCCTTTAATGAAAGCCAAGTTATGGGCTCCTCCAAGTGGCTACTAAACTGACGAAAATGCTGTTCAGTGACCCCATGCGAAGCAGAAGCGGCACTGACCCCAGGCAAAGCAGAGCTGGCAGCGACCCCAGGCAAAGCAGAGCCGGCATTGACCCCAGGCAAAGCGGTACCGGCAGCGACCCCAGGCAAAGCAGGTACCGGCAGCGACCCCAGGCGAAGCGGTACCGGCAGCGACCCCAGGCAAAGTGGGACCGGCAGCGACCCCAGGCGAAGCACACGCTAATTAACAAAAAAAAAATGAAAAAAAAGGACATTACATCTACACAATTTCATTATGATGCTAACACAAATCCCCTTATCCCAAGGAAAAGAAAAAAAAAAACTACTAACGCTGGATTTAATAACCGTCAATTATTTTATTATTTTCTCCCAATTTGGCATTCCAATTATTTTTAGGCTCAGCTCACTGCTATCACCCCGGCGCTGACTCGGGAGCGGCAAAGACAAACACACACTGTCCTCGGATGCGTCTGCCAACAGCCGACCGCTTTTTTCAACTCAACTCCAAGCAGGTTCGAAAATAGTTAATAGAACCTGTTGAGAGGCTATTAACTAATGTAGGACCTGATTGGAATAAAGACCAGGACTGGAATGGATCTCAAGGGCCAGAGTTGAGTAGCCTTGAATTAGGCAGCCTTGTCAAGCATCAAAGAAATAGGCCCAATTGGAAAGGTGGTGGGGCCCAAGATTGTCACAATTGTTTCTTTTAACTTGGCTTCATTTTTTGGTCAATTTACAAAAGCCTTTACAAGAAGCCAAGTTAGAAGAAACAATTGTATTTTTTTGGGAAGTGTGTACTTTCATCCAACAATAAAAGGTAAATTATAAGAACATAAGAACATAAGAAAGTTTACAAACGAGAGGAGGCCATTCAGCCCATGACAATGAATACATACTGTAAATTCAGGAAGATTGATTTGGAACGGTGCTCATAGCTTTTAAATCTAGCATTCAGTCTAATAGAGACGCAACATGTTTAGATTACAGTATCTTTTTTCTTTTTTAAAATGCCCTTCAACTTCACACACACACACAGTACTGTTGTTTTTGCTTGTTTTCTGTATTGAGAATGTATATTTTCAACTTCACACACACACTGGTACTGTTGTTTTTGCTTGTTTTCTGTATTGAGAATGTATATTTTCAACTTCACACACACACAGTACTGTTGATTTTGCTTGTTTTCTGTATTGAGAATGTATATTTTCAACTTCACACACACACACAGTACTGTTGTTTTTGCTTGTTTTCTGTATTGAGAATGTATATTTTCAACTTCACACACACACACGGTACTGTTGTTTTTGCTTGTTTTCTGTATTGAGAATGTATATTTTCAACTTCACACACACACACAGTACTGTTGTTTTTGCTTGTTTTCTTTATTGAGAATGTATATTTTCCAGAAGGGCGTATAATTAGAATGGTTGCGTCTGCGCAAGAGGTCACAAGGTCACTTATTATGACGTGTTCGGTACTGCAAGGAAGAGCCAGTCTCCATTGCCTTGCCTATGAAAGGTAAATGTTTACATTTATAGATCATTTAAGATTGCCCTCCAGAACGCACACTTTTGGAAAACGATCGGATCATATTAAATCATTTGGGGATCCTGACAAGTAAGTAAAGATATTTAATATAACATTGATACGTTTATAGGAACCCTTTAAGCTGGGTGAAATGTTTTCACGAGTTCTGTAATATGATGGTATGATAAAGTCGTGTTTCCAGTAACCGGTGAAGGGCTCATGTAAAAGCTGAAGCTCAGATGTGTTGGGTTTCCATTTCCTCTGCAGTCAGCCCCATAGCAGCTCCTGAAACAGCAAATAGGAGACAAGGAGACGGTTACTGTCATCAAGCACTATGAGCATGGAATCCAGAGTCCAGTCTACTCCACCCAGTGCAGTAAGGCAGACCATCAAAGAAAAGAGTGGCTTGAGAGAGTAATTCACATAAACCAGTCTCACTTTTTTATCATTATTTATTTATTTATTAGCAGATGCCCTTACCCAGGGTTTGGTCTTATTACCTGTCATTAGTTAGAATACTGTTTGGATGAGGTCATCCTCAGCATTCACAATCTGCCCAAGCACAGCACATTGTAGATATTCATTTAGAACTGACTATGTTATGTGTGCGCTGTATTTACAGGCAGTGTTGGAGATCTGTGTTGTATCAGTCAGTTAATGACAATGAATAAAGTTGAGTCGGTACCTGCAGAATCATTGCCTGAGCTGGTTAGTTCGGTTACTGCAAATAAAGAATCAGATATCAGGAAAGGATGGACGACGGTAATAAGTAAAACACACATTTTTAACACTGAAAAAAGTGCTATTGCTTTAGACATGATTAACCATTGCAAAAAAAATACAATGCATGTTTAGAATTCTAGTCTTTTGAAATCCAAAAGTCCATAATTGTTCAATTTCAAATCCATTTTAGATACTCACTTTGAACTCCTGAGTATTCAGGGTCCTTTCCACCTGGGGGTGAATAAAACACAGGATTAATGTTCAGTTCTGGCTGATTTTAAAAGCCTACAGTTAAAATCACTGTTGCTCTGTTGCCTATAATGCATTCTATTTAACCTTCCAGCTGCCTATCATGCATTTTCGTTGTGGAGAAAACATTGTCAGAATTTGCCATTCACGTCAGATTAGTGGGCAGTAATTTCTCTGCATGTGCAAAATTTATTTTCCCTATTTCCAAGAATGTTGACCTTCTACTGTTTAAAAATAAGCCAATGTTATATTTTGGTTATCCATCATGCCCACTGATTTTCTTTTTAACAAGTTAAATTCAGTACTGTCTGTGAAAGTTATAACGCCTGCAATAAAAACTTGATATCATTTGTCTTTTCCATGAGAAAAAAAGCTTTTTTTCTTGTCCTTTTCACTAGCATAAAGATCTAATGGAAAAAATATATACTGTATATACAGTACATGAGATTTTAAACAGCACTGTATATTCCTACAATACATCTTGCATTGAGAAAGCATCGTTTTGGTAGGTAGCATTTTCAGAACCATATCATTATGTACAATATTACAATATGTTAAATTACGTCTGTAATGTTAAAAATAAAGCAAAAATTGGTTTGAAAACTGTCCAAAATGTTTACATGGGGGCTAAGAATGAAAAATTGGAAGAAAAAAATGGCATTTTTGACATGGAAATTGTCCAAATAAGAGGCAGCTGGAAGGTTAAAGTACATGTGTAGTAATTTAAAAGTAACTTTAATAAAGTATGTACCAGGTCTGCCGCCCATCGCACTCACCAGCTCGTTTCTTATTCCAGATCACAACTCCAGTGATTGTCACAGTGATCAGGAGCAGTACAGACACAACCGCTCCGGCAATACCGCCTGTGTGTAAGCCAGCCTCTGAAACACAAACACTCAGGGCAATTCAGGCTTTCAGGGAACTGAATCAGAGAGGACCAGCCTGTGTCTGTGCAGCACGGAGTTCTGTTTTATTGACAGTGCTTACCAAGGTTTTGAAATCAATCTTAACACTGTAAAACCAAAAAACAGGTGATGCATTTATAAATTTAAGTCATGTGTTTATTGATGCACAGCTGTAAATGATCCTGTAAACGCTGGTGTTTAGACTTCTGTAATTTTAATTTAAAACACATTGTTAAACGCAATCACTTGATTTTGAAATGGGACAAAAAAGAATGAGGTCACAAAGTGATTTATAAAACATGATTTGGGTCAAAAGATTATGGTTTTCAAAGGGGTTATTTAAAAAATAATTGATCCACTTAACCTTAAAAAAAACATTGCAGATGCTAATTAACACTATTATTGGATTACCTTACCTAAGTTAACATTGGATAGTCTGAGTCCAGTGCTAATCAGGGGCTGTGAAATCAGCTGACCGTGTTTAAATTATACTCACTGCAGTTTAAAATAAACATCAAACATGTTCACTGTCTGTTGGCCGTAGGCATTTAATTTGTTTAATTCTTAGGCTCTTGGTTTTACAGTTTTGACATTTGCAATATTAGTTTTGCAGGTTCTGTGTATTAAATACCCCCTTTCCACTAGCATAACCTAGCCAAGCCGGAACCTAGCGGAGCCTGACTGGTGAGGCTCAGCTGGTTTGTGTCAGTTCTCTCTATCTCCCTCTTACCCCATTCCTTCTCTATCTTCTCCTTCAGGCTGGCGTGGTCCACTTGGCAGGTGTATCGGTGTTTCTTCTGCTCCTCTGGGCTCACTGTTAGGGTCTTTCTAACCTGGTAGGTTCCGTCATTATTGGGTAACACCTCTCCAACCCACACTCCCTCCTCCAGGGTGTCCTGCCTGTCTCTTACCCAGGTCACATCCACATCTCGAGGGTAGAACCCTGTCACATGACACGTGACCTCTGAACCTGCAGATTCAGTAGCTTTCTTCACAAACAGCCTCACTTTGGGACGGACTGCCAATGAAGAACATAAAAATGGGAACAACATCATGTCACACAGTACAGAGAGTTTCAAAAGTGTTGTTAGGATGTCCTATTAATGATTCAATTAAACAGTTATGATTAAGCACTGGATTTAATTTGACAGGAATTGGATAGGCGTGAAGGAAGCTGCCCTCCTATGAGACCTCTGACAGCTGTCACAGGGCAATCAGAGATGGTTAATGGCAGATATGGGGTTGAATGCATTTAAATGCAAATGCAAATGTATTCATGTATTTGGAATTCTGAATTTGCTCAATGCAAATGAAAATGTGATGCATTTACTACGAAACTAAATACAAATGCAAATATGTGACGAATACCAAATGCATTTCAAATACACTTCCATACAACAGATATTAATTGACTAAGCTCTGAATTACTTCATTAAACCCTTTCAGCAAACTATGTCACAAAATACAGTAGCTTAAAAGAGCTTATGTGTCAAAATAAAATTGTGTTAATTTAAATAAATATGGATGGCCTACTACATTTAATTTAGCCTACATTACACTTATGCTGTATGCAATGACACAGTAGGTTAAGCATATATTATTTATAGCTTTTCGGTCCCCTCTTCGAGTATATTACTTCATTGAAATTGCACTGACTAAAGTTGCTATTTTGAATTAACAGGTAATTAACAGCTAATACCAACACATTACAAACACCTGAATGGAACCATTCAAAAAGTCTAATTAAGCAAATTATTAGTTCAATTTAATAATTGAGAGCTCAGTTTATTCTTTTTACTTGTTTTGATTGTTACATTTAATAAACATTAACTTCTCAAAAGTGGAGTCCTTCAGTTTGCATCTTTCAGGTCGATAAACTTTACCAGCAAAACTGAAACATCTCTCTACTTTATTATTAGTAGTCGTAGTATTGAACAGTTTTCAAATGCATTTGAAATGTTTTTGA
The DNA here is from genome assembly GCA_036884735.1 of Huso huso. Lineage (NCBI taxonomy): Eukaryota > Metazoa > Chordata > Actinopteri > Acipenseriformes > Acipenseridae > Huso > Huso huso. Next base: position 21,039,776 of record CM072682.1, read on the forward strand.
AGCTTCCCTGTGTTTTTAAATACAAATGCAAATACTTGTATTTCAGAATATGCAAATACCAAGTCAGATGCAAATAATTCAGCAGTTTGCATTTGACCCCAAATCTGGTTGATGGGACACATGATCCTGAAAAGGAAGGAAGGAACTTTACAAGAGATGGAAGGAGGTAAGCTCAGCCTTTAAAACCATAGGAGAAAACCAATGAGAAGAACAGGGTGCTGTCGCCTTCCCTGTAGAACAGCAGCAAACTTACAATAGAAATATAGCTCAGTGTTATGAGATTGTTACCTCTCCTTTTCAATGTGTTTTTCCCATGCTTCAAGAACCTTTCCAAGTACAAGAGACACTCTGCTGTATGCTTGTTGACAAAGTAAGCTTTTATGACTTCTGATATCTGTTTAAAGAATGGATCCTGTGCATTCGCAATACAAGTATCGCTCTGTGAATTCACACTAGGAAGATTGTTTCCATCGTACGCATCCTCATATATTAACCGTGACGTCCCATCATCATCCAGCTCGCAGCCCGCCACCCTCTGGAACGTGTGAACTCCTGGAGTACAAACACAAATGAAAAGCTCTACTAGGATGCTTCAGTAGCAAACGCTTATTAATTAATACAGTTTCAATCAATCAAATTTTATATAGCATCTTTCAAGGTGGGCCACCTTCACAAAGTGTTATTTCAGACCTGCAACCTTTTCTCATACCGTATAAAGTATTATTATTTTTTTTAATTTGGAATTGCCAATTATTTTACCCCGTTCTTTCCCCAATTTAGAATGGCCAATTATTTTTAAGACCCTTTCTCAACGCTGCAATCCCTGCAGTAACTCAGTGAGACTGGGATTACCCAGCCAACTTGAACCCTCCCAATTGTGTACCACTCCCTGGGAACTCTCGGCCATAGTCGGCAATGGCATAGCCCCGGATTTGAACCTGCGATCTCTGAGCTTTAGGACACATCCTGCACTTCAGCAAGCACCTTAGCTGGATGCGCCACTTGGGAGCCCCCAACGTCTTCCCCATCTCTAACCAGACACTTTTGGTTACAGTTTTGGAAACAGTTGGGTTTTCACTACTGTAGCGAGCAGTTTGGAGTCGTTTTCATTTCTTGTTTAAGTGGTACTCAACGACGGTCCTCAAGACTTGTGTCTGCTGATTTTTGTTCCATCTGATCTCCAGTTACTTACTATTTGCTTAATTAGACTTTTTAAAATTTTTTAGCTTATAAAAAGTTGGAGAATTCAAGTTCCTTTTATAATTATGTAACTTGAATCCTCCAACTGTTTAAAATAATTAAAACACTTTGATTTGGCCAATTATTAGTTACATTATGGGTTCAATTTGACATTGGGATTAATTAAATGTTATTGTCCAAGACTAGCATTACTTGAGGTCTTTAAAACTAAATATAAGGGTTTGTTCAGAGAAATAATTAGCTTTCAATATAAAATAGGGGTGATCTATGGATGATGTGTTCCATATCCTACTCTGTGTGTCTGATAGAATAGGTGTGTGTGTGTGTGTGTGTCTGTACTCACCTCTTGAATGGTTAAAGCATTTCATTAGGGTTTCTAATTTCTCTTTGTAAAGTTGCTCATTGTTGAAAGCATGTAAACTACTTTCTTCCCAGTCTTTCTGGCTAACAGCCTTCTCTAACCAGTTGTAGTGCGAGACTGGCTGCAAGTTATTGCTGTTAAAGCTTGCCAATATCACATCGTTGAACATCCCCACTGCAAAAAACTCTGGATGCCACGTTTCTCCGGTGGTCTTTGTGAAACTCCATATCATTGTGTTTGTTCCTGGAATAGGACAGAAACAACATCTAACACAGGGTAAACTGCTGAACTGTGAGAGCTGTTGCACGTGTGTTAAGAACATAAGAAAGTTTACAAAACGAGAGGAGGCCATTCGGCCCATCTTGCTTGTTTGGTTGTAGTAGCTGATTGCTCCCAGAATCTCATCAAGCAGCTTCTTGAAGGATCCCAGTGTGTCAGATTCAACAACATTACTGCGGAGTTGTTTAAGGTAACAGAGAGTTCATTTAGTACAGTATGTTACTTTACGCTAAAATCATTGTTCCCCTAGTAGCACTTAACCTTCCAGCTGCCTTCCCGTGTTTCCATCATGCTGAAAAAAAGAGTTTTGCTCTTCTACTCTTTTCAAAGCAGTCAGTGTTATAGTTTGGTTATTTAAAAAAAAAATGTTTTTAACAAGATCAATTCAGTACTGTTAAATTGAAAGTTATAATGCCTGCAAATATAAAACTTGATTTATTTTCCATGACAAAAAGCTAAAGTTTTCAGGGACGAAATAATTCAGTATGTGTTAAAAGAGCATCAACTGTCTCTTGTCTTTTTCACGAGAATAGCAATATGATGGTTTCACAGACTCAGATTAGAGCTAATCTTGGACTACTCAATGTTTATTTAGGTAACGTAATTCTAGACAAGGGTTATTCCAGATCGGTGAAACCAGCTGTAAATGTTCAAATTGTGAAATGCTTATTTGTTTTTAAGTCGGTGATTGACCGAAGTGTAGCATAAATAGAAAACTTACCGGCAGAAGCTGACTTCAGGAGAACTAGTAGCAGAAGTACAGGCAGGGTCTGATATTGAGTTCCCAGTAGAGAAACAACCATTTCTGCTGCTCACCTCGAAAATGAATCAAGTAAGAAATCAAATCCAGATACTTGCAGGAAAACAACTACCTTCAATGGTATTGTTTGTGATCATTGGATTTCTTTAGGTGGAGAATAATGCTACAGAAACGTGTCTCAGCAAGTAGCGATTATACAGTCAATAGTCAGTGTAAGCAGAATTCTGAAAACAGGGAAGCACGGTACTTTCCCCCCAAAAAATACACAACAGATAAGCTGTCATGTTTTAATATCACATGACTGCACTTTGGACTACACTTATGGCATGATCATCAAAAGAGGCAATATAACAATTAGGATATTAAATATAAAAGCTGCAGAAATGAATGTGTGGCCTGTGTGACTGGCTTGCAAAGCAGCTTACTCTTGTACATTAAAGACGATTTCACAAGAATAATATTTAAGCATCTGAGCCCGAAGGAGTGGGCTTAATCGTGGGGTAATGCCCTCCTCATGCAGTTACATGGCCGAGCCGAAGGCGAGAGCATTAACGTAACTCAAAATAGGAGGCTGTGTGGTCCAGTGGTTAAAGAAAAGGGCTTGTAACCAGAAGGTCCCCAGTTCAAATCCCACCTCAGCCACTGACTCATTGTGTGACCCTGAGCAAGTCATTTAACCTCCTTGTGCTCCGTCTTTCGGGTGAGACATAGTTGTAAGTGACTCTGCAGCTGATGCATAGTTCACACACCCTAGTCTCTGTAAGTTGCCTTGGATAAAGGCGTCTGCTAAATAAACAAATAATAATAATAATAAAAATGCATTAACAGGCTCAAATGCTATTAGAATATGGATACGTCACAAAAAAAATGTAGGCCAATAGTATTTTTCGTGATTTTATCAAGGATTTATCGGATTGATTTGGAACGGTGATTAAACATACTTTGAATACTAACATTCGGGCGGGCATGACCGTGGTTTAAGACCGCCTGATTGACCAATCAGGTTACCGGAAATCTCCTATCTATATTCTAATGGGTAATAAATATATGGTATTTTATTTCACTGTAAAGATACATGTAAAAAATAAGTGAACATGTGTCACAAGTGGGTTTTTTGTGTACTGTTTTTTTTCTTTTTCTTTTTTTTTACTGGAATCTGCTTATCTCAACCCCCAGTTGGTTTTATGTGGTTGTGGCTGACTGGGGATAGAGCATTTTCTCCCCAGCAACTGGAAGTCCCGCCTGGTTAGCGCCACAGCCAAGGTCCAGGCAGGACTATATAAGGGGCTGGATTTGAGAGCAGAGGAGGAACACGGAAGACAGGAAGAACCAGGAAGGAGTGCGTGCAGGCAGAGTACGCAGCCTTGGGGGAAAATATACTGTTTTTGAATATTTTGGGAAACGACTATTTGGCAACAAGAACTTTGTTGTGGGGACGGACTAGCACTGGGACAACATTCCGGAACGGGTTTGGAGTTTTTTTCTTGTTTCTTTTTGTTGTGTCGCGACCGTATAGCGGTTGGTTGTATTTTCTTTTACTTGTTTTTGTTGTGTTTTTTCCTTTCTCTGTGAGTTGGGTGGCAATAATTCCTCCATTTAAGGATTTTACAAACACTTTTTTTTTGGATCTACACAAATAGCTATTTATTTTTGGGACACTTGTTTCTTTTTTTGTTTCGTTTGTAGAGCAAGGGACGGGTGTAACTGCTCGGGGTCCCAGTGTTAGTCCAGGACGTTTGGGCCCCCCATGGATCTTTGATAGGGGGCAAATCGTTTTCATTGATCTCTGGAAGAGGGGAAAAGACAATCAATTGTCAAGTTCCGTGTTAACTGTTTTATCTACACTGCTTACCTGTACTGGTTGGCCCCCTGCACCCCCGTCAGAGTGTGCTTGAGGCCTCCAGTGCCTACCTTGCCTTTAGTTCTGGAGTCCAGCTTCCAGGTCGGGTCCGGTGGCAGCAGACGGAATCGGGGCGAGGTCCAGGGAGCGTGGCGAGAGAAAGAGAGGAGAGAAACGCGGGGTTAGAGATCGGTCGAAGGGAAGTCACCAGAACCTCTGGGTGGAGGGTGTAGTTTACTTACCTGTGTGTCAGTTCCTGACGGCCCTTTTCTTTGCCCCGCTCTCCTGTCTCGGGTCCTTTGGAGGCGGAAGCCGTTCGGCAGTGGAGAGATCCAGCAGGGGTGGTGGTTACCACATCGGTAGGAGGAAACAGCAATGGACCAAGCGAGTCGGGGGGAAGCCCCGGGAGCGTGGGGTCTTCCTTGTTTGTTTTGTCAAACAGTAATTGTCCATGCGCATGAACTTTTTTTCTTTTTTCGGAGACCGTGACCAACAGGAGGGGACTGCCTAGTGTGCAGTGTTTTTTTTGTTCTTTCTTTTGGGATCTCCCTTTTGAAATTTTAACTTATTTTTTTGTATTGTGTGGTTTGGTTTTAACAATTTTTTACCCTGTTGAGAACAATAAAATTTGTTTTACCAGATGCCGTTCCATTGTGTGTGTGGGGGAACCCGGGGAACAAAAAACCTACACGGGGAACGAAATAACTATTCGGTTACTAAGGTCCTTGCCTTACCAAAAACAAGGTGGCGTAGTCATCAGCTACATACAGACGTGCTCAAATTTGTTGGTACCCTTACAGCTCATTGAAATAATGCTTCATTCCTCCTGAAAAGTGATGAAATTAAAAGCTATTTTATCATGTATACTTGCATGCCTTTGGTATGTCATAGAATAAAGCAAAGAAGCTGTGAAAAGAGATGAATTATTGCTTATTCTACAAAGATATTCTAAAATGGCCTGGACACATTTGTTGGTACCCCTTAGAAAAGATAATAAATAATTGGATTATAGTGATATTTCAAACTAATTAGTTTATTTAATTAGTATCACACATGTCTCCAATCTTGTAATCAGTCATTCAGCCTATTTAAATGGAGAAAAGTAGTCACTGTGCTGTTTGGTATCATTGTGTGCACCACACTGAACATGGACCAGAGAAAGCAAAGGAGAGAGTTGTCTGAGGAGATCAGAAAGAAAATAATAGACAAGCATGGTAAAGGTAAAGGCTACAAGACCATCTCCAAGCAGCTTGATGTTCCTGTGACAACAGTTGCAAATATTATTAAGAAGTTTAAGGTCCATGGAACTGTAGCCAACCTCCTGGGCGCGGCCGCAAGAGGAAAATCGACCCCAGATTGAACAGAAGGATAGTGCGAATGGTAGAAAAAGAACCAAGGATAACTGCCAAAGAGATACAAGCTGAACTCCAAGGTGAAGGTAATCGTCAGTTTGTGATCGCACCATCTGTCGCTTTTTTGAGCGAAAGTGGGCTCCATGGAAGAAGACCCAGGAGGACTCCACTTTTGAAAGAAAAACATAAAAAGCCAGACTGGAATTTGCTAAAATGCATATTGACAAGCCACAATCCTTCTGGGAGAATGTCCTTTGGACAGATGAGTAAAAACTGGAACTTTTGGCAAGTCACATCAGCTCTATGTTCACAGACGAAAAAATGAAGCTTTCAAAGAAAAGAACACCATACCTACAGTGAAACATGGGGGGGCTCGGTTATGTTTTGGGGCTGCTTTGCTGCGCCTGGCACAGGGTGCCTTGAATCTGTGCAGGGCACAATGAAATCTCAAGACTATCAAGGCATTCTGGAGCGAAACGTACTGCCCAGTGTCAGAAAGCTCTGTCTCAGTCGCAGGTCATGGGTCCTCCAACAGGATAATGACCCAAAACACACAGCTTAAAGCACCCAAGAATGCCAATTACTTTTGTCAGTTTCAAGTTATTTCAGAGAAAATTGTGCATTCTTTGTTTTTTGTGGAGGGGTACCAACAAATTTGAGCACGTCTGTAGGTACACTAGCTAGGTTATCTCAGGTCACCCTACCCGTGACACACGCATGAAGTAATTTCTAATGTTTAACCCTGCTTCACTGACAGATCTTGTTATTTATTTATTTTTTGGATTTATTTATTAGCAGATACCCCTATCCAGGGGGATTTACAGTGGTTACAAAATATCACAATATGTGGTGTAGTTTAAAGTACAAGTACAAAATATAGTAAATAAATAGTTACAATGAAGAGCAAATACAAATAATGTGAATATTGAAGTACAAAACCATTAAGTGCAAATACAAATGAATGTTATTATTGCAGCTAATTTAATGATGCATCAGAGGATTTATTGATTACTTGTTGGATTATTTATTTGTAAAATAAATAATAATTAGGATACTTAGTCATAAATTCATTATTACAAATGTTACAGACTAGAAATTATGTTAGATGCAATAATACATTGCTAACATTAACAAAAATATCTTCATACAATCAACAGGGTTTGCACGGCTAGAACAAGATTATATAGTACATGGTTTTCAGTAACATTGTGATTTCCAGTAGGTTATAAAACTTAACAGAAAATGTTGTTGACCTTAAACTTTCACTTTGAAATGTTGTTAATGTACCGGGTTATATATTACCCGTGTGTTTATATATATATAATCTTGCCTTTACAACGTGACAGAACATTAACATTTTACAATTAAAGCAGGACAAAACTCAGAACACTATTCTCAAACGTTCGAGAGGGACATTCGAGGATAAATGATGTGATTTTCAAATGTATTCTCCTATTTGCGATTCTCAAGGCAGCGAATTTGTGTATTCCTACGTGTGATTCTCATCGCAAAAATGTGAGTTTTTTCTCCTCTAGTCGAATGTATTCACCAGGTCAGGAGTTGTTCAAATAATTACACAGAGAATAAATACACAGAGAATTGTGAGGGTCTGGAACCAACTCCCCAGTAATGTTGTTGAAGCTGACACCCTGGGATCCTTCAAGAAGCTGCTTGATGAGATTCTGGAATCAATAAGCTACTAACAACCAAACGAGCAAGATGGGCTGAATGGCCTCCTCTCGTTTGTAAACTTTCTTATGTTCTTATGTTCTTAATTCTCCTGAATTATATAAAGGATTCTGAACAGTGCTTTTTGTATCTAGTGGAAATTGATTATTTTTATAAAAGCGCTTTTGAACACCTGATGCATTCGGTATTCTGTTTTAAAAGAGTCAAAGTTTTAAATTTTAATACCGTACCACAAGTATGAGCTGATATTTAAATCAGGTGGCATAGAAATGCCCAGTGAATCAATGTTAACCTATTAAGTGTAGTTCAGGGGGTGTAGCTAGGCCCCCTGCGCCCTATCATCTTCTTCTATCAAATTAATCTACTCTATTTAATGCATAGCCACCTACACGTAGTTGTCCTGCATTTTTTCGTTTCCTCCTCCTCCTCTAGAATCTCAATCGCCTTTGCATCGGTCTCCTCTGGGGGGTTAGGGATTCCACTTTCTCCATCCCTTTGTTAAGCGCTGCTTCATTTACCTCATAGAGGAGGGTTCTCTGTGAGTCAGAGGGGACCCCCGGCCAAACCCCTCCTTTAGCATGCATGATCCCTTGTCTTCTCTTTCAGGTTTTGATGCCTCTATTTATGTGAGGGCCCCAAGCGGTGGAACCCCTCTTGTTTGTTGGGTCTCCTCAAAGACGGTGGCTCCCCTCCTGTCTGTTGGGTCTCCTCAGTGAGGGTGGCCCCCCTACTGCATATGTTGGGTCATTGAAGAGCCAGAACTGCTTTTACGTGTTAATATTACTCATCAATGTGTTTTCTTTCTGGTTCGCAAGCTTCTTCATATGTCGGGTCATCTCAGAGACAGTGATCCCCCTCCTGTTTGTTGTGTCTCCTCAATGACGGAACACCCCTTTATATGCGTAGAGCCTTCGAAGGACGGAGCCTCTCTCTTTATATGTTCTATTTGTTACTAACGTTATGTCCTAAACATTACAGCAAGTGGCCGAGCTCCACCCCGTGAATTAGAACATAAATGCATAAATACAATGAGCAAGAAAATAACTTGAAGAAATTATATATTGTAGCCGTAGAATTTCATAAACATTTTGAACAGAAGACACCTGCAGTTGAAGTAATCGTCCCTGATACAAGCGACCGCAATGCAAATCTGCCAAGTGCACAAGACTCAACTGAGTAAACTGTGGAACTTATATTCAGGTATCTGCTGTTGTGATTTATAAACCCCATTCTATGTATTTAACTGTTTATTTGTTATGTGTGTATAAACGCATGCTATTTTTTTTTTTACAGGCAGTTTCGTTAGCTAGCCTGTGCGTGTTGTTATGTAGCCTTTTGTACTGTACACATAGGAGATACAACCCCATTTATTTTACATTTTTGGTCAGCTATTTACATAGTTACACTTGTGCAGTTATGTATATAGTCTTAATAAACATGTAGGCTATATACACTAATTTATTTTCAAATGTTCATTTATTTATAGGCTATATTTCGTTTTTTGTGGTTGCGCTTTATGCAATAGATCTGTATGCTACAGCAATTTCTGTGTGAGTTTCGGTGTGGAGATGCTTTATGTGCCTTGCCTGAATAAAACTACAACCTATGTTCTTTTATTTATGTCATTTTTAATAGCATAGCCCTACTGGTTGTTCTAGGTATTAGTATGAACGCGATCGTAGTGTTAAAATGTGGTAACTTCTTTCTCCCTTTGGCATCTTTGGCCCACAGATTTGGATATAAGCAAGCGCTGAGACACCAGTCCCCTGTGGTAATTTATGTTAATTGAGAAAAGCTAATGCACGGTTTGAATAAATCTGAGTAAAAAGAGATTCTCATGCCGCTTTGCGAACAGAGAATAAATGTGAATCCTGACTTGAGAATCGATGGAGCATACGTGATTCGATTTCCATATTCCCCTGGAGAGCCAATTCTCCTAAAAATGTGAACGTTTGAGAATAGTGCCCATACTCATATTTGGCATAGTGAGCATTTTGTATATGAAAGGAAGATATAAAGAGTGGGTCTGTGTACAATTTATGTCTTGTTTCAAAGACCCTGACTACATTACTTAAATTACCAATGAGCAGACCAAGACTAGTGCTAATCGGGGTCTGTGAACCAGTCGAAAGAGTGGCTATCTGAAAAGTAATTTAATCCAATCTACAGGTTCATATGTGTAATGGTTAACACATGTCATTTACTGCAAATTATCAAACTTACACCTTGGGTACACAACATTGAACATTTAGAAGCCACAGTCAGCCCAGCACAGGTAGTATTCTTCCATTTTAAATTATTGTGAAATAATATATACTGCAGACTTGGAGTCAAATGCATTTAAATGCAAACTGCTGAAGTATTTGCGTTTGACTTGGTAGTTGCATATTCTGAAATACAAGTATTAGCATTTGTATTTAAAATCATGGGAAAGCTTGAAAAACATTTCAAATGCATTTAAATTCTGTTCAATACTACTACAAATAATAAAATACAGATTTCTCATTTTTGTTGGTAAAGTTTATCGACCTGAAAGATGCAAACTGAAGGACTCCACTTTTGAGAAGTTAATGTTGATTAAATGTAGCAATCAAAACAAGTAAAAAGAATAAACTGAGCTCTCAGTTATTAAAATGAACCCTCAATCCAACAAATAATTTGACTTTTAAATGGTTTCACTTATACATGTAAACAATTGAAGATTTCAAGTTACTTAATACAATATTAGACATAGTAAATTGAATTAGTTCAACTGAGGGTTCAATGAAGTAATTCAGAGCTCAATCAATGAATATCTGTTGTATGGAAGTGTATTTGAAATGCATTTGGTATTCATCACATATCTGCATTTGTATTTAGTTTGGTAGTAAATGCATCATATTTGCATTGAGCAAATTCAAATTTTCAAATACATGAAGACATTTACACTTGCATTTTCACCCCTTGTCTGGTATACTGGTCCTTTGTCTTGATTAGTATTTCTGGTGTATCACCAGGATAAGAATGGTAGCTGGCACAATATGCAGAGGGCACCAGCAAGACACTAGCTTCATCCTCTTGATGACCTCTTTCCTAAATAAGAGAAGTTTTACTGTTACAGTAAATCACATCTGATGAGCCACGGGACACTTCCTTTAGCGTTATCCTAATGCTTCAGACACTGACAGATCATTTCACCTAACCCAAAACTTGTGATGCACTCTATCACATAACATACAGGTAGTGGACAAAAAAAAAATGGAAACACCTGGGTAAATGAGGGACACCAAGTATATTGAAAACAAGGGCTTCCACACAGGTGTGGCTCATGCGTTAAATTATTATTATTATTTATTTCTTATTTCTTAGCAGACGCCCTTATCCAGGGCGACTTACAATCGTAAGCAAATACATTTCAAGTGTTACAATAAGAGCAAGAAATACAATAACTTTTGTTCAAGCAAAGTACAAGTGTGACAAACCACAATTCAATAATACAGCAGATAATAGTGATAGTGACATCAGGATATGATTAAATAGTGATAGTTACATCAGGATATGATTAAATACAAAGTACTACAGGTTAAATACTTGGCAGATTACAGTATTCTGAAGTACAGGATTAAATGCAGTAAAATAGGGGGCAGATAAGAGCAAAATAAAGCACATTTACATGAAGGGTGATAGTGTCCCAGGATACAAACAGAGGAGTTCTACAGGTGCTGTTTGAAGAGGTGAGTCTTAAGGAGGCGCTGAATGTGGTCAGGGACTGGGCAGTCCTGACATCTGTGGGAAGGTCATTCCACCACTGCGGAGCAAGGGTGGAGAAGGAGCGGGCTCTGGAGGCAGGGGAGCGTAGCGGAGGTAGAGCTAGTCTTCTAGTGCAGGCGGAGCGGAGAGGTCGAGTGGGGGTGTAGGGAGAGATGAGGGTCTGGAGGTAGCTGGGTGCAGTCTGGTCAAGGTATCTGTAGGCTAGTACAAGAGTCTTGAACTGGATGCGAAGGTGATCGGGAGCCAGTGGAGGCGAGCGGAGTAGTGGAGTAGCGTGGGTGAAGCGAGGCAGAGAGAACACCAGGCGGGCAGCAGAGTTCTGAATGAGCTGGAGCGGATGGGTGGCGGACGAGGGAGGCCAGCCAGGAGGGAGTTGCAGTAGTCTAGGGCGGAGAGTACCAGGGCCTGGACCAGGAGCTGGGTAGCATAGTTGGTGAGGAAGGGTCGGATTCTTCGGATGTTGCTCAGGAAGAATCGGCAAGTGCGTGCCAGAGTGGAGATGTGCTGGGAATAAGAGAGGCAGGGGTCAGGGTGACTCCAAGGTTCTTAGCTGAGGAAGAGGGAGAGAGTGGTAGATTCCAGAGGAACAGAGATAGAGAGATCAGAGGAGGGGGAGGAGGAGGAAAGAAAAGGAGGTCAGATTTAGAGAGGTTGAGTTTGAGGTGATGCGAGTGAATCCAGGAGGAAATAGCAGACAGACAGGTAGAGATACGGGAGGAGATGGTGGAGTCAGAGGTGGGGAAGGAGAGGAAAATCTGAGCATCATCAGCATAGAAATGGTATGAGAAACCATAGGATGCGATGAGGGGGCCCAGGGAGCGGGTGTAGAGAGAGAACAGGAGAGGACCCAAGACTGACCCTTGGGGGACTCCAGTTAAAGAGAGGGTGAGGTGTGGAGGTTGCTCCACGCCAGGTTACCTGGTAAGTGCGGTTGGATAGGTAGGAGGAGAACCAGGCCAGAGCAGTGCCAGAGATCCCCAGGTCCCCAGGTTAAATAAGCAAATAACATCCCAGCATGCTTAGGATCATGTATAAAAATGCTAGACAGGCCTGGTTGCCTATAATTATGCAAGAGGAGACCTCAGTGAGTTTGAAAGAGGGGTGATTGTTGGGGTGTGTTTTTCAGAAGCTTCAGTGACCAAGACAGCTCAACTTGTTGATGTTTCACGAGCAACGGTGTCTAAGGTGATGTCGGCATGGAACTCCGAGGGAAAGACATCATCAGCAAAGGGCAACAGCGTGTGGAAGCGCATACTCCAGGATCGTAATATCTGTGCATTAATTCGAAGTGCAAGGCAAAACAGGCAAGCAACTGCAGATCAATTGACTGTAAATTTCAACCTGGGGCGCGAGCAGCCAGTTTCATCAAAAATGTTCCACGAGAACTCCACAGAGCAGGATACCATAGTGGCCCAACGCCCTATTAAGTGACTGTACATTGGTGTTTCCACTTTTTTGTCCACTACCTGTACATTATGTTTTTGGACAGGCTACATTAGCCATGAGAAAGACGCAGAATCTCCTGTGCCCACTTAAAAGACTAGCAATTTCAATGGACTGCTTATATCTGGTCCCGTGCTCTGTTATGTGACCACGCTAAATTTAAAATTACTTAAATGAATAATAATAAAAAAATACATAAGATGTTATGACCCTCATTATAAACAATCAAGGCCACTGAGTGTGCCCATTCAGAGTGTTCACGTGGCAGAAAGTGGAGTTCTCTCAGTTACAGATATACAAAGGCAATAAAGAACGATAACGTACATTTATTTAGATTATATGTAGCGGGTGCTACCTGTTAAGTGAGTTTCATCACTGAGAGAATATGGCAGGTGTAATTGATTAACTGCATTCAATTGGATAAATCGTTTCACCTCATTACCATTTAAAGGGCCGTGTAAACGGAGTCACGGGAGTTGCAAGGCTGCGGGAATGTCGGCTCCACACGTTTCTTTGCGAGTATGCCCTGTGAATGGAGGTAGTATAATCGTTTTGAGCTCACTTTTGGTCTGAACTGTTTCAGTTAAAGCTGTGTATATGGCTGTTAAGCAGTCTGTGGTTGTAATCAACCTGTACCTGCGTTGGGAAAAGTTTGGGCTGATGTAGTATTTGAGAGTCCTTATAGGCGTTAAGCTTATAAACGTTTTGAAATTAGTTGTGTGCGTCTGTATTCCCGGAGCCTTGCACGCTGCCCGTTAGAAGGAAAATGTGTACTTTCTTAGCTTAGGTTATTTAAAGGGGATTGATTGGTGTTCTATTGGGTTAGAGTGAACTTGAGTAATTCAGTGCTTACTATAGTACCCCATGTTAATCTGTATCCTCATTGAATGAGAGTAACACTGGTAGCAATGTTATTGGAGAGTGATTTGCTGTATTGTGGGTTATTTTTGTGTGGTGGATTATTATTATTTTGTGTGATATTCATTTGGTTTGGAGTGCACCAGTTATTTGGTTCTAGTATTATGTTTAACTGTTTAGGGTACTAATTACTTGTTTTACCACAATTGTCCTGATTCTATGAGCTGTCTGTTTAACTGTACAATTATCTGTATGAAATGTAATCTTTAACTACTTCATTGATGGTAATTGTATTTGCACTGAATTCAATTTCTAATTATCCCACTGCTGGTAATTGTAGCCTACCTGTTTTAAAACCTGATTGTGGATTATTTCATTGATGTTAATTGTAATATACTCTTGTTACTTGCCTGCTATTGTGAGTCCTGTATTTTAATCATGCATGTGATCTTTTAACAGAAGCTGTGTTTCATAAATAAAGTGTTATACTTTGATCTCTTGTTTGTCACTCCTTGTCTTTGCCCAGTATAATGTTTTAATGCCCTATATAACGAACCTGTGTATTTTGAGCGATCTGGTAAATTAAAACTAAATTCTGAAGGCGTAATACCTTCAGTGGCGTAGTCTGGCTTCAGGGTTAATTGGTATACATGGTTTCCAATTGTCACTCTCTAAAGACCCCCTCACCCCCCACTTGCTACATGTATATACAGTATATTCTGTACACTTTTGCATAACAGGATTTAAGAAACAGACATAGCTATATTTGTGTTTGTATTTTGTGGCTTTTTTTTAATAAAAAGGTGAACAAAAAGGAAATTGTTCTTTCCAGTGTGATATGTTGCGGTACTGGGTCTGGGAGGAGGAGGTGTTGATTGGGTTTCTGGAAAGATTAAAGACATAAATAATCAAAGCAAAATACCGGGAATAGTCGCATGGTTAGGTGCACAGAGACAGATATCTGTGAATGGAGACCTACAATTGATAGCAAATAAACAATTAACTTCCAACTTTAAATCAGGAGAATAAATGTTTATTTTTTTAAAACAGAAAAAAATATAGCAAGAAGGTTAACAGACATAATGTTATTAATAGAGAATGGGAAAAGAAACCGAAATTGATACTGCATACTGCGAGTCTGATCCTGATGGTGTCCTGTTGGGCAGGAGATGTGTGTCTCAGTAAAGGGGGTGCACGTGGTATAGCAGCCTTAGATCTAGGCAGAAGGGGGCGTGCTTACCATTTTATAGATGAGACCGAATTATAATATGTTCTTAAAATTTGAAATATTTGCATTTGTCCAAGGAAGAACCTCTCTCATAATTTTAGGATATGTTATGGTTTTTAAATAAAAAGCTAAGAAAAACTGAAATGCTAGATCATACTTGCAGAAGTATTCACCCCCCTGCAAAGTTTTCAAATTTTGTTGAATTACAAATAATGTATGCACAGTTTTTCAAACACACTTTTTTTTTTTTTATTCAAAGCTGTAGTGGTTAAACTGAACACTGTTATATGAGGAGGAGGTTAAATGTCAGCAAAACTTGCAAAGAAAATGTACAAAATGAAATTTACTGGTTGCATAAGTATTCATCCCCTTAAGTCAGTACTTGGTAGAAGCACCTTTTGCAGCAATTACTGCTATGAGTCTTTTTGGATAGGTCTCTACTAGCTTTGCACAGTAGGATGGTGAAATTTTTGCCCATTCTTCACGGGAAAATTGCTCCAGTTCTGATAAGTTTGTTGGGGATCGTTGATGGACATGCAATCTTCAATTCTCGCCATAAATATGATTATATTCAAGTTAGGACTTTAACTGGGCCATTCAATAACATTCATTCTCTTCTTGTTCAACCGCTCCAGTGTGGCTTTGGCTTTGTGCTTCGGGTCATTGTCCTGCTGAAATGTGAATTTCCTCCCCAGTTTCAGAGTCCTGGCTGACTCAAATAGGTTTTTGTCAAGGATTCGCCTGTACTTTGCACCATCCATTCTCCCCTCTATCCTGACAAGCTTCCCAGTCCCTGCTGAAGCATCCCCATAACATGATAGTGGTTAGGACTCTGGACTCTTGACCGGAGGGTCGTGGGTTCAATCCCAGGTGGAGGACACTGCTGCTGTACCCTTGAGCAAGGTACTTTACCTAGATTGCTCCAGTAAAAACCCAACTGTATAAATGGGTAATTGTATGTAAAAAATAATGTGTAACAAATAATGTAATTGAATGTAAAAATAATGTGATATCTTGTAACAATTGTAAGTCGCCCTGGATAAGGGCATCTGCTAAGAAATAAATAATTATAATAATAATGATGCTGCCACCACCATGCTTGACAGTTGGGATGGTGTTGACTGGGTGATGTGCAGTGTTGGGCTTGCGCCAGACTTGGAATTTAGACCGAAAAGTTCAATTTTTGTCTCGTCTGACCACAAAACCTTTTTCCATCTACATGCTTTTTTCGTAAATTCAATACGTGCTTTAAGATGAGGCTTTTTGAGTAATGGCTTCTTTCTTGCCACCCGTCCATACAGGCCAGCTTTGTGTAGGGACCGGCTTATTGTTGATGTGTGACCACTGACTCCCATCTCAGAAACAGAACTTTGATCTCTCAAGGTCATTGTTGGCTTCAGAGTGACATCCCGAACCAGTTTCCTGCTTGTCCGGCTGCTCAGTTTGGGAGGGTGACCTGATCTGGGTAGTGTCTGGGTGGTATGATGCATCTTCCACTTCTTAATGATGGACTTCACTGTGCTGAGAGGGATAATCAGTGCCTTTGAAATTTTCTTCTACCCTTCTCCTGCTCTGTGCCTCTCTACCACTTTATCCCTGACTTGTTTTGAAAGCTCCTTGGTCTTCGTGGTTGCTTTGTTGGATCACTATGCGAGTTGCAGCTTGAAAGTCTTTATATACCTGAGGGAAATTATCTGCAAGTTAAACCACTTTGAGTACACACAGCCTGAAACCATTTCACTAATTTTGTGACCTTTTAAACAAATAATTTACACCTGAGCTGATTTAGGGCTGCAGTGGCAAAGGGGTTGAATACTTATGCAACTGAGATTAATCTGTTTTTCTCTGTAAATCTTACTTATTTATATTCTATATGCATTTTTTAACTTTATCAATGTGGAGTAGTTTGTGTAGATTCTACATGTAAAGTCTATTTTGAAAGTGTTGTGGAGGTGCCAACAAAATGTGAAAACTGTACAGGGGGTGAATACTTCTGCAGATCGATAGGTAGGTAGATAGATAGATAGATAGATAGATAGATAGATAGATAGATAGATAGATAGATAGATAGATAGATATACTGTATATACATTGTTTTTCTTGATTAATTTTGGTATGTTCCAGGGGGGACTGAAAAGTTATAAATAGTCTGAGTCAAGCCCTGCCAGGGTTAAGCTGAATCCACACTGGATGCGAGTGAAGCAATCAACGTCGCCAAATGTCAATCCACACCAGATGCCAATTGGAAATAAATACAAGACCCTGCCCATGCTTTCTTATTGGACATACTAGAAATGGGTGGTCCCAAAACAGGGCGTGTTATACAGTGGGTGGTAATGTTGCTTCTGATTGGTCAGTTTCATTCCAGTTGTGCAATGGAAAAGAAAAATAGAGACAGTTTCTATTTTAGCGAACCGTGGTTCTATACTGTTTTAACCTCCCATTCTGAGGTGTCTGCACTGCCTGTGATTAATAAAAATACAGCCATCTGGGAGCAAATAAATCTTTTGTCATCCCTTCTTTATACCTACACACCGGTCCATAACAACCTCTTTGAAGGTGTTCCATAACTTATATGTAGTTTGGATCTTATCACTTAAATATAGCAGGCAGGAGAGGCACAATTAGTATGCTTAAGAACGTACATGAGAACTCTTTACCCATCTCCCTTAGTTAATATCCAGTCATTACAGATACGGTGAAATTAGAACATTCTTTACCATATATTTTGTCTCACTATTGAGCAGCCTACCTTGTGTAAACACTATTGGTCCCTGTGAGAGTCTGACTCCGTTTCTTGAGTCCTCCACCTCACTAACCGCACGTTGCACTCTTCTTGCAGGACAGACCGGATTGCACTGGTTAGGGATGGCATTCTTGTGGCAGACAATGACATCACAAAACAAAAACACTTTAGGGTGCTTATCAAACTTGAAGACATGGATGCTGAACCGTTGTTTTCTCTTGTCAAGTAATGTAAAATCTTGGAATGTAATATCCATGGGACAACTGTAAGACAGAATGTTAAAACAGCATCTCCATTATAAATAACTAACACATAGTAAATATTGGCCAAAGCGGATCAACTGAAAATATACTTTAAATTATTTTTATCACAGATGTTCTACCTAATTTGAAGCGTCCCAATTATTTTTTCTTCTCACAATTGCGGTTCCCCACTCAGTTCAGGAATACTGAACTTCAGTGGGATGACCAAGCCAGCTTTTCTACCCAGGAAATGGAATGCTGATGTCAGTGAGCTACCCTTACCCCAGTGGGCAACACCTTTAAACTCTAACCCTAACCTTGAAGCCAGCCCGGAAGGTGTCCTGTTCTGAGCTCACGGGCAGCAGTATGGAGTAGTGGTTAGGGTTCTAGACTCCTGAGCAGACATCGTGGGTTAAATCCCAGGTTGTTGCTGTACCCTTGAGCAAGGTACTTTACCAAGATTGCTCCAGTAAAAACCCAAATTTATAAATTGGTGCCAGAATTTGTATGTAAAAAAATAATGTACTGGGGGGGCTCCCGACTGGCGCATCCAGTAAAGGCGAAGGAGTGCAGGATACTCCCTATAGGCCAGAGGTCTCTGGTTCAAATCCAGGCTATGCCATCACCGGCTTTGGCCGGTAGCTCCCAGGGGCCACCTCCTGGGCAGGGAGGGCTCTAGTCAGCTGGGTAATCCCTGTCTCATTGCACACCAGCGACACCTGTGTTGTAACCAGATCTGCGTTAGTCCTCCGTCGCAATAGGTCTGGTTAGCTTCACTGTCTGCAAGCGGGTGGCTTGACGGTGAGACAGGGTTTTAAATAATTGGCCATTCCAAATTAGGAGAAAAACGGGGGTAAAATAATTGGCTATTCCAAAATAAATTTTATATATATATACATTATATATATATATATATATATATATATATAAAATATATATATATATATATATATATATATGCATATATACAGTGGCTCTCAAAAGTATTCACCCCCCCTTGGACTTTTCCACATTTTATTGTGTTACAACATGGAATCAAAATGGATTTAATTAGGAGTTTTTGCCACTGATCAACACAAAAAAAGTCCATAATGTCAAAGTGAAAAATAAAATCTACAAATTGTTCTAAATTAATTACAAATGCAAAACAGAAAATAAATGATTGCATAAGTATTCACCCCCTTGAGTCAATATTTGGTAGAGGCACCTTTGGCAGCAATTACAGCCATGAGTCTATTTGGATCCCCATCCAACTTGATGGAGCTTGAGCAATTTTGCAAAGAAGAATGGGCAAAAATTGCAGTGTCCAGATGTGCAAAGCTGGTAGAGATTTATCCAAATAGACATGGCTGTAATTGCTGCCAAAGGTGCCTCTACCAAATATTGACTCAAGGGGGTGAATACTTATGCAATCAATTATTTTCTGTTTTATATTTGTAATTCATTTAGAACAATTTGTAGATTTTATTTTTCACTTTGACATTATCGACTTTTTTTGTGTTGATCAGTGGCAAAAACTCCTAAATAAATCCATTTTGATTCCATGTTGTAACACAATAAAATGTGGAAAAGTCCAAGGAGGGTGAATACTTTTGAGAGCCACTGTGTGTGTGTATATATATATATATATATATATGTATGTATTTTAAATATATATACAGTACTGTGCAAAAGTTTTAGGCAGGTGTGAAAAAATGCTGTAAAGTAAGAATGCTTTCAAAAATAGACATGTTAATAGATTATATTTATCAATTAACTAAATGCAAAGTGAGTGAACAGAAGAAAAATCTAAATCAAATCCATATTTGGTGTGACCACCCTTTGCCTTCAAAACAGCATCAATTCTTCTAGGTACACTTGCACAAAGTCAGGGATTTTGTAGGCATATAGTCAGGTGTATGATTAAACAATTATACCAAACAGGTGCTAATGATCATCAATTCAATATGTAGGTTGAAACACAATCATTAACTGAAACAGAAACAGCTGTGTAGGAGGAATAAAACTGGGTGAGGAACAGCCAAACTCAGCTTACAAGGTGAGGTTGCTGAAGACAGTTTATTGTCAAAAGTCATACACCATGGCAAGACTGAGCACAGTAACAAGACACAAGGTAGTTATACTGCATCAGCAAGGTCTCTCCCAGGCAGAAATTTCAAGGCAGACAGGGGTTTCCAGATGTGCTGTCCAAGCTCTTTTGAAGAAGCACAAAGAAACGGGCAACGTTGAGGACCGTAGACGCAGTGGTCAGCCAAGGAAACTTACTGCAGCAGATGAAAGACACATCATGCTTACTTCCCTTCGCAATCGAAAGATGTCCAGCAGTGCCATCAGCTCAGAATTGGCAGAAAACAGTGGGACCCTGGTACACCCATCTACTGTCCGGAGAAGTCTGGTCAGAAGTGGCCTTCATGGAAGACTTGCGGCCAAAAGCCATACCTCCGACGTGGAAACAAGGCCAAGCGACTCAACTATGCACGAAAAACACAGGAACTGGGGTGCAGAAAAATGGCAGCAGGTGCTCTGGACTGATGAGTCAAAATTTGAAATATTTGGCTGTAGCAGAAGGCAGTTTGTTCGCGAAGGGCTGGACAGCGGTACACGAATGAGTGTCTGCAGGCAACAGTGAAGCATGGTGGAGGTTCCTTGCAAGTTTGGGGCTGCATTTCTGCAAATGGAGTTGGGGATTTGGTCAGAATTAATAGACTCCTCAATGCTGAGAAGTACAGGCAGATACTTATCCATCATGCAATACCATCAGGGAGGCATCTGATTGGCCCCAAATTTATTCTGCAGCATGACAACGACCCCAAACATACAGCGAAAGTCATTAAGAACTATCTTCAGCGTAAAGAAGAACAAGGAGTCCTGGAAGTGATGGTATGGCCCCCACAGAGCCCTGATCTCAACATCATCGAGTCTGTCTGGGATTACATGAAGAGAGAGAAGCAACTGAGCCTGCCTAAATCCACAGAAGAACTGTGGTTAGTTCTCCAAGATGTTTGGGCCAACCTTCCTGCCGATTTCCTTCAAAAACTGTGTGCAAGTGTACCTAGAAGAATTGATGCTGTTTTGAAGGCAAAGGGTGGTCACACCAAATATTGATTTGATGTAGATTTTTCTTCTGTTCACTCACTTTGCATTTTGTTAATTGATAAATATAAACTATTAACATGTCTATTTTTGAAAGCATTCTTACTTTACAGCATTTTGTCACACCTGCCTAAAACTTTTGCACAGTACTGTATATACATGTATTGTAAGTTGCCCTGGATAACAGTCTCTGTTAATAAATCATGTGCCTGGCTGTCAGGATCCATTATAAAAGTGATGAGGAAAAGCAATGCCTTCCATCTTAGCCTTCCTAACACTGCCAAAGGGACAAACCTGTGCTGTCTCACCCTGTGCTTTTACCAGAAGAGACACTCGGGGATCCCCAGATTTTAGAAATTCAATGAGGTCTGGGTAAAAGAAGTTTGTGTTTAGCACCAGACGTACCTGTTTTTAATGATGGTGTAGGTGTCCTTTCCCTTGGTGTCTGTGGGTGAGGAGTAGCAGGAATCTGCAGATACCTGGAGGCTTGTATCCTTAGAATCCACAACAAATTCAATGTAGAGCATCCCACTCAGATCCACTTCATAGGGAAATTCCATGACTGGATCATTAAAGGCTTTAGTTTTGAATAAGTGTAGAGAGACCTTGTATTTACCCTGATTCAGCCATACCCTCAACCATAGGGTTGAACTGAAAACTGAAGGTCTCATTAGCCGTCATCTCGCATGTTAAAGGGATCTCAAGACGACGTACAGGTATTGGGGTGTCTGTAACAGTGCCATAAACCGTGTTGGAATAAACTATCTTGTTTCCTTCCACCTGAAAAAGCAATGTGATAACGTTAAAAGAAGGGTTTGATGGTGTTCTAGATTCTTTTAGATATGCTGAATGCTATGACACAAATACCCCGTTTACACTAGCACACCCGTACCATGAGGGCTCCACACCTTTTTGGTTTATTTTTTAAATTATAAATATATTTCCGCATACATCCCTGTTTTACACATTTGGCAAAAATATTTACTCGCTAGAAACTGACAAATCAAATGTTTCGCTTATGTGTATGGATTGCATACATATTGCATCATCAACTTGCTACTCAGTACGTTCATTATGTGTACGTCAGTCGCTCGGCTCGCCTTTCTTTAATGTAAATGCGAACCATGCAAGCCAGCTCCAGCTCCAGCCCCAGCTCAGGTGTGCTAGTGTAAACGGGGTAATAGGCACTGGGTGCTCCATGGGTGCTCCGGGGCTCAAGCACCCACCGAAAACAATTAGCATGTGCTCAGCACCCACTAGCCACGGCCATTTTAGTTTTACAAGATACATTTTATTAATGATATGTTAAAAACATTTACCTGAAACCAAACTTTAACAATGGTACCACTAGGGCAGAAGCACATAACTGACTGCACAGTGTCATACGAGAAGAAGCCTATGCTATGACAGGGATTTTTTTTTTTTTTTTTTTTAAATCTCTGATGAGAAAATGTGAAACTTCTTACAAATTAAATTGTTACAAACGTCTTACAAATTACAAATGACTTATCCCAATTAAAATGTTAAGTAACACATTTTGATGCTGGTGCAAAGCACAACACAGTCAATAGTACCATATACAGTACTGCACTCTTCATAATATGCTGCAGATCAAAGGTTTCACAACATTAGAGTACAGTAGTAATTCAAAGGCTTGAGCCCTGGATCTAAGTACAGGTCAGTACAGAGACCATTTTATTGATGCAGATGCTTGTAGAGTCCATCCTGTGTGTTCTGCAGGATACCATTGTGAGTGCAGAATATTACTAATGTCAATTGCATTGCATTTGCATAAAACATTTACCCAACATGAGCTAGATTCTAAGTATTTTAACAATTATCAGTTTACAATTGTACAAATTGCTAAATTTGTAATGACCAAAACCTTACTGCAATGCAAATTCATTATAAAACTAACCAGTATTTGGTGTCACTTGAAAGCAAACCTGTTTTCTATTGACATACATATAACCTATGGTACTGTACAAGTAAAATACATACTAAAACTATTTATTTAATTTCCCATTATAATATGAAGGAACAGCCTTACCCGAGACGCAGTTCCACACGCGCTGAATAGTACCCTCACCACCACCCAGTTTCCTGCATCTTGTGCTTTGCATTGTTGGTCATTATTCTGCAGATGGATGTTATCAATGGTGATCTTGGCATCGGTTAGCAGAGCCTTTGGAAACCGGTATTCAGCTGCATCAGAAGCACAGTTCAAAGATCCCTCTTTTCATTTCATAAAAGAAGATTGACACACTCAAAAATTCAGTCAGTTAGTAAGAATCCTTTTTTTCAGTGACAAATTATTTTACCCCATTTCTTCTCAATTAAGAATGGCCAATTATATCGAGTTCCATGATGCACGACGTCCCAAACATTAGTAAAGTTTCTCATTAATTACCATAATCATGTTATAAACAATGAAACGGATTGTGAAAAGTTTCCTTCTTCCAGGAGTGTTTGTCCTGTCCTGGGAAAGCAGAGGGTTCCTGTACTTTCCCATTCCCTGGATCACTTGTACTTCACTCATCTGGGTTAACCCACAATTCTCCCCACCATATAAATATAGCCATGCAGCTCTCGTCATGCAGCTCCAGCCATGTAATGCGTGCGCAGGTTGTAATAGACGTCATTATTCATCTGGTAAATGTCTGTAATAATGTTTTTAAACAATCTATTAAATAATGATGGTTTAATCAAATCAAGGCATAATTAGTGTTTTTTTCAAATAAATACATTTCAAGATCTGCTCCTGGGGAGCTCCCACACATTGATTTAAATAATCTTCATCATTATTTTCTGAACCCAGTTACATAGAAATATTCCTCATATGCTTCTTTTATCAGCTACTGAGATGCATTATTATTGGGGAAATGTCATACAGTGTGATATGGATAACTATAATAATATGTAATAATGCACACAGTGATATGCATATTACCATATCATCTGACATTCCTATTGCAATCGCGTACTACAGTCATCTGTATTTAAATAATAAATCTTCATCAACACTCTTTCAAAATGTCCAGCATACAAAGAGTGTGTTGGTATTAGGGAGATTATTGTTTCGCTTTTCTTTCAAATTTGAATTTATAAAACAAAAATACATAGGTTATGTCAAATTGACATTTTTGCTTTGTTACGTTTATTGTTATTGTTAATAGTAATTGTTTGATGGGGGTATTATGAAGTTTCCATCGGCTGTATTCCGATAAGGTACGCTGTGATCATGTGATTGGGGTGTTCAGATGAATGAGCTTGCCTTCGGCAGTATAATGATGACGTCAATTAAAAGCTGCGCACGCATGACTTCATGGCTGGAGGATCCAGGCTGTTCGTTTATGCTGCATCTCATATGTATTGTCGATACAGCCAAAAGAGATTCTCTACATTATGAAGTATGGAGGCTGTTTACTTTGCTGTTTGAGGGAAGTTTATCCAAACATAGTATTATCAGTTTTAAAGCCTACATTTTATTGTGCCGGAGCACTTCGAAATGTGTCACTTGTGACGTCACCATCAGAGTAATGACATGTAATTCAAAAACGAATTTCCATTTCTGCGAGTCCATTTTAAATAAATAAAATGCAGGCAGTACAAATTATTTGAGACTACTTACATCAGTAATAAATTGACCACGCATGATTTACTGAGAAAACGCCCAACAAAACTTCCTTAAATTAAGGAGCAGTGAAAATCCAAAAAACAAAAAAAATCCCACCTTGGTACCATATATGCAATACTTTTTTCACTATTCAAATGTTGCAGTAACAAAACCTAATGACACGAACTGAAGGGGAATGCATGCGATCAGTTCACATGTGATGTAGGCTACCTACGCTTTCTTTCCAACTATAGTAGGCTATAGTTTTTAGGGTGCGTTCAAAAGTGAAATTTCTGATACATTTTTTTTGTGTGTTCTGACACATGCTTTAGTTGCAAGAGCTTAACTGTTGAGTCAGGTCGAGTCCAAAAAAAGGTGTGCTTGCTCAGGATCGGGTCGGTTTTGAGTCTGGCTTAAAATTCAGGACCGAGCAGACCTCCAAATTGCAGCCATTTTGGTGCTGCTTTTCTCTTTCCAGAATACAGTAAACACCAGCAAGTGGAGATGAGTTTCTCATTTTACAACTAATTTCTTTAAGAGAAGCCTTTGCTAAATTATCACTACCTAATACAATTTCACATTTCTTGTGAGATTACATCATTGTGGAAAAAAAAATGGTACTTACTTTGAACTCCTATGACAGAATTTGCACAGAGAAAACTGAAGGTTAGGAGGATGAGCACCCTGTAAAAAAAAAAAAAAAAAAAAAAGGTTTTGTTTAAACTTGCTCTTAAGATACTGCGACTTTAGCGGCTGCTAAAACATGTCCCTGCATTAAAACATAATAACATTAGAAATAAGAGAACAAGGAAAGGCCAGCTTACATTCTGCAGGTTGAGTCCTCTTTCAGGTCAGGATGGAGTATCTTCTACCAGGCTTTTCTGGACTGCAGCAGATTCAGGTCCTGATGTCTTGCTGAACTTCAAGTGTTACTTTCTTATATCTTAACTTAGTTCCCTAAGATGGAAAGGTTTAGATTGTCATCCCTTTATGATTGGTTACTTTAACATGGCCATTCCACTCTTTCTATGCTATAATTGGTTATGTTGTACATTGTGTTGGTATATTATTGGTTAGTTATAATTCAGTCTGCTCATGCAACATTCATGTGATCCTTCTTTTTCAAACCTCTTCTTTTGAACCTTCCTTCTGTCACATAAAAGCATTTACTCTGCATACCATTTCTCTCTGACTGTCATCCATCAAAATAGCCTCTGTGGTTTCTCAATTACATCTTAACATTACATTCTGAGATCACCACCTCAGCACACTTCCTTTTAATAACATCTGTGGTTTGCAGAACTTCATTTTATACTTTTTTTTAACAAATAAATACTAACTAAAAAAAATCTAGAATATACAGTATGATTATGTTTAAATATTAGTCTTAACCCTACAAACCACACTTTCTCCACAAACTACAGACCAAGTGCATCCAACACCCAGGAAGTGATGTTATCCCAACACGACGCTCAACTTGAAGTGCATTATTCCTATTATACAATGGCTCACGCTATAAAAATTTACACAAATTCAGAGTAGATATCCATTCATTTAAATAAGAAAAAGAGTTCACCAAAACTTAACAACATTAATTAAAAACAAACGTATGGTACTAATAATAAATGATGAGGTTTCAATGTTCTCTTTCAACCGGGACGGCATCTTTTTGCGTTTTTGTTATAATATTATTATTTCTTATGTATGGCTTATACTGGGAAGCAGCATGAAGTTATGACAGGTAAACAGGATCTTGAATGCTGGAATCTAAAGCATGACTTCTGTTTACATGGTATTTTTTTTATAAATAATTTAGTCGTTGCCAATTATTTTTTTATTATTTTCTCCCCAATTTAGAATGGCCAGTTATTTTTAGGCTCAGCTCACCACGACCACCCCTGAGCTGACTCGGGAGGGCGAAGACGAACTATCTAAACACCATGCTTCTACTTCAGCAAGAGGAATGCAAGTGATATGCACGTGCTAAATCCTTAATGTGGAGGCAATTTTCGAATGCATATACACCCCATCATTCAGTGTTTTTATATATAATTTTTGAAATGTTTGAGGTGCCGCACACAGTGCCATCACTTTAAGAACCTGACATGGGTTTAGACCACTGCTCTTTAAGAACGTATAATAAACTGCAGCTACAGATCAAATTGTTAAATACATTGTAAATTAATAATGATTACATTTAGGAAGAAATTACAGACATTAGAAAAATACAATAAAAGTAAAAATGTGCCATAACCATTTATAGTCCTTCGTACTGTAGCGCCCTCTCTACAGGGCTATTGACTTGACTACGCCACCCCTTAATTATTCCAGGAGTAAGGGGAGCTATGAATTACAAGGTCTCTCTTATATTGTGATCCCCACTTGAGTTCCTTCCAATTAAATGAAAGAATAATAATACAATTAAACATGCATATCTTAAAAACCTTACCCAAAATAGGCAGGGCAATATTTATGGGCATTGTGATCTGGGGGAGGCTGAAGACAGACTCCCAACGCTTTTGCTCAGATTTTCTTTAGAAACACAATTCTTTAAGTAGTTAAAGTTCTTGTTTCTACCCCAAAGGGTTACACTCAGATTTGTTGGCTTGCAATATATTGAACCTATGTACTGTAGTGTTTATTTGAGTCTTCAGTTTTAATGCCAACATGCAAGGTAAGTACATGTATGAAAGCAAACCAAACAAATAAATAACAAAGCACAGGAGCGATAATGAAAACAGAATAACAAAACTCAACGAAAGCAAAATCAAATTGAAACAATTCAACAGAAACAAAACAGTGGACAACACGTCTCCTATAAAAAGAGAAACAAACATACGCATGACCTCAAACCGGACAAAATTCTGATAGGTTGCTAATAAAGCAATGCACTAACTATTGTACACTCGTTTATTTATTAAAACCAAGTAAACTGTCTAAATAATTTAACAACAAAAGAAAACAAACCATACATTACCTTGGGTGAACCAGACTACCGACTTTCTCTCCTTACTGTTCACCCTACTAAATACCAATAAAAAATTGAAAGTATTTAGAGGCAAGGGAGATCAGCACAAAAACAAAGCTGAAGAGTGAAATCTTTATTTCTTAATCTTACCGACAATAACAGCACTGCGATCCAAAGAAAATGAAAACCACGGTAGTCTTGATTCACAGAACTCTGTCTTTTCAGATGGACTTGTAATCCTGTCTTGTATGCTGTGCTCTTCTGCCCTATAGTCATTGAAAATGCACTTTTCAGCCCTCAACCTCAGGGATTTAAAATCAAGGGGTATCATACAGTGCGTTTACATGAGCATAAGAATTCCGATATTTTTCGGAAAACTAATTCTGATATCAAGCCATGTATATTCCTTAGATCAGTTTTCGGAAAACAGCACCTAGAAATTTCCGATTCAATTCCGAAAACGAACCAAATGTATATCATGTAAACGCACTTTTCTGAAAACTTATTCTGATAGCGTACTGCACATGTGCAAACTTTGACCTTCATTCCTGCACGTGTTTTTAGAAAATAGAGAAAATAATAATAATATGTAGTCAGTCTGCATGGATCCATTTGCTCCGTTATTGAATCGTATTTTGTCATATACTTGTACTTGCTAGAACAGAAGTCATTGTATTTTATCTTGCTCTTAATTGTATTAATACTTGTACTGTGATTCTTGAAATGTATTTTTGTTTATGATTATAAGTCGCCCTAGATAAGTGCGTCTGCTAAGAAATAAATAATAATAATATTATTACATACAATTACCCATTTATACAGTTGGGTTTTTACTGGAGCAATCTAGGTAAAGTAGCAGTGTCCCCCACCTGGGATTAAACCCACAACCCTCTGGTCAAGAGTCCAGAGCCCTAACCACTACTCCACACTGTTGCCCTACTTAGAAACATTTACACTGGCTATAGGGTTAACTGCAAGTGGGATGGATAGAATGAAACTAATTTTACCAACCTGTGTGACTTCCTTAATGCCTAGATTGATAGTTTGGTACACTTGATAATGCAGTCATATGCAGTCTTGGTAT
This sequence comes from Huso huso, assembly GCA_036884735.1. Lineage (NCBI taxonomy): Eukaryota > Metazoa > Chordata > Actinopteri > Acipenseriformes > Acipenseridae > Huso > Huso huso. Next base: position 21,068,285 of record CM072682.1, read on the forward strand.
TGATAGAATGCTACAGTGTTTCAACCTGCCATTTAATAACTCCCTAGGCTGTTACTTTATTGCAGTACACACTTGTATTAGTCCACAGGTGGGAGGTCTGACATTACAAACAGACTGTCTTGCTTTTTGTGTTCACCCACAGCTGAGTTGGAGAAAAACATGCTATTTAGCTATGCGCATGCTGTCGTATAGAATTTGAAGAGCCTGGGCGGAATCCCTTCTACCAGACCAGACAGGGTAACATTTCTCACCCTTTTGAGGGTGACTGACCCGGGGTCCCTACACTTTGAACTCACAATTGCCAGATGTATATAGTTTCTTTCATGCCATCGGACCCCAAATCTCTTTACAGGAAGAAAGGGACTCCCTTCATCCACACTGCAGCTATTCTGCCCAGCACACTGACACAGCAGTTCAGATGAGAAGTGAAGACTCGCTTAGCCAATTCAACTCTGTGGGTCATTTAAAAAGGCCAAAGTGGCTAAATTTGAATTTAGTCATGATACCAGGGTTAGCATTCCTACTGCCTAATCATTTAATTAGCACCAAGAAATCTTTAATGATGTTCGTGTGAGTTTTTGTCAGGTACTCTGGTTTCCTCCCACAATCCAAAGACATGCTGGCTAAGTGGATTGGCCTTTTTATATTGCCCCTTAGTTGCCCTGCGATGGACTGGCATCCCGTCCAGGGTGTAGTCCTTATCTTGCGCCCTATGTCTACAGGGTAAGGCTCCGGCTCACCTCAACACTCTATGGGATTAAGTGGTTACAGATAATGAATGGATCTTTAATGAGCAGTTATCAGTATCCCAGTATCCATTTTAACGTCTCATCCAAAAGGAAATGTTTCCAGCAGCACAGTATCCCGAGTACCATTCTGGAATATTGGTGTTTTACACCAGCTGGGAGTGAAGAGAGTCCCGCCACCACCTGCTGTATACCCTTCAAACCCTATTAGAAATTCTTTGTGCTACATTTTCAACACTTTTTACTGGCCCCTCACAAACTACACTTGCTCAGCACACCATTTCCCTTGGACTTTGCCATACATCAAAATAGACTTGGTGGTTTCTCAAATTACAATACATCTTTGTGAAGTCACCACATCCAGCACACTTCCTTTTAATAACATATGTGTTTTGCAGAACTTAATTTCTCATAGCAAATAATACCAAGTAAATATAGCTTATAAGAAAATGCCCTATTTATTTGCATTAAGTTTTTTTTTAATTGTGTTTATTATTATGTGCATGATGTAAAGCCTTTTTTATTTATTCACCTTCTACTTTATTAGATTTTTTTGTGTGATAACATTTTGATAGTTTGGATTTTTGTTTTTTAATGCCCTGCAACTGATTATCCCCCACTTGAAACTAATACAAATTGGCCACACTGGCACAGCTTAAAAAGCCTGCAACAAAGGAACATACTGAGGAGCAAAAAGAAACACATAGAGGAACCTAGAAAGTATCTGTCTGCTTCCCCATGTTGGCACAGCCGTAATTTCTCACATCCGGAGGCATGTTAGGTGTAGCCCTTGTAGCGGGGTGGTGGTGCTTCTGGGCAGGCTGCTGGTCTGACATGATTCTTTTTGCCTTTACCAGCACTTGTCAGAGAGGCAGCAACAAAAGCCTGAAACCTTCACAGGGCCATGGGTTTCTTCTGGGGCACTAATTTCTTCTGCTGTCTCCTATAGAGGTTCCATGCATCGATGAGTGCCACTGTGACAGTTTGCCACCAAATATACATATACCTCTGTAAGGAAATTTGATAGTCCATATTAATATTTGGGATGTATGGTACATTCAATGGAGAGATATTGAGCACAGAGTTTAGGTGGGGTATTTTGGAATGCAGGGTCAGCAAATATGACCATTTATGGGCATTTGTGGAAAGGGTCTCTGTTCTGCTCTGTTTTGGTTGCATAGGGTGATGGGAGAATCTCAGAGATAACAGAGACAGAGGAATGTTTGTGAGGCTTGGGGACTGGCCACGTACACAGGTTTAGGTTGGGAGGGTCTCAAATAATGTCATTATAGGGGAGTGTTCTATGTTATTAAAAAGTGATTGCAGCCATTGACTGTGGCACAGATTCCATCCGTTGTGACGCAGAGCATTACACCAATAAATATATTTTTGGCTGCACTGATATTGTTTTTCAGGTTTCATCAATTTTTCCTTACAATTGGGGGCTCGTCCGGGATATCGAGAACGAAACAGAAATCTGCTTGCAGACTCGAGATTCCTTATCTGATGAGAGAGGGGGTGTCGTGGAGTGTCACATGGTCGGGAGAGATTCTATCAGGTCCAATTGTTTTCTACTTGTGAAAAATACTATTAATGGTGAGTGTTTAAGAGTGTTTTTCTGGCTTACAAAGGGAGAGAAATCGGGATGGTCCCGTATTAAGCAAACAAGTGCACATGTTTACGTCGATCGTAAGACGTAATACAAGGGAAAGTTAGACAGATTCTTCTCGTTTAAAAGAACAAAAACAAAAATAGGAAATTGATAAAAACTGACGAGGATATTTTGAAACTGATCACTTCATTTATGCCTGATTGAGTAGATTATTGGAAATTGATAATACTCTTGACTTGCAGTATACATTGAGTGGGATGGATTGTAGTTATCTGTTACGGATCTTGCATTTTATTTTATTTTCCTCTTATTTTTTAATCGAGAAGTACCGTTTGGAAACATGATTTTTAATTTGCTGTAACCTCAAGACGTATGTTGAGTATTCTGGCGGTATGTTTTTCTTTTTGATGTAAGTAGACTATGCAAATGCTGTTGGTTTAATTTACAGTTCTGGTCACCTTGTTACAAAAAGGATATTGCTGCTCTAGAAAGAGTGCAAAGAAGAGCAACCAGAATTATCCCGGGTTTAAAAGGCATGTTGTATGCAGACAGGCTAAAAGAATGGAATCTATTCAGTCTTGAACAAAGAAGACTACGCGGCGATCTGATTCAAATATTCAAAATCCTAAAAGGTATAGACAATGTCGACCCAGGGGACTTTTTGACGTGAAAAAATAAACAAGGACCAGGGGTCACAAATGGAGATTAGATAAAGGGGCATTCAGAACAGAAAATAGGAGGGACTTTTTTACACAGAGAATTGTGAGGGTCTGGAACCAACTCCCCAGTAATGTTGTTGAAGCTGACACCCTGGGATCCTTCAAGAAACTGCTTGATGAGATTCTTGGATCAATAAGCTACTAACAACCAAACGAGCAAGATGGGCTGAATGGCCTCCTCTCGTTTGTAAACTCTTATGTTCTTCTTATGTACTGTAACCCCAGACGAAGTTGGGTATTCTGGCAGTATTTTTTTTCTTTTAGAACTTGTTTATTTCCTGTAAATCCCTAACATAATTGGGTAAGGTAGGGCTCTTGTTTCTCTATTTTTTTAAGCAGCTATTAGTCTAGGGAATCGCTGTAACACAAGCACTACTGTGAACTACTGGGTGAATGCTGTAGTAAGAGTGTGTAAAATGGATGAACTTGTGGAGCAGTTCATTGCAAAGCATGGGCTGAGAGAAGACCCGTTTGAAGGTATAGAAAAGCAGAAAGACCCTATTACATGGGGCAAAGAACAGTTTGAAACTAGTGAAAAGGCAGATTGGCTACTGTTTTATCAGGACAACGAGGTATGGTGAAAGTACTACAGAAAAAATGACTATGTCAGGACAATGCACGTAGGTTAAAAAATTGAAATGAGTTTGAGAAAGAGCAAGTGAAAAGTATGGCGAGTAGTGTTGCGCGTCTGGAGTCGCAAGGGGCGCTGGCCGCTGACTTTCAGCTTCAAATGCGTAAGGAGAAAGGAGTTATTGGAGAGCAATTGCAAGTGATTAAGATGGAAAATAGGGATTTGAAAGAGCAGTTGCAGAAAGTGCTTATGATTGTTTAGTGAGAAAGTGTGTTAATACACACCTTCTTCTCAGAGCAGATCGAATAGTACCGTGATTGATAAACTTAAACAACAAATGTGTTTGATTGAGGGACACATTGCAGCTGTGGGCGTTCCTCTACCACAGGGTATGATGGATGACGACACAGATCACGACTCAGATCAGGGCGAAGAGAATGGGGATGAGCCCAGCCTCGTAGAGGAGGAGTGGAATTGGCATAACGGTGGGGAAGTTAACGTAAGGGTGGGGCCTTCTGCACCGATGGCTCCAGTAGCACGGAGGCGTAAACAAATTAGAGACGCGGGAGGAGCGGACCAAGGGACAGAGGAAGTTACTGTTGAACAACCTCTATCCGTGGCTGAGATCGAGTCTCTATCGAAACTCATAGGAACCTTTGATCCTATTAAAAGAGACCCCTTTGAGTTTTTGAGTTGTTTGGAATTGCATAGTAATAGACACCATTTGTCTGATATATGCATGCTCATGACTGTTTGTACAGGGCCTCTAGCAGTGAGTTTACCGAATAGGATTAAATAAGGAACTGCTACTAAAGCAAACAGGAAAAATGATTTGATTACTTTGATGGGGTGTAGAACTACAGATTGGAATAAAATCATTTCGATTGTGTTACAAGAAGGAGAGCATCCTGCTGCCTATGCCTCTAGATTGTTTAATGCGTACAAGACCTATAGTGGCATTGCTAATCCACAGAAAAATGAGCAGGCGCTAGTGTCTCTGTTGATTAATCAGTCAGGCCCTTTTAGAGCACAGCTGGTAGCTCAACTGCCAACAAATGCAGATTACGATAATGCATTGGACGCATTGACACGTCTTCTCGTGCCAATTGGCAGTAAAAAGAAGCCTGTATCGGCGATTCAATCAGACAAGTGGAAAAATGAGGAGTACAGGCCTGATGATGTTAAAAAGCGTAAAGGAGAAAGACCTCCGCCTTTTAATATGGATGATGTGAAATGTCACTTTTGTGAGCAAAAGGGACATACAGCTAAGTTTTGTGTTAAAAGGAGGGCAAAGAATGGGCAGTTTAGTCCTTACAAAGAACTGGCTAAACAACTTCAAGATTTGAAGGAGCAGATGTTGAAGTTGGAAACAAAAGGGACACCCAAAGGGGTTGCCTCTGCATAGGGATGTTTGGCCTCAATCAAGCCAGTGGTGCCATTGAGTAGGGATGACTGGGGCCGTCCAGTTGTCAAAGTTACAGTAGGAGGCCACTGTAACACATGGTTAGTAGACACTGGAGCCTCCCTCACTATTCAGCATAACACGTCACCTCCTGGTAAAGGAGAAGATACTACACTTGAGAGGTTCAATGGCAAAGTATCTTTGGCAACAAAAACCTAGTTGTTATCTTTTCAAATTGGCAATGATAAATTTAAAGAGAAAATAGGGATGAGTCCCACAGGGGATGGCAGGAACATATTGGGTTCTGACATAATTGGGAAACGTAATTATATAATTGATTATTGTAACAGGTATATATGGCAGGATACTAATGGGACCACAGGGAAAACAGCATATGTATCAAATGCACACACAGTGTTCGCAATTAAGCAGGTGGAGGGATATGATTTAGACACATTGTTACAGAGTGACAATTTAAATCTTTCCATTATACTGCAGCAAAGAAAAGCAGTTTTTGCAACACACAAACACGATTGTGGAAACATGGCCTCTTACAACATACAGATTGTAGTGCAGGGCAAGGATCCACCTCCACAGCGCCAGCATAATTACCCAAGAAAGGCGATCTCACACATACAAACTACCATTGACTTACTTCTCCATCAAGGTGTGATCAAACCTTGTTCATCTCCTGTTAATGCTCCTATATGGCCAGTCCGGAAACCAGATGGTTCATGGAGATTAACTATTGATTACAGGGTATTGAACAAATACAGTACCATCTGTGCACTGATAGTTGCCTCAGCACCTGATGTAATGGCTGCATTATCTTCCACGGCGAAGGTTTACACAGCATTGGACATATCTAATGGATTTTGGTCCATACCTGTGCATCCTGATGGCCAGTACAAATTTGCTTTCACGGTTGGCGGTCAGCAATATTGTTGGGCATTTATGCCTCAGGGATATACAAATTCACCAACACACTTTCATCAGGCTCTGGTGTCAATATTGTCTGCATTTTCGAAACCACAGTGTTTGTTGCAGTATGTAGATGATCTATTATTGCAAACCGAAACTGAGGAGGAACACTCACAACTATTGGAGGAGTTGCTGTTGTTGTTGTTGTTGTTGGAAAAAGCAGGACTTAAGTTAAACCCTAAGAAAGCTCAGTTTATGAAGAAGGAGGTCACTTTTCTGGGAATCAAGATTGGTGAGGGGGGTCGAACACCTGATCCTCATAAAATAGAGATAATACGCAGATTACCAGTACCAGTATCAGTTACCACTAAGATCATTTCTGGGGCTAGTGGGCTTCTGTAGGGAGTTCATAGAGGGTTTTGCAGAGATAGCCTGTGGTGGAAAAATTACTCTTTGCTTTCTGTTTAAACTCTTATGTCTGAGGTGCCAATACGATAAGTAGAAAAAGAGTTATCAAGTAATATGTGTTTTGACTTTTAAAAGTATTATAAATATTATATAGAAATAAAATGTAAAGATGTGTTTGTGGTTTCAGCCGACTAGACTTGTGGGAGCTTGCATATTCAGCTGATGTTGCATCAGCCATGTAAGGACCAATCAGTATGTTTGTAAAGGACCAACGTCCCATAGCAACTGACTCAACAAATCAATAACCAATAGAAGAAGTTGGTAAACAGGACACAAGATAAACCACAAGTCTGGTCTGGCTGACTACAGGTGTTGAAGCAGGATGCTTGCATGTGTTTAGCTAGCTGATATGTGACAAAAGTCACATAGACTCAGAGCAACTGCCTATATAAGGGGGAGATTAAAATAGATCTGGGAGCTTCTTTGCGATTGCTTGCAGAGCCTGCGTTGCTCTGTTGAAGCTCCAGTCTGCAGACTTAATAAAAGCTTTTGTTTTACTCCACTTTGTCTGTAAGGCCTGAATCTCTGTTCTAGGGTCTGGAAACCAAACTTCCACAACAAGCCAAACCTTTGTATGATTTACTGAAGGGTGTAAAGACAGGGAAGGACTGCATAGATTGGGAAAACAGACCCCAGGCTGCGTTTGAAAAAAGGCTCTCATTAGTGCTCCGTCACTACGCAATCCAGACAGCGCGAGTGCTTTTGTTATTCAAATGACAGCTACAGACAGAACTTGCCATTTCATCTGTTCTTCTTCAGGAAGTGCAGATGCAATTGTGTCCGGTGGCCTATGAATCCAGACTTTTGTCTCCTGCAGAGCAAACTTACGATGCTTGTACAAGACACTTGCTAGGGTTACACTGGGCTGCAAAACATTTTGAATACATTTATGGGTTTAATGAACTCATTGTACACACACACCACACACACCCATACAGATGTTGTTGAATGGTAGAGTAAAACGGGTTTCAAATGCACGACTTGCAAGGTGGACTTTGGATTTGAGTAGCAAAAATATTAGGGTTTTGTATAAACCTGATACTATGTTACAGCAAGCACTTCTTTATGAAGGTACGCCACATGTATGTGACGAGGAAGTAGTCCGGTCACCTGATGATGCAGTATTTATGGTGTCCCCTATTGAGAATGCTCTTGATGTTTATGTAGATGGTTCACGATTCTGGAAAGAGGGACAGTAGACTAATGAGATTACCAGAACATTTATGGTTAGAGGTTTGTAGACCTATGATAGAGGGGTGGAACCGCACTGAGTATTTAGAGGGAATACAAACGATACTACCTCAAATTTATGCAGACACAGCTAAATGCATAGGATTATCTCAACAGCAGAACAAGATGTACTACAACAGAACTGTGAAAGAAATGCAGTTCCAAACTGGAGAACAAATGATGGTCAAGAATTATGAACAAAAAGGACCTTGGTCTGTAAATTGGAAGGGACCATACTTTGTAGCAGATACCTGTGGAAGTACTATGCAAAATGAGACTAGAGGATAAAGGAAATAACCCAACTGACAAATGGTTTCATGTAGATCAGTTAAGAACATAAGAACATAAGAAAGTTTACAAACGAGAGGGGGCGATTCAGCCCATGTTGCTCGTTTGGTTGTTAGTAGCTTATTGATCCCAGAATCTCATCAAGCAGCTTCTTGAAGGATCCCAGGGTGTCAGCTTCAACAACATTACTGGGGAGTTGGTTCAAGACCCTCACAATTCTCTGTGTAAAAAAGTGCCTCCTATTTTCTGTTCTGAATGCCTCCTTATCTAATCTCCATTTGTGACCCCTAGTCCTTGTTTATTTTTTCAGGTCAAAGAAGTCCCCTGGGTCGACATTGTCTATACCTTTTAGGATTTTGAATGTTTGAATCAGATCGCCGCATAGTCTTCTTTGTTCAAGACTGAATAGATTCAATTCTTTTAGCCTGTCTGCATATGACATGCCTTTTAAACCCGGGATAATTCTGGTTGCTCTTCTTTGAACTCTTTCTAGAGCAGCAATATCCTTTTTGTAATGAGGTAACCAGAACTGAACACAATATTCTCGGTGAGGTCTTACTAATGCATTGTAAAGTTTTAACATTACTTCCCTTGATTTAAATTCAACACTTCTCACAATATATCCGAGCATCTTGTTGGCCTTTTTTATAGCTTCCCCACATTGTCTAGATGAAGACATTTCTGAGTCAACATAAACTCCTAGGTCTTTTTCATAGTTCCCTTCTTCAATTTCAGTATCTCCCATATGATATTTATAATGCACATTTTTTTTTGCCTGCATGCAATACTTTACACTTTTCTCTATTAAATTTCATTTGCCATGTGTCTGCCCAATTCTGAATGCTGTCTAGATCATTTTGAATGACCTTTGCTGCTTCAACAGTGTTTGCCACTCCTCCTATTTTTGTGTCGTCTGCAAATTTAACGAGTTTGCTTACTATACCAGAATCTAAATCGTTAATGTAGATTAGGAATAGCAGAGGACCTAATACTGATCCCTGTGGTACACCACTGGTTACCTCACTCCATTTTGAGGTTTCTCCTCTAATCAGTACTTTCTGTTTTCTACATGTTAACCACTCCCTAATCCATGTGCATGCATTTCCTCGAATCCCTACTGCGTTCAGTTTGAGAATTAATCTTTTATGCGGGACTTTGTCAAAAGCTTTCTGGAAATCTAAATAAACCATGTCGTATGCTTTGCAATTATCCATTTTCAATGTTGCATCCTCAAAAAAGTCAAGTAGGTTAGTTAGACACGATCTCCCTTTCCTAAAACCATGCTGACTGTCTCCCAGGATATTGTTACCATATAGGTAATTTTTCATTTTGGATCTTATTATAGTTTCCGTAAGTTTACATATAATAGAAGTCAGGCTTATTGGTCTGTAGTTACCTGGTTCGGTTTTGTCTCCCTTTTTGTGGATCGGTATTACGCTTGCTATTTTCCAGTCTGTCGGTACAACCCCTGTGTCAAGAGACTGTTGCATGATCTTGGTTAGTGGTTTGTAAATAACTTCTTTCATTTCTTTGAGTACTATTGGGAGGATCTCATCCGGCCCAGTGGATTTGTTTATTTTAAAAGCTCCAAGTCCCTTTAACACTTCTGCCTCTGTTATGCTAAAGTTATTTAAAATTGGATAGGAACAGGTCGACATGTGGGGCATGTTGTCCGTGTCCTCCTTTGTAAAAACCTGTGAATAGTAATAATTTAATATATTTGCTATTTTTTTTCTTCATCTATGATTTTGCCATGTGTGTCTCTTAAACATTTAACCTCCTCTTTGAATGTTCTCTTGCTGTTATAATATTGGAAAAACATTTTGGAATTGGTTTTAGCCCCCTTAGCAATATTGATTTCTATCTCTCTCTTGGCCTTTCTAACTTCCTTTTTGACTTGTGTTTGCAGTTCCAAGTACTCTTTCTGTGTACTTTGTTTTTGGTCCCTTTTAAACGCTCTGTAAAGTGCCTTTTTTTGCTGAATATTTTTTTTAAATAAGACATTTGAATTGGAACAGGCCTGTGAAATAAAAGTACTGTGTGATGTTATACACTGACACTCGGTGGTGATTCTTGGAACTGCAATGAAATAAGTTAGGAAAAGCATTGCCAATTGTAGTTTTAATTTTTCAATGGATGATGTTCTAATTACAAGAAGATATTTGTTTGTGTTGAGACAAAGGGATGATTTGCACTTTGTATGTCTCAATAGAGATCTTGCGAATTAATAATCATAATTATTATGATGAACAGATCATTGAAAAAAGAAGCAAACATTTCTTCTCTCGCACAGACTGCATTATGTGGGCAGACATCAGGTGCAGAGGAAAGGTATAGGGGTGAAAGATGTTAACAAAGAATTGATACTGCATTTGTCTTCGCAGGTAAACGAGAATGTGGATACTACTTTGTTTCCTGGGAAATGCGATTGGAAGTTGTCCTATTGAATCTCTGGGACCGGAGAATGGTTTGGTCTTCAGCTCAGATGATCCCAGACCACTGATTGATCAAGTATTATGGATTCGAATTCCAGTGGTGTTGGACTTCACTTATGGAACATTGGATATCAGAAACTGTGTGAAAGTTTTTTGTTGATACAGGTGTATACAATGACTTGATTCAGAGACAGTTAAAAGAATATAATACTCGAACCCAAGGCATGTTTGTCAAGGAGCAACATCAAGGTCAAAGAAAGAAGAGAGAACTACTAAGTGACATTACGGGAATGTTTGGGTTGGGAAATTCTTTGTATAAACATTTCAGATTGAAGAAGTTAAAAGATACCTGGTAATTAAAAGAGAGATTGGGAATAGGAAAGAAAGATCAAGATAGTTTCATTAGAAATGTGATTAAACAACAGATCCATATGATAAATGCTAGTGAATTAATTGTGACAACGCTGATGAATTACATCGAACAAAGTTCAGCTAAGCAAGCATGTGATATGATAGGACAGCATATGGCAAGTACAGTGTCCGATGTGGTGAGTGATCTCTTGGAAGCAAAATTTCCTAGACATGTAATGCCAGAGTCAGTGTTACGTGATGCTTGGAGCAATGGTTGTGACAAAATACAGCAATTGTCTAAAGATATGACTTTATGTGAAATGGCTGTACCTAACCTTTACTTTGCAACTACAAAGACATGTTTTTACTATTTGAATTTGCACAAAGAAACTTATCTCAGGGAGTTGTTGATTATAGGAATTTTTGATTTAATAACCATATCGATGACAGGTATTCGAAGATGGGTAAGATCTAGAGTGCATCTAGACAACCTAAGACAGAAGCTTGTCGTTGGAATTAAATTCAATCTTAAATCAATTCCTTATAAATCACTGCTTTTGATAAAGTTTGTATTCTTTTGTATCACTGTTATGTAATTGAATATGAACTATTATGTACTGTGTATGATGGTGAGATACTCTCATATATTATATTTATAGAATCTAAGGGAGGATTGTAAGGAAATTTGATAGTCTATATTAATATTTGGGATGTATGGTACATTCAATGGAGAGATATTGAGCACAGAGTTTAGGTGGGGTATTTTGGAATGCAGAGTGTGTCTCAATACATTGCAGGGTCCGCAAATATGACCATTTAAGGGCATTTCTGAAAAAGGTCCCCTGTTTTACAGCTCTGCTCTGTTTTGGTTGCATGGGAGATGGGAGAATCTCAGAGATAACAGAGGCTTGGCGACTGGCCACGTACACAGGTTTACATGGGGAGGGTCTCAAATGATGTCATTATAGGGGAGTGTTCTACGTTATTAAAAAGTGATTGCAGCCATTGTCTGTGGCACAGATTCCATCCGCTGTGACCCAGAGCATTTGTCTCTGCTTTCTTCAAATAGTTCTATTCTTGTATTACACCAATAAACATATTTTTGACGATCACTGATATTGTATTTCAGGCTTCATCAATTTTTCCCTACACTACTGTTATGCTTTGTAATGCTTTGGGGTGAATTGAAGGGATGAATTGAAGTATTAGTTACTGGACTGTAGGATTTTACTTGTTAAATAAGGTTGTGTTTATATTGTGAAAATGTGTTTTCTGTACATGTTTTAGGAACATACAGTTAGTTATATTGTTCAATTGTATATTATTTACAAGTTTTAAGACAAGGATTAGATTAGTAATGTTTACACGTTTTAGCACAGTTGTTCCTTTAGAAAATGTATTCAAAATATTTTAAACGATTAAATTGTAGCAATAAAACATTTTAATTGATCATTTTCAATGTATTTTAAACTAATGTCAGCTTTCAAAATGCGATATATTTCTTAACAGTTCATAAATTAATAAAGTTTGTCGATATAACAATGTGTCAATGTCACTGGTGTTACTTTGTGTCAGTGGTGTTACTGCACGGTGGATTGATGTTCTGGTAAGAATCCCACAACATTTTGTAACATGCTTGTAACATGAATTGAAAGACAACATATAAAGGACATAGTTATGCAGGTTTGATGACACATATTCAATTATTGTTTAATTTTGAGGAAAAATGGGCCAGTTCAAATCGATAAATACCATGCAATGCAATTTTACACTTACTTTTTTTTTAAAAGAAATAATTATAAAAATTTAATTTTAGAATTCTTAGAAGACATTCCTTTCCTAAACATGTTGAGCAAAAAAAAAAATAACAAATACAATTGTGGTTAACCAATATTTGCATTTTAGGTATGAGTAACACCACTGACAAAAGAGCTGCTTAACCACAATTTGATTAAAAGTATTAAAATAACTGAAATTCATTAAGCTCTGAAATTAGTCATATAAGAAAGAGAAGATGTTCACAAATGCTGCATTTGTAGAATGATCCATGAGCTCGGGGAAAATACATGTTCG
>CM072682.1:21081600-21150942 GCA_036884735.1 Huso huso
GCAACACGCATGGACACTAGCGACCCACGCAGGGGTCTAGAGTAGCTCTCTGGCGGTCCCTAGCGCGTCCCAAGCGTCGCATGCAGTTCTTGCGACTCCACGCCAGCGTCAGTGGTTATCAAATGGTCCTGGCACCTCTCCAGCAGCACTGGAATATGACCTTGCACAGGGTCCCAGTGGCTCGACAAGGTCCTGGCACCTCCCAGCACCGCCGCGAGATTGCTTGATACAGCGGTGTCAAGCAGCTTCGCTAAGCCATCCCTGGCACCTCCCAGCGTGTGCCCTGGGATTAACAATAGCCCCAGGGGTCCCCAGCGGCTCACCAATGATCCTGGCACCCCAGCAGTGCACAGGGCTCAGCTGCTTTCAGCGATGGGGTCCCAGCAGCACCGCAAATGGTCCTGGCATCCTAGCTTCGCGCGCAGGGCCCAGCGACTACAGCGGGTCTCAGCGGCTCACCAGTGGTGGCCTGGCACCTCCCCAGCGTCAGGATCAGCGGCCCGCGGGTTCCCAGCGTTCGCCAAATGGTCCTGACACCGACCCAGCAGCGAGGCACCAGCGACCCCACACCGGGTCCCAGCGCTCACCCGTCCTTGGCTTCCCCCACTCGCGGCGCGAGGCTAGTGACACGCCACGGGTCAAATTGCTCGGCAAATGGTCCCTGGCACCTCATCAGCAGCGCCGCGGACCCCCAGCGACCCGTCAGGGGTCCCACTGCTGTCAAATGGTCCTGGCACATCCCCAGCGTGCGCCTGGGCCCAACAACCCGCGCAGGGTCCCAGCGGCTTCCGCCAAATGGTCCCTGCCCCATCCCCAGCGTGCACTGGGCCCAGCGACCAGCCTTGGGGTCCCAACTTCGCCAAATGGTCCCTGGCACATCCCCAGCACCGCACACGGGCCAGCAACCCTGTGCGGGGTCATGGTTGCTAACCAAATGGACCCTGGCACCTTCCCAGTGCGAGCGCACGGACCAGCCCTTTAGCGTGGTCAAGCGGCTTCAAACTGTCCCTGGCACCTCCCAGCTCTCGCACTAGACCAAGCGCCCACACGGGGTCCAAAGCGGCTTCAGCCAAAGCAGTCCCGACCTCCTCATGCAGTGCGAACTGTCTAGTGACCCCATGCGGTTCCCAGAGGCTCGCCAAATGGTCCCTGGCACGTCGCCAAATGGTCCCAGAGACGCGCAGGCACAGCAACCCGCGTAAAGTTCCAGCGGCTCACAAATGGTCCCCTGTCACATCCCCAGCATGCGCGCCGTCTAGCGACTTCCACGCGCGGTCAAGCAACAGCCAAGCTGTCCCTGGCACCTCCCAGCCTTGGCGCCTGGGCCCCGGCACCGGGTTCCCAAAGGCTTCGCCAAATGGTACCTGGCACCTACCCAGCCCAGCGCTGGGGCCCACAACCATGCGTGGGGGTCAAGCAGCTCACAAATGGTCCCTGTCAAAATCTCAGGCATGCGCCCACGGGCCCCAGTGACCCTGCGGGGTCCCAGCTGCCCGCCAAATGGTCCTGGCACCTCCCAGCTGGCGCGCGGGACCCAAGGAGCGACCCCGTGCGGGGCCGCACCGGCGGCTCACCAAATGGTCCCTAACCTCCACAAGCGCGCACACAGACACTAGGCGACACCGCGGGGGTCACCGGCTCGCCAAATGGTCCTGGTACCAACAAAGGTACAGGGTATGGAAACAGCAGCGGTCCCAGCGGCTCGCCAAATGGTCCCTGGCTCCCAGCACGCACTGGGGCCAAGCAACCACCGCGTAAGGGTCCCAGCTGACTTCAAACTGTCCTGCCTCCCCAGCGGCGCTGACTGCGCAACCAGCGGCGGGTTCAGAATCTCCTGATTGGTCCTGGCACCTCAGCTTGCGCGCACAGCCCCCGCGATCGCGGGTCCCAGCTGCTGGTCAGATGGTCCCTCGCCTGCCAGCGCAAACGCTGGCTCAACAACCCGGCGGATCACCCGACTTTCATCGATGGTCCTGTCACCTGCCAACGAGAGTATACGGACGCTACCAGAGCCCACTCGAGGTCCCAGCTGCTTTCAGCCAAGTTGTCCTGGCACTTCCCAGCCGCGTCGAGACTAGCGAGCCAGTGTGGGTTCCCAAGCGGATCGTAAATGAGATTCTCATCCTCCCCAGCACAGGACCGCTGACCCCTGCGAGGGGTCTGGCGGCTGGCCAAGTTCTCCTAACCTCCATAGCAGCATCAGCTGCTTGGCGACCCCATGCGTGGTCCCAGCGATCTCATTGGTAGCACCTCCCGTAGCGGCGCTTTGGCCCCAACTACTTCACTTGGCGTGGTACAAGTAGCTTGCCAAAACGTCCTGGAACCTCCCCAGGCGTCGCACTGGTTAGCGACCTGCATGGGGAGGCCCCCAGCCATTTCGCTAAATGGTCCCCTGGCACCTCTCAGCACCATACGATCAGCGACTCCTCGCGGGGATCTGTATTTTCATAAACCGTCCCTGGCACCTCCCAGCGGCGCGCACAGCCCCCACGATCCCTGCGGGGTCCCAGCTGCTCGTCGGTCCTAGCACCTACCCAGCAGCGAACGGGCTCCAACAACCCTGCGCGGGGTTCAGGAAACTCGCCAAATGTTCCCTGACACCACCAGCGCAGGGTACAACAAACCAGCGGGGTCGAGCAGCAAATGGTCCTGGCACCTCCCAGCGGCCTTACGGGCACCAGCGACCCTGCCAGTTCCAGCGGTTAAACCAAACCATCCTGGCGGCTCCCTAAGCCGCCGCAGGCCAGCAACCCTTGCGGGGTCCCAGCTGCCTCGACAAATGGTCCCTGGCACCTCACCAGCACGGCGCACAGGTTCAGCAACCCGCAGCGGGGACGAGCATCTCACTGGGTGTCCTGGCACCTCCCCAACGCGTGCGTGCCCCCAGCGGCTCGCCAAATGGTGCCTGGCCCCTCCCAGCGCAGCTGGAACAGCGACCAGGCGGAGTCCCAGCAGCTCGCCAAATGGTCTCTGGCACCTACCCAAGCTATCGCGAACAGAACCAACAGCCAGCAGTCCCAGCAGCCCTATGGAAATGGTCCTGTCATCCCCAGCGGCATACCCCGGTGCCAGCGACCCCATGCGGTTCCCAGCTGGTTGCCAAAGCGATCCTGGCACCTCACCAGCGTGCACCCTCGCGACCAATCGAGGGGTCCCAGCGGCTCGTAAGCGGTCCCTGGCACCTCCCAGCGTCGCGCACTGGACCTGGCGACCCTGCGGCGGCGTCTGGCGGCTTCGCCAAGTTGTCCTAGCCTCCCCGCGCGTCCAGACACTAGCGACCCCCGCTGGGTCCCAGCGGCTTCGCCAAGCGGTCACCTCCCCAGCGTCGCACTGGACTGCTTGACCCTCGCAGCGGCTTCTGGCGGTAGGTTGTCCTGGCACCTCCCCAGCCGCGGCGTCCGGACACTAGACCCCGCTGGGTCCCAGCGGCTCCCAAACGGTCCCTGGCATCCCCAGCGTGCACTGGACCCAGCGACCTTGCGTGGGTCCCAGCGATGTAAATCGTCAACTCCCTCCCAGCGCTGGACCCACTGACCCCCCGCAGGGGTCCCAGCGTCGCCAGAACAGCTTCTCAGCACCGCGGGGCTCAGCAGCTGCGTGTGGGGTCCCATGACGCTCGCCAAAATGGTCACATCCCCAGCAGCGCCGGCCCAGCGACTTCGCATGCGGTCCGTCTTCGCCAAACTGTTTCTGGCACCTCCCAGCAGCGCCCGGACCAGCGACCCGGGTTCCCAGAAGGCTTGCCAAATGGTACTGGCACCTACCCAGCGCGCGCACAGGGTCCAGCAACCATGCATGGGTCCCCAGCAGCAAATGGTCCTATCAAATCCCCAGCTTAGCACGGACCCCAGCGACTTCGCGGGGTCAAACCTTCGACAAACTATCTCTGGCACCTCCCCAGCGGCATACCGGGCCTAGACTCGTACGGTCTGGCGGCTCGTAACTTGTCCTGGCCTCCCCCCGGCGTGGTATGGGCCCCTCGCGACCTCTGCGGGGTTCCAGCTGCTCAGCCAAATGGTCCTGGCCTCCCCAGCACAGGGCCAGGGCAACCCTGTCACGGGGTCCCAGCGGCTTGCCAAATCGTCCTGGCACCTCCCCAGCATGCGCATGGGCCCCAGAGACCCACATGGGTTCCCAGCAGCTCGCCAAGCCGGTCCCTAGCACCTCCCAAGCACACGGTTCCCCAGCAACACCCGTGCGTGGTCGCAGCGGCTTGCCAAATGGTCTCTGGCACCTGCCCAGCGTCGCGAACAGGGCCAAAACTAACCCCAGGAGTTCTCAGGGATCGCCAAATCGTCCCTGGCACCTCCCCAGCATCGCATGGGCCCCAGAGACCTCCATGGGTTCCCAGCTGACTTTCGCCAAATGGTCCCTGGCACCTCCCAAGCAGCGCCGCGGTTTAACAACACCGTGCGTGGTCATAGCGACTTGCCGTGGTCTCTGGCACCTACCCAAGCGTGCGAACAGGGCCAACAACCCCCCCTTGGGTTCTCAGAGGATCATAAATGGTCCCTGGCACCTCCCAGCACCTGGGGCCCCCCCAAGGAACCCGAGCGTGGGCTCCCAGCAGCGACAAAGGTCCCTGGCAGCCCCCAAGCGCCTCTGGGACACTTCATGACCTGGCGGGGTCCTTGCTGCTAGCCAAACTGATCCTGGCGCTTCCCCAGTGTCTCATTGTAACCCACACGGGGTCCCATCTGCTCCCCCAATGGTCCTGGCACCTCCCCAGCACGCGCACGGACACTAGTGATACTACACAAGGGTCCTAGTAATCGCCAAATGGTCCCTGGTGCCTCCCAGTGCACAGGCCCGAAGACCTGCACGGGATCCCAGCTACTCTAACAAATGGTCCCGGCCCCTCCCCAGCATGCGCTGGGGCACAGCAAACTTGTGAGGGTTTAACCGACTCGCTAAATGCTCCCTGGCACCTCCCCAAGCTACCGCCTTGGGCCCAGCGTTCCCAGAGGCTGTGAGGGACCCAGCGCCCCCGCTCCAAGCAGTCCCTGGGTCACCTCCCCAGTCAAATCATCAGACGGGGCCCAGCAACCAGCAGCATTAGCCAGCGACTAACAAATGGTCCTGTCACATCCCCAGCGCCGCCTTATAGCGACCCCGCGCGTCTTGGTGGCTATGCCAAATGGTCCTGGCTCCTCCCCAGCGCCGCGGACAGCAACCCTGCTTGGCGAGTCCCCAGCGACGCATTAAATCCCTGGCACCTCCCTGAAGCGACGCCGCAGGCCCCAGCGACCCCTCTGGGATCAGCTGCTCGCAAAATGTTCATAGCCCCTCCCAAGCGTCGCCCGCAGGCTGTGACCCTACGGGGTCCCGGCTGCTAAGCCAGGTCCTATGGCGCCTCCCCAGCGCGTGCCACGGCGAGAAGGCAACCCTGTGCGGGGTCCCAGCGGCTTGCGTCCCTGGCACTATCCCAGCATGCGCGTGGGCCCCAGAGACCCTGCATGGGGTCCAACTCGCCAAATGGTCTCTGGCACCTACCCAGCGTTTGAACAGGGCCACCAGCTACGCGGGTTCTCAGAGGATCGCCAAATGGTCCCTGGCACCTCCCCAGCACAAGGGCCCCAGGAACCCACGTGGGCTCCCAGCGGCAAATAGTCCCTGTCACAACCCCAGGCTGGCCCTTACCAGGTGCCAGTGACCCAGCTGAGGGTCCCAGTGGCTTCATGAAATGGTCCCTCTCCCAGCCCAGCGCCTGGGCCCCAGCAACCCCTGCGGGGTCCCCAGCCCGGCTGCCTTCGTAGTCCCTGGCTCCTCCCCAGCGTGCGCCTGGGGCACAAGCGACCCCCCCTGCGGGGTCCCAGCTGCTCGCCAAATGGTCCCTGGCACCTCCCCAGCACGCTTGCAGGCGAAGGCAACCATGTGTGTGCAGGTCCCAGCGGCTGCCAAATGGAGTCCCTGGCACCTCCCCAGCATGCGCATGGGCCCCTCCAGGGCCCTGAGGCGGGCTCAGCATTTCGCCATATGGGTCCCTGGCACCTCCCCAGCGCGTACACCGGACCCCTCGATCCTTGCAGGGATCGAGCTGCTTTCGCCAAATGATCCCTGGCACCTCAAAAGCGCGTGCACAGGCCCCAGCGACCACGTCGGGGTCAGCTGATTCGCCAAATATTCCCTCGCTTTTCTGGCCAGCGCTCAAGGCCCCACAACCATGCTTGGGGTCCCAACAGATCGCCAACGCCGCGCAGCCACAGATACTTCACCGCGTGGGTACAAGTAGCTTGCCAAACATCCCTGGAACCTCCCAGCGTGCGCACTGAACAACGACCCTGCGAGGGGCCAGCCAGGCTATAAGCGGTCCCTGGCACCACCCAAGCGCGCGCACGGGTTGGCGACCGCGAAGTCCCAGTGGCTCGCCAAATGGTCTAACAGCTCCTCAGCACCCTTGCCGACTCCAGCGACCCTGGCGGATCCCAGAGAGCTCATGAAACGGTCCTAACCTCCCAGCAGCGCCGCAGCCCCCGCGATCCTGCAGGGGTCCCAGCTGCTCGTCAGATGGTCCTTAGGCACCTACCCGCGCGAACAGGGCTCAACAACCCGGGGGGTTCCAGAGCTGTAATGTTCCTATTACCCTATCCCAGCGCGCAAGGGTACAACAAACCATTGTGGGGTCCCGGCCTGTAAAATGGTCCCTAGCACCTCCCAAGCGCACCTACGGACACTAGCGACCCCAGGTGGGGTCGAGCAGCTTCATGGTCCCTGGCACCTCCCAGCGGAAGGCCCCAGGAACCCAGCGTGGGGTCCAAGCGGCTCGGCAAAAAGGTCCCTGGCAGGCCTCCAAGCTCATGGCTAGCGACCCCACAGGGGTCCCATCTACTAAACCAAATGGTCCCTAGCACCTCCCCCCAGCCTTGGCACAGAACACAAGCAACCCAAGGAGTCCCAGTGGCCAGCAAATGGTCCCTGGCACATCCCCAGGCGCACAGGCCCGAGGGGCCCTTGCAGGTCCCAGCTGCTTCGACAAATGATTTGACACCTCACAGCATCTGCTGGGCACAACAAACAGCGAGGTCGAACCATTCGCTAAATAATCCCTGGCACCTCCCCAGCAGCGCCGCGGCCCCAGCGACCCAGCGGGTTCCCAGAAGGCTCGCCAAATGTTACCTAGCACCTACCCAGCGCACAGAGCCAACAACCATGCAGGGTCCCAGCAGCTCACAAATGGTCCCTCAAATCATCAGCACTTAGCAAAAGGCCTAAGCGACTTCATAAGGGGTCCAAACAGTCGCCAAACCATCCCTGGCACCTCCCAAAGCGTGCCGCAGGGGGCCGCGACCCGCACGGGGTCCCAGCGGCTTCGCCAAACCGTCCTAGGACCTACCCGAGTATAGCATGGGCCCCAGCAACCCATGGGGGTCGCAGCTGCTGGCCAAATGGTCCCTCTCACCTCCCCAGCAGCACAAGGCCAAGCAACCAGCGTAGGGTCCCAGCAGCTCACAAATGGTCCCTGTCAAATCATCCAGCACAGGCCCTAGCGACTTCATGCGGGGTCCAAGCAAGTATAAACTATCCTGGCACCTCCCCAGCGTGTGCACGGGGCCCAACGACCCCTTACGAGTCCCAATGACTCGCCAAACCGTCCCTGGGGACCTACCCAGTCTTGCGCATGGGCCCAACAACCCAGCAGGTCCCACCCGACTTCGCCAAAATGGTCCCTGTCACCTACCCAGCTTAGTATACGGACACTACCGACCCACTCAGTCCCAACTGCTCTGAAGATGTCCTGGCACTTCCCCATGCCAGCGTCCGGTTACTGACCAGTGTGGGTTCCCAGAGGATCGCCAAATGGTCCCTGTCCCTCCCAGCCAGCGGCGCACTGGACCCAGCGACCCTGCGGCGGGGTCTGGCCCGGCAACCCAAGTTGTCCCTAGCACCTCCACCTTAGCATCCGTGACCAGCGACCCCATCGTGGTCCCAGCGTCTCGACAAAATGTTCCCTGGCACCTCCCCAGCACTGCGCCCCTAGCTACTTCCGCGTGGTACAGTAACACCAAACATCCTCCTTGGAACCTCCCAGCGTGCGCACTGTTAGCGACCCTGCATGCGGGCCCCATGACTCGTAAGCAGGTCCCCTAGCACCCTCCCAGCGTGTGCACAGGGTTGGCGACCACACCACAGGGTCCCAGTGGCTCGCCAAATGGTCCCTGGCACCTCCTCCAGCACCCGCGCAGTCCAGCGACTCTCGCGGGATCCCAGCGGCTTCGCCAAACCGTCCTGGCACCTCCCAGCACCTCCCAGCACACAGCCCCACCTGATCCCCGCGGGGTCCCAGCTGCTCAGCCAAATGGTCCCCTAGCACCTCCCAGCGCGCCGGGACACTAGCAACCCCAAGAGTCCCCGTGGCTCGCCAAACGTCCCGGCACCTACCCAGTCTTGGCGCATGGGCCCCAGCAACCCCACGGGGGTCAGCTGCTGGCCAAATGGTCGCAGCACCTCCCAGCATGCGCCAGGGCCCAGCGACCCAGCGGGGTTCCCAGGCTTGCCAAATGGTACCTGGCACCTACCCAGCGCGCACAGGGCCAGCAACCATGCATGGGGTCCCAGCGGCTCACAAATGAGTCCTGTCAAATCCCCAGCGCAGCGCCTGGACCCCAGCGATTTCACTTGGCAGGGGTCCCAGCCTTTCGTAACTGTCCTTAGCCTCCCCAGCGTGCGTATGGGCCCCTGCGACCCCTGCGGGGTCCCAGCTGCTAAGCCAAAATGATTCTGGCACCTCCCAGCATCATGGGCCCCAAGACCCTGCATGGGTTCCCAGCGGCTCGCCAAATGGTCCCTGGCACCTCCCAAGCACCCGCTGGGGCCAACCCCTGTGCGGGGGCCAGCGGCTGCCAAAATCGTCCCTGGCACCTCCCCGGCATGTGCACTGGGCCCCAGAGACCCTGCATGGGTTCCCAGCATTTCCGCCAAATGGTCCCTGGCACATCCTGCCAGCGCCTGGACACTAACAACCCTAAAAGCGGGGCTCAGCGGCTCGTAAAACCGCCCTGGCGACTCCCAACGTCTTGGATTGGCCCCAGTGACCCGACGGGTCCCAGATGCTATGCGGTCCCTGGCACCTCCCGTGCGGACACTAGGGATCCCTGCGGGATCCCAGCGGCCATAAACCATCGGCGCTTCCCCAGCGACCCGCCGTGGTCCCAGCTGCTGTCGCCGATGGTCCCTGGCATAGCACCTCCTCAGCATGCACATAAGCAGAGCCCCCCGCGGAATTAAGCGAGCGATCCTAGCCGTCCCAGCGCGCGCCACTAGCGACCCCGGTGTCCCAGCGGCTCGCCAAATGGTCCCTGCCACCTACCCAGCGCTCAGGGGCCTAAAACCCTCTTGGCGGGGTCCCAGTGGCACCGTCAAATGGTCCTGGCCCTCCCAGCACAGCCATGGGCCCCAGCGACTCTGGCGGTCCAACAGCTTCGCCAAACTGTCCCTGGCACCTCCCCAGCTTACGCCGGGCCCCAGCGACTACAGCGCGCGGGGGTCCAAGCAACTCATCGTGTCCCTGGCACCTCCCCAGCTGCCCTGGGACCACAACCAGCGGGGTCCCACTGGCTCGCCAAATGGTCCCTGTCACCTACCCAGCAAGCGCGCGGACACTACCGACCCCCCCACTTTCGAGTCCCACTGCTCATAAGTTAATCCCTGGCACTTCCCCAGCAACGTCGGGCCCCAGACCCAGTGTGGGTTCCCCAGCGGATAAGCCAAATGGTCCCTGTCACCTCCCCAGCGGCGCACTGGACACAGCGACCCTGCGGCGGGGTCACAGCAACTGTAGGGTTGTCCCTAGCACCTCCATAGCATCATCCGTGACCCGCGACCCCATCGTGGTCCAGCGTCTCGACAAATGTTCTAACACTCCCCAGCGTGCACTGGACCCAGCGACCCTGCATCACGGGCCCCAGCGGCTCGCCAGCGGTCCCTGGCACCTCCCAGCGTGCGCTGGGGTTGGCGACCACGCCTGCGGGGTCCCAGTGGCTGCGTAAAATGGTCCCCTGGCACCTCCTCAGCACCCGCACGGGCTCCCGCGACTCCTCGGGATCCCAGCCGGCTCAATAAACCGTCCTGGCACCTCCCCAAGCGCCTCCCAAGCCTTTACACAGCCGATCCCGGTCCCAGCTGCTTTCGTAAAATGGTCCCTAGCACCTCCCAACGCGCCTGCGGACTAACAACCCACAAGGAGTCCCAGTGGCTCGCCAAACCGTCCCAGCACCTACCCAGTGCGCGCATGGGCCCCAGCCCCCACGGGGTCACAGCTACTGGCCAAATGGTCCTGGCACCTCCCCAGCATCGCCAGGGGCCAAGGCGTCTGTGCCGTGTCCCAGTGGATCGCCAAATGGTCCTAACACCTCCCAGCAGCACGGACACTAGCAACCCCACTTGAGGTCAGCAGCTCACCAATGATGGTCTCTGGCAACCCCAGCAGCATGGGCCCAATTAAGCCTGTGCGGGTGCCAGCTTGACTAAAATGGTCCTAGCACCTCCCAGCGCACACGGGCCGAAGACCCGCTCTGGGACCAGCTACTCGACAAATGATTCCCGGCACCTCACCAGCATGCACAGGGCACAGCAACCCGCGCGCCCAGGGGTCAGAGCAACCTAATAAATGGTCCCTGGCACCTCCCCCCAGCAGCGCGCCGCAGGGCAGCGACCACCCAGCAGGGGTTCAGTGTGCCAAACCATCCTGGCGGCTCCCCCCTCTTGCGCATACAGGCCCCAACAACCCCTTGGTCCCAGCTACTCGACAAATGGTCCCTGGCACCCTCACCAGCACCAGCGCACAGACACTAGCGACCCCGCAGCTCTTGGTCCCTGGCATCCCAAGCAGCGTGCACTGGACCCATGACCTTCGCGTGGGTCCCAGCGACTCGCCAAATGGTCTGGCACCTCCCCAGCGCCCGCACAGGGCCCACCGACCCCGAGCAGGGGTTGTCCCAGTGGCTCATAAACGGTCCCTGTCACATCCCCAGCACAGCGCACGGCCCCAGCGACTTCACTTGGCCTTGGTCCAACCAGCTCGTAAACTGTTCTGGCACCTCCCAAGCAGCCGCCGGGGACCGCGACAGCCAGTTCACAGAGAAACTTGCCAAATGGTACCTACCCAGCGCGTGCTGGGGCCCATCAACCATACATGGGGTCCCAGCGGCTCACAAATGGTCCCTCCCAAATCTGGCCTGCATTGACCCCATTCAATTCACGGGTCAAGCAACTCGACAAACTATCTCTGGCACCTCCCAAGCGCCTGGGACCCCTGCGACCCAACACGGGTCCCAGCGGCTAAGCCCAACTGTCCCTTAGCCTCCCCAGCGTGCGTATGGGCCCCTGCGACCCACGGGGTCCCAGCTGCTAAGCAAATGGTCCTGGCACCTCCCCAGCATGCGCACAGGGCCAAGGCAACCCTGTGGGGTCCCAGCAGCGTGCCAAATCGTCCTAGCACCTCCCAGCATGCGCATGGGCCCCAAGAGACCTTGGGTTCCCAGCGGCTGCCAAATGGTCCCTAGCACCTCCCAAGCACCCTTTACAGGGCCAAGGCAACCCTGTCACAGGGGCCCAGCAACTGCCAAATCGTCCCTGGCACCTCCCCAGCACTGCGCATGGGCCCCAGAGACCCTGCATGGGTTCCCAGCGGCTGTAAACCGTCCCTGGCGACTCCCCAGCGTCGGGATTGGCTGTGACCCATGCGGGGTCCCAGATGGCGGTCCCTGCACCTCCCAGCGCGTGCTGGACACTAGCGACCCCGCGCAGGATCCCAGCGGCCCGTAAACCATCGGCGCTTCCCCAGCGACCCCGCACGTGGTCCCAGTTGCTCGCCAAATGGTCCCTGGCATGGCACCTCCTCAGCAGCGCATGCACACCGCGACCCCACGGGGTGGCGAGCGATCCCTGCGTCCCAAGCGCCGCATGCGCCACTAGCGACCCCACGGTGTCCCAGCGGCCTCGCCAAATGGTCCCTACCACCTACCCAGCGCCGCTCAGGGCTAAAACCCTGCAGCGGGGTCCCAGTGGCTTCGTCAAATGGTCCCTGGCACCTCCCAGCACATGCATGGGCCCCAGCGACTCAGCGCCCAGGGGTCAAGCAGCTAAAGGCCATTGTCACAGCACCTCCCCAGCACCGCGCCCGCCCCAGCGACGACTATTGGGGTCCAAGCAACTCGCTAAACTGTCCTGGCACCTCCCCAGCGTGTGCCCTGGGACCAACCCAGCGGGGTCCCAGCGGCTCTAAAATGATCCCTGGCACCTCCCAGCGAGTGCACAGGGCTCAGCACAACCAGCGTGGGGTCCCAGCAGCTTGGCACATCCCTGGCACATCTAGCTCGCACAGGGCCCAGCGACCCTCGCGGGTCCCAGCAGCTCGTGGTGGTCTTCGCACCTCCCCAGCGCTCACAGGGTCCAGCGACCCCAGCCCAGGTCCCAGTTGCTTCGCTGAGCGGTCCCTGCGTCCCCAGCGCCGCAGGACCTGCGACCCCACGCAGTGTCCCAGCAGCTCATAAATGGTCCTAGCACCTACCCAGCGCACATTCAGAACCCTAAAACTCTGCGGGTCCCAAGCGGCTAGGTGAAATGGTCCCTGGCACCTCCCAGTGCATGCATGGGCCCCAGGCATTCTGTGCCTTGGTCAAGCAGCTAAAACTGTCCTGGCACCTCCCAGCACCATGCCTGGTCCCAGCGACTCTGGCAGGGGGTCCAAGCAGCTTCCTTCTGTCACTGGCACCTCCCAAGTGTGCCTGGGACCAGCGACCCAGCCCCGGGGTCCCAGCGGCTCACCAAATAGTTCCCTGGCACCCAGCGAGTGCACAGGGCTCCAACAACTTTCTGGCGTGGGGTCCCAGCAGCCATAAATGGTCCCTGGCACATCCCAGCTGCGCACAGGGCCCCAGCAACCCTGTCTTGGTCATAGTTAACTAGTCAAATGGGCCTGGCACCTTCCCAGCGCAGAGCGCAGGCCCAGCGATTTTGCGCGTGGTCCAAGCGCCTTGTCCCTGGCACCTCCCCAGCGCTCGCACTGGACCCAGCGACTCCCACACGGGGTCCCAGCTGACTGTAAATGGTTCTAGCTCCTACCAAGCGTTCCAGGGTCCAACAACCGCGTCGCGGGGTCCCAGCGGTTCGCAAATGGTCCTGGCACATCCCAAAGCGCGCACTGGCCCAGCGACTTCACCGCGGTGTTCAGCGGCTCCCCAAATGGTCCCTGGCCCATCCGCGGCCTGGGCGTGGCCCGTTGACCCAGCGCGGGTCCCAGCGGCTCCATAAGCGGTCCCTGGCACATCCCCAGCGGTGCTTGTGCCCCAGCGACCTGCGCAGGGGTCCCAGCTGCTCACCAAATGGTCCCTGGCACATCCCCAGCACGCGGGTCCCAGCAACACCATGCAGTGTCCCAGCTCCTTGCCAAATGGTCCCTGGCACCTACCCAGCGCACACAGGCCCAGCAACCCCATCTTGGTTTTATAGTTGCTCGCCAAATGGGTCCTGGCACCTTCCCAGTGCGGGCAGGGGCCTTAATTTTCTTGGCGTGGTCAAAGCCTTGCCAAACTGTCCCTGGCACATCCCCAGCGTGCTGCGTGCACCAGCGACACCGCGAGGATCCCAGCGTCCCTGAATGGTCCCTAGCACATCCCCAGCATGCACACTATCCCAGTGACTGCTTGTGGGGTCCCAGCGGCTTCGCCGTGTTCCCTGTAGCAAGTCCCCAGCGGGCGCCACCAGTCCCTGGAGTGACTTCACCACGGGGAACCAGCGGCCCGCCAAGTTGTCCCTAACCTCCCAGTCGCATCCTGACCCCAGCGACCCTGTCGCGGGATATGGAGCTTCGCCAAATGGTCCCAGGCACCTACCCACCTCGCGCACAGGGCCAGCAATCCCTACGTGGGGTCCCCGGCTCCTAAATGGTCCCTGGCACATCCCAGTGCGCCTGCCCCTGCCCAATTTCCGCAGCGGGGTCAATCAGCTGCCAAACTGTCCCTGGCACCTCCCAGTCTTGTGGCCTCCCACTCGGCTCTGCAAATGGTACCTGGCACCTCCCCAGCGGCGCACGAGCCGCCAGCGACCCCAAATGGGTCCCAGCGCCTCGCAAAATGGACCTTAGGACCTCCAGGCGGACGCGTGCCCCAGCAACCGGCGCATGGTCCAGCGGCTCGCCAGGTGGTCCCTGGCACCTACCACCAGCAGCGCACAGGGCCCAGCAACCCGTCGCGGTCATAGTTGCTCGCCAAATGGTCCCTGGCATCCCAGCTTACGCGCTTCCCACCCCGGGTCCCAGCGACACCCGTCGCGGTGTCCCCACTCCTCACCAAATGGTCCTGGCACCTACCCAACATCGCATGGACACTAGCGACCCCGCAGCGGGGTCTAGTGGCTTCGCCGAGCGGTCCCTGGCCGCGTCCCCAGCGTGCGCGGACACTAACGACTCCACGCCCAGCGTCCCAGTGGTTCGTCAAATGGTCCCTAGCACCTCCCAGCACGCACTGGAACCAACGACCTTGCACAGGGTCCCAGTGGCTGTAAGCGTCCTGGCACCTCCCAAGGCGTCTTTCGCACTGGACCTGGCGACCCTGCAGCAGCTTCACAGCGACTCGCCAAGTTGTCCCTGGCACCTCCCAGCCGCAGCGTCCGGACACTAGCGACCCCCCACGCTGGGTCCCAGCGGCTCGCAAACGGTCCCTGGCACATCCAGCGGAGTGCACTGGACCCAGCGACCTTAGCGGCGTGGATTGTGACTCGCCAAATGGTCTGGCACCTCCCAGCGCCGCGCTGGGGCCTGACCGCAGCGGTAGCATTCGCCAAACTGGCCCTACTCAGCACCACGCTGGGGCTCAGCAACCACGTGTGGGGTCCCAGCGGCTGCATAAATGGTCCTGTCACATCCCCAGCAGCGCCATTGCTTGACGCTGCGGTCAATCAGCTCGCCAAACTGTTTCTGGCCTCCCCAGCGCGCGCAGGGGACAGCGACCCAGCCGCGGGGTCCCAGCGGTTCTTAACTGTCCTGCGCCTCCCCAAGCGTGCGTATGGGCCCTGCGATCTCACCGCGGTTCAACTGCTTTCGCCAAATGGTCCCCTGGCACCTCCCAGCATCTTTGGGGCCAAAACAACCCTGTGCGAGGGTCCCAGCGGCTTGCCAAAATCGTCCTGGCACCTCCCAGCATGCGCATGGGCCCAGAACCCCTGCATGGGTTCCCAGCTGACTCGCCAAATGGTCCCTGGCACCTCCCAAGCAGCGCCGGTTCCCAGCAACACCGTCGCGTGGTGCATGGCTTGCCAAATGGTCTCTGGCACCTACCCAGCGTCACGAACAACCAACCAACCCTTGGGGTTCTCGGTCAGCCAAATGGTCCCTGGCACCTCCCCAGCACCAAGGGCCCCAGGAACCCAGCGTGGGCTCCCCAGCGGCGGCAAAGGTCCCCTGGCAGCCCCCCCGCGCATCACGGACACCGCGACCCCAGCGGGGTCCTTGCTGCTCATAAACCATCCTGGCTTCCCAGTGTGCGCATCGGCCCCAGCCCCCACACGGGGTCCCATCTGCTCCCAAATGGTCCCTGGCACCTCCCCAGCAGCGCGGACACTAGTGATGATACTCACAGCGGAGATTTCTTGGCGCCAAATGGTCCCTGGTGCCTCCCCAGTGACTGACTGCTTGACCCTGCCGCCCGGGATCAAAGCTTGCACAAAATGTTCCATGGCCCACTGAGGTCCCAGCAGCTCATGCTCAGCACTCCCAGCTGCGCACTGGGCCCGACCCAGGGGGTCCCAGTGCCTGTAAGCGGTCCTGACACCTCCCAGCGGACTGGGCCAGCAATGCAGCGTGGGGCCAGTGGCTTCATGAAATGGTCCCTGGCTCCTCCCAGAAAAAGCAGCGCCGGGTTCTCCAGCGACCCTGCAGCGGGGTCCCAGCGGCCACGCTAAATAGTCCCTGGCACCTCCCCTGGCCCGGGCCCAAGCGACCCCTCCACGGGATCAAAGCTGCTCGCATAAAATGTTCCATGGCCCCTCCCAGCGTGCGCCGCGAGGCTGTGACCACGGGGGTCCCAGCTGCTCGCCAAATGGTCCCTGGCACCTCCCCAGCCGCGTGCAGGCGAAGGGCAACCCTGTCGGGGTCCCCAGCTGCTTGCCGTCGTCCTAGCACCTCCCCAGCATGCGCATGGGCCCAGAGACCCTGCATGGGGTCCCAGCGGCTCGCCAAATGGTCTCTCTCGCACCTACCCAGCGTGCGAACAGGATAAAACAACCTGGTTCAGAGGATCGCCAAATGGTCCCTGGCAACTCCTCAGCACCCGCCTGCGGGTACTCCAGCGACCCACAGCGGGTCCCCAGCGACGCCAAACCGTCCTGGCACCTCCCAGCGAGCACGCAGCCCCGCGATCCTGCGCGGGGGTCCCAGCTGCTCGTCAGATGGTTCTTGGCACCACCAGCAGCGAACAGGGCTCAACAACCCCACAGCGGGTCCCAGCGGCTTCCGCCAAATGGTCCCTGACACCTGCCCACACTGGCGCACAAGGCCCGTGAACCATCGTAAGGGGGGGTCCCAGCGGCTCGCCAAATGATCCTGGCACCTACCCAGCTCAGCGCAGGGCAACAGCAACCGCATAAGCGGGGTCCTATAGCGGCTCGGCAAAAAAGTCCCTGTCACCTACCCAGCGGCACCGGACACTACCCATTTTCGAGGTCCCAGCGGCTCGCCAAGTTGTCCTAGGACTTCCCCAGCCAGCGTCAGACTGGCGACCCGTGTGGGTTCCCAGCGGATCAAATGGTCCCCTCACCTCCCCAGCCCGCGCACGGACCCAGCGACCTCGCGGCGGGGTCACAGCGACTTCCCAAGTTGTCCCTGGCACCTCCCAACGCATCCGTGACCCAGGGACCCCATGCTCGGTTCTCAGCGGCTGTAAGCTGACCCCTGGCACCTCTAGCGCCCGGGTTAGCGACCTCATGTATGGTCCCAAGCGGATGACAAATGTTCCTGGCACCTCCCCAGCGTGTGCACTGGCCCTAGCTACTTTACGGCGTGGTACAAGTAGCTTGCCAAGTATCCTGGAACCTCCCCAGCGTGAGCACTGGACCCAGCAGACCTGCGTGAAATTCAGCATTTCGTAAACGGTCCTAGCACCTCCCCAGCCTTGGCGCTGGGGTTGGCGACCCCTACATGGGTCCCAGAAGGCTTCATAAACCGTCCCTGGCACCTCCCCAGCGGCGCACACAGCCCCCGCGATCCCTTGCGGGGTCCCAGCTGCCGTCAGATGGTCCTACCTACCAGTGAACAGAACAACAACCCAACCCAGGGGGTTCCAGAGGCTCATAAATGTTCCTGACACCTATCCAGCGGCACTGGGGTACAACAAACCGCGTGGGGTCGGCTGGCCGTAAATGGTCCCTGGCACCTCCCAAGCGCACCACGGACACTAGCGACCCCCAGGTGGGGTCAGCAGCTCTTAAACGGTCCTGGCACCTCCCAAGCATGGAAGGGCCCCAAAGAACAACGTGAGGTCCAAAGCGGCTCAAAAGGTCCTCCAGGCCTCCAGCGTCGCCGCCAGCGACCCCACCCGGGGTCCCATCTGCTGCGCCAAATGGTCCTAGCACCTCCCAGCGGCGCCACACACAAGCAACCCCCGTGTGAGGTCCCAGTGGCTCGCCAAATGGTCCCTGGCACATCCCCAGCATGCGCCGAGAGACCCATGCAGGGGTCCCAGCTGCTTTCGACAAATGGTCCCGGCACCTCACCAGCATGCGCACAGGGCACAGCAAACCCAGCCTGGTCCGAACGGGGTTCCCTAAATAATCCCTGGCACCTCCCAGCGCCTGACCCCCACCCAGCGGTTCCCAAGCTCGCCAAATGTTACCCTAGCACCCTACCCAGCCTTGCTGGGGCCAAGCAACCATCGCGTGGGGTCCATCAGCTCACAAATGGGTCCCTGTCAAATCATCAGCGCGCGCACAGGCCCTAGCGACTTCATGCGGGGTCAAGCAACTGTAAACTATCCCTGGCACCTCCCAGCGTGTGCCACGGGGCCCAGCGACCCGCCGCGGTCCCAGCGACTCGCAAACCGTCCCTGGGACCTCCCCAGTGCGCGCATGGGCCCCAGCAACCCGCGCAGGGGTCACAGCTACTGGCCAAATGGTCCTGGCTCCCCCCAGCAAGCGCCGCGGGCCAAAACGATCCCGTGCGGTGTCCCAGTGGGTCGCCAAATGGTCCTAGCACCTCCCCAGCGTGCACGGACACTAGCAACCCAGGGGTCCCAGCAGCTCACCGTCGTCCCTGGCACCTCCCAGCGGCGCTGCATGGGCCCCAGCAGCCCGTGCAGGGTTCAGCGGCTTGCCGTCGTCCCTGGCACCTCCCAGCATGCGCATGGGCCCAGAGACCCTGCATGGGGTCCCAGCGGCTCGCCAAATGGTCCTGGCACCTCCCAGCACCATTGCAGGTCCCAGCAAACCATGCAGGGGTCCCAGCGGCTCGCCAAATGGTCCCTGGCCTCCCAGCACGCATCGTGACCCAGGGACCCCATGCGGTTCTCAGCGGCTGCGTAAACAGCCCCTGGCACCTCCCAGCGCCCTTACGGACATTAGCGACCTCATGTATGGTCCCAGCGGATGACAAATGTTCCTGGCACCTCCCCAGCGTGTGCACTGGCCCTAGCTACTTCCGGCGTGGTACAAGTAACGCCAAACATCCCTGGAACCTCCCAGCAGCGTCCGGGCCCCACTACCCAGTCACGGGTTCCCAAGCGGATTACCAAACGATCCTAGCACCTCCCCCCGTGCACACGGACACTAACGATAATGCAGGGTCCCAGCGGCTCGTAAGCGGTCTGGCACCTCCCCAGCGTCACGCGCGAAGCAGCGACCCTCCTGCGGCGTCACTAGCGACTCACCAAACGGTCCCTGGCATCCCAAAGCGTGGGCACTGGGCCCCATTACGGTCTCCCAGCGGCTCACCAAATGACCCTGTACGTGCCAAGCGGCACCATTTCCCCACCGGGGTCCCAGTGGCTTCGTAAACGGTCCTGGCACCTCCCCCCACCACGCACCAGGGCTCAGCAACCACGTGTGAGGTCCCAGCGACTCGCAAATGGTCCCTGTCCACATCCCCAGCATGCTTGCAGGCCTAACAACTTCACGCAGGTCAACCAGCTCGCCAAACTGTCCCTGGCACCTCCCAGCCTTGCCGCGAGACCCAGTGACTCGCGGGTTCCCAGAGGGCTTGCCAAATGGTACCTGACACCTACAGCGTCTGCCAAATGGTCCCTGTCAAATCCCAGCGCGCGCACTGGGTCCCCATCGACTTCGCTGGGTCCCATCTGCCCCAAGCGGTCCCTGGCACCTCCCAGCACGTGAGCGAACACTAGCGACCCCACGCGGGGTCCCAGCGACTTGCCAAGTTTTCCCTGGCCCCTACTCCGCTGGGGCTCCTTCAACCACGTGTGGGGTCCCAGCGGCTCGCCAAATGGTCCCTGCCAGCTCGCCAAACTGTTTCTGGCACCTCCCAAGCGGGACAGGGACCCGCGCAGGTTCCCAGAGGCTTGCCAAATGGTACCTGGCACCTACCCAGCGCCCGCACAGGACCCAGCAACCATGCATGGGGTCCCAGCGGCTAACAAATGGTCCCTGTAACATCCCCCACCCGCGTGCGGGCCCCAGCGACCCTTGCGGGTCCCAGCGACTCTCAAATGGTCCCTGCCACCTCCCCAGCAGGCGCATGGACACTAGCGACACTCGCTGGGTCCCAGCGGCTCACCAAACTGTCCCTGGCACATCCCCCCAGCGTGCAGGTGCCCCAGCGACTTTGTCAGGGGTCCAATCACCTCCTCAGTCTTTACAAGGCCCATCGACCCTGTGGGTCAGATGGTCCCTCGCCCTACCCAGCGCGCAAATGGTCCCAACAACCCCACACGGGGTCCCACCAAACTCGCCAAATGGTCCTGTCACCTCCCAGCATGCGCCGGACACTACCGACCCCCCTCGGGTCCCAGCTGCTCGCCAAGTTCCCTGGCACTTCCCAACGCGTCCGGGCCCCAACGACCCCATCGCTGGGTCCCAGCGTCTCGACAAATGTTCCTGGCACCTCCCCAGCGCACTGGCCCCTGAACTACTTCGTGCGTGGTACCCAAGTAACTGCCAAACATCCTGGAACCTCCCCAGCGTGCGCACTGGACCCAGCGACCACCATCGGGCCCCAGCGGCTCGCAAACGGTCCCTAGCGCCTCCCAAGCGTCTGGGGTTGAGCGACCCGCGCTGCAGGGGTCGTGGCTCGCCAAATGGTCCTGGCACCTCCTCGCGCCGCACGACTCCAGCGACTCTCGCTGGGATCCCAGCGACCATAAACCGTCCCTGGCGCCTCCCCAGCCTTTTAGCCCCGATCCACACGGGGTCAGATGGTCCCTCGCACCACCAGCAGCGCCGAACAGGGCTCAACAACCCTCATGGCCCGGGGTTCCAGAGCTCGCCAAATGTTCCCTGACACCTACCAGCCAGCCTTGCGGGCACCAGCGACCACCCGCGAGGTTCCAGCGGTCGCAAACCATCCCTGGCGGCTCCCCTGCGCCCGCCGCAGTCCCCAGCTGCTCGACAAATGGTCCTGGCACCTCACCAGCAAGCGCTGGGGACCAGCAACCCGCAGCGGGCCGAGCATCTCACTAGATTGTCCCTGGCACCTCCCCCGGCAGGCTGCCCCAGGCGGCTTGCCAATGGTCCCTGGCCCCTCCCAGCGCACGCTCGGTGCCCAACGACCCTGCGCGAGTCCCAGCAGCTCGCCAAATGGTCTCTGGCACCTACGTGCGCATAGGGCCCAACAGCCCATAGGGGTCCCAACAGCCAAATGGTCCCTATCACATCCCAAGCGCCTTGTGCCAGCGACCCCATCGCGGTTTTCCCAGCGGATTGCCAGCGATCCTGGCACCTCACCAGCGTGCCACCGCGGACACTAGCGACCCAATGCGGGGTCCCCAGCGGCTGTAAGCGGTCCCTGGCACCTCCCCAGCGTCGCTTTGGACACACAGCGACCCTCTTGGGGTCTGTGGCTGTCGCCAAAGTTGTCCACACCTCCCAACTGCGTCAGACACTACGACCCCACGCTGGGTCCCAGCTTGCCAAACCGTCCCTGGCACCTCCCCAGCTTTTCACTGGACCCAAGCGACCCTCAGGCGGCTTCGTAAGTTGTCCCTGGCACCTCCCCAGCGTCCGGACACTAGCGACCCCACGCTGGGTCCCAGCGGCTCACCAATCGGTCCCTGGCATCCCCAGTCCGTGCACTGGACAAGCGACCTTGCGCGTGGGTCCCAGCGGCTCGCCAAATGGTCATGGCACCTCCCCAAGCTGCGCTTTGGGGCCCACTGACCCCAGCGGGGTCCCAGCGTCGCCAAGTTTTCCCTGGCCCCTACTCAGCACACGCACAGGGCTCAGCAACCACGTGTGGGGTCCCAGCGGCTCGCAAATGGTCCCTGTCACATCCCAGCGGCGCCCGCAGACTGTGACTTCACGCCGCGGACCAATCAGCTCGCCAACTGTTTCTGGCACCTCCCCAAGCAGCATACGGGACCAGCGACCCACGCGGGTTCCCAGAGGCTGCCAAATGGTACCTGGCACCACAGCGTGCGCACAACAGGCCCAACAACCATGCATGGGGTCCCAGCGGCTCACAAATGGTCCCTGTCAAATCCCAGCCAGCGCCACGGACCCCAGCGACTTCACGGGGTCCAAAACAGCTCGACAAACTATCTCTGGCACCTCCCAGCGCGCCACGGGGCCCTGCGACCTTTTGGGGTCCCAGCGGCTCATAACTTTTATTCCCTGCGCCTCCCAGCGTGCGTATGGGCCCCTCGCGACCTCACGGGGTTCCAGCTGCTGCCAAATGGTCCCTGGCACCTCCCAGCAGCGCTGGGGCCAAAGGCAACCTGTCGCGGGTCCCAGCTGACTTGCCAAATCGTCCTGGCACCTCCCCAGCCGCAAAAAACTAGGGAACCCAGCGTGGCTCCCAGCGGCGCGGCAAAGATCCTAGCAGCCCCCAGCGCGCATCTGGACACTAGCGACCCCCAGGGGGTCCTTGCTGCTTCATGAACCGTCCCTGGCGCTTCCCAGTGTGCGCTCGGCCCCTAACCCCGGGGGTCCCATCACCTCCCCAAATGGTCCCTGGCACCTCCCCAGCAGCGCCGGTTCCCAACAACACCGTGCGTGGTGTATGGCTTTCGTAAATGGTCTCTGGCACCTACCCAGCGTGCGAACAGGGCCAAAGCAACCCCCCCGCAGTTCTCAGAGGATCGCCAAATGGTCCTGACACCTCCCCAGCCGGGACGGGGCCCAGCAACCACGCGTGGGGGCCCAGCGGATAACAAATGGTCCCTGTCACATCCCCAGCGCGCGCAC
Organism: Huso huso; assembly: GCA_036884735.1. Taxonomy (NCBI): domain Eukaryota; kingdom Metazoa; phylum Chordata; class Actinopteri; order Acipenseriformes; family Acipenseridae; genus Huso; species Huso huso. Next base: position 21,103,942 of record CM072682.1, read on the forward strand.
GGGTGCCAGCAACCCCTGCGCGGGGTCCCAGCGACGCAGCTAAATAGTCCCTGGCACCTCCCTGGCGGCGCAGGCCCCAGCGACCCCTCACGGGATCAAAGCTGCTGTAAAATGTTCCATGGCCCCTCCCAAGCGTCGCGCCGCGGGCTGTGACCCCTGCCGCGGGTCCCAGCTGCTCGCCAAATGGTCCTAGCACCTCCCCAGCAGCGCGCAGGCGAAGAGCAACCCCTGTGCGGGGTCCCAGCAACGCTTGCCGTCGTCCCTCACCCCCAGCATGCGCGGGCCCCAGAAACCCTGCATGGGGTCCCAGCGGCTGTAAATGGTCCCTAGCACCTCCCAAGCACCCGCCGGGTTCCAGCAAATGTCATGGGGTCCCAATGGCTGTAAATGGTCACTGGCACCTCCCAAGCAGCGTCCGGACTAGCGACCCCCCTGAGTTCCCATCGCCAAACGGTCCTAGCTCCTCAAAAGCCGCACTGGCCCCAACTACTTCACGCATGGTCCCAAGCGGCTTCCCAAACTGTCCCTGGCACCTCCCCCCCAGCCGCTCACTGGACCCAACAACCCTGCTTGGGGTCCCAGCGGCTTATAAGCGGTCCTTGGCATCTCCCAAGCCTTGCGCACAAGGTTCAGCGACCTGGCGAGGCTCCAGCGGTCGCCATGGTCCCCTGGCACCTCCCAGCGCATGCACGGACCCCCTCCGCGCGGGGTCGGCTGCTGCCAAATGATCCCTGGCACCTCCTAAACGTGCACAGGCCCCAGCGACCCGCGTCTTGGGGTCGAAACTCGCCAAATATTCCCTCGCACTTACCCAGCGCTCAAGGCCCCACAACCATGCTTGGGGTCCCAACAGCTCGCCAACGCACTGGCCACAGATACTTCTCACGTGGTACAAGTAACTTGCCAAACATCCCTGGAACCTCCCCAGCGTGCGCACTGAACCCAGCGACCCTGCGAGGCCAGCTGACTCGTAAACAGTCCCTGGCACCACCCAGCGCGCGCACGGGTTGAAACGACCATGGGGGTCCCAGTGGCTTCGTAAATGGTCCCGGCAACTCCTCAGCACCGCCCGCAGTCCGCGACCTCGCGGGGTCCCAGAGGCTCGCTAAACCGTCCTGGCACCTCCCAGGCGCACATAGCCCCCCGCGATCCTGCCGCGGGTAACAGCTGCTCATCAGATGGTCCTTGGCACCTGCCCAGCGCGCGAACAGGGCTCAACAGCCGCAGCGGGGTCCCAGCGGCTTCGCCAAATGGTCCTGACACCTACCTTGCAGCGCTGGGCCCATGAACCCCGTGGGGTCCCAGCGACTCGCAAATGATCCCTGGCACCTACCCAGCTCGCGCAGGGCAGAACAGCAACCACAAGCGGGGTCCCAGGCGGCTTCGACAGTCCCTGTCACCTACCCAGCGCAGCGCCACCTGACCCCACCCCTCGTCCCATCGGCTGTAAACTTGTCCTGGGACTTCCCCAGCAGGCGTCCGGACTAGCGACCCGTGTGGGTTCCCAGCGGATCGCCAAATGGTCCTGTCACCTCCCCAGCCCGCGCACTGGACCCAGCGACCCTGCATGGGGTCCCAGCGGCTTCCAAGTTGTCCCTGGCACCTCCCAACGCATCCGTGACCCCAGGGACCCCCATGCGATTCTCAGCTGACTCGTAAACGGCCCCCCCTGGCACCTCCCAGCGCCTGGACATTGCGACCCCATGTGGGTCCCAGCGGATCGACAAATGTTCCTGGCACCTCCCCAGCGTGTGCACTGGCCCTAGCTACTTCACCGCGTGGTTCAAGTAGCTTGCCAAATGGTCCTGGAACCTCCCCAGCGTGAGCACTGGACCAACGAACCTGCGTGGGGGTCAGCGGCTTCAAGCATCCCTGGCACCTCCCAGCGCGCAGGGTTGAGCGACCCCTCGCGGGTCCCAGAGCTCGCCAAACCCTCCCTGGCACCTCCCAAGCACACAGCCCCCCACGATCCCTTGCGTGGTCCCAGCTGCTCGTCAGATGGTCCCTCACCTTTCCACAGCGCGAACAGGGCTCAACAACCCAGCGGGGGGGGTTCAGAGGAACAAAATGTTCCCTGACACCTATCCAGCACACCATTTAACAAACCAGCGTGGGGTCCGGCGGCTCGCCAAATGGTCCTAGCACCTCCCAGCGCCACACACGGACACTAGCGACCCCAGGTGGTCGGCGGCTCGCCAAACGGTCCCTGGCACCTCCCAAAGCGGAAGGGCCCCCCCAGGAACCCCTGTGGGGTCCCAGCGGCTCGGCAAAGGTCCTGGCAGGCCTCCAGCGTGCGCATGGCCCCACCCACCCCCACACGGTCCCATCTGCTCGCCAAATGGTCCCTAGCACCTCCCCAGCCAGCGCCGAGAACACAACAACCCCACAAGGAGTCCCAGTGGCTGTAAATGGTCCCTGGCACATCCCAGCAGCGCTGAGGCCGAGACCCGCGGGGTCCCAGCTGACAAATGGTCCCGGCACCTCACCAGCATCGCGCTGGGGCACAGCAAACAGCGGGGTCCGAACCCTTCGCTAAATAATCCCTGGCACCTCCACAAGCGCGCCGCGGGGGCCCCCAGCGACCCAGCGGGTTCCCAGAGGCTCGCCAAATGTTACCTAGCACCTACCCAGCGCGCTGGGGCCAAGCAACCATGCGTAGGGTCCCCAGCGGCTCACAAATAGTCCCTGTCAAATCATCAGCGCGCGCACAGGCCCTAGCGACTTCATGCGGGGTCCAAGCAAGTCGCCAAACTATCCCTGGCACCTCCCAAGCGTGTGCGCGGGGCCCCGACCCATGCGGGGTCCCAGCTCGCCAAACCGTCCCTGGGACCTACCCAGTGCGGCGCGGGCCCCCAGCAACCCGCTGCGGGGGTCACAGCTGCTGGCCAAATGGTCCCTGGCACCTCCCCAGCAAGCGCGGGGCCAAAGCGATCCGTCTGGTGTCCCAGTGGGTAGCCAAATGGTCTAGCACCTCCCAGCGCCTGCAGGACTTTTAACCCCACGCGGGGTCCCAGCGCTCACCAAATCGTCCTGGCACCTCCCCAGCAGCATGGGCCCCAACAGCCCGTGCAGGGTCCCAGCGGCTCGCCAAATGGTCCCTTGCACTTCCCCATGCGCGTCCGGGCCCCACTACCCACGTGAGGGATTCGCGAAAGCGGATGCTTAAGCGATCCCTGGCACCTCCCAGCGCACCACGGACACTAACGACCAATGCAGGGGTCCCAAGCGGTCATAGCGGTCTCTGTACCTCCCCAAGCGTCGCGCGCGAAGCAGCGACCCTGCGGCGGCGTCTGGCGGCTCGCCAAGTTGTCCCTAGCACCTCCCCAGCCGCGTCCGGACACTAGCGACCCCACGCTGGATCCCAGCGGCTCACCAAGCAGTCCATGGCACATCCCAGCGTGGGCACTGGGCCTGACCCTGCGGTCTCCCAGCGGCTCACCAAATGCCCCCTGCACGTGCCCAGCGAAACACGGCACCATCGACCCCGCGGCGGGGTCCCAGTGACTTCGCGTAAGCGGTCCCTGGCACCTCCCCACCATGCACACAGGGCTCCAGCAACCCGCGTGTGGTCCCAGCGGCTCGCCAAATGGTCCCTGTCACATCCCAGCATGCGCATGGGACCCAGCGACTTCACGCCGCGGTCCAACCAGCTCGCCAAACTGTCCTGGCACCTCCCAGCAGCGCCGCGAGACCCAGTGACTCTGCGCGGGTTCCCAGAAGCTTGCCAAATGGTACCTGACACCTACCCAGCGTCTCGCAAATGGTCCCTGTCAAATCCCCAGCCGCACGGTCCCCATCGACTTCACGCTGGGTCCCATCTGCTCCCCAAACGGTCCCTGGCACCTCCCAGCGTGAGCACCTGGCGACCCCACGCGGGGTCCCAGCGACTCGCCAAGTTTTCCCTGGCCCCTACTCAGCACACGCACAGGGCTCAGCAACCACGTGTGGGGTCCCAGCGGCTCATAAATGGTCCCTGTCACATCCCCAGCAAGCATGGGCCCCAGCGACTTCACCCTGGCGGTCCAACCAGCTCGTAAACTGTTTCTGGCACCTCCCCAGCAGCGCCTGGGACCAAGCGACCCGCGCGGGTTCCCAAACTTGCCAAATGGTACCTGGCACCTACCCAGCGTCGCTGGGGCCCAGCGACCCGCCGCGGGGTCCCAGCGGCTAACAAATGGTCCCTGTAACATCCCCAACGTTCGTGCAGGCCCCAGCGACCCATACGGGGTCCCAAGCAACTCTCAAATGGTCCCTGCCACCTCCCCAGCGGCGCATGGACACTAGCGACACCTCGCTGGGTCCCCAGCGACTCACCAAACTGTCCCTGGCACATCCCAGCCGCCAGGTGCTAGCGACTTTAATGCGGGGTCAAGCACCTCCTCAGTGCACCTCACAAAGGCCCATCGACCCTGTGCGGGGTCCAACGAATCGCCAAATGGTCCTAGCACCTCCCAGCGACTTCGCGCGTGGTCCCAGCGCCTTGCCTTAACTTTCCTGGCACCTCCCAGCATCGCGCTGGGGACCAGCAATCCGCAGCGGCGTCCCAATGACTCGCCAAATGATCCCTGGCACCTCCCCAACGCGTGCGGGCACCAGCGACCCTCGCTGGGTCCCAGCGGCTTCGCCAAACTATTCCTAGCCTCCCAATGAGCCCTGTTTACCAGCGTTACCCGACCCAGGGTCTCAGCCGTACTCGCCAAAAGACCTACCCTTCCCCAGCGCGCCGACCAGCAACCCGCGCGGGGTCCCAGCTATCTCATAAATGGTCCTGGCACCTCCCCAGCAAGCGCCAGGTGCCCCAGCTACCCCTTGCCAGGTACCCAACAACTCACAAACGGTCCCTGGCACCTCCCCAGGAAGCGCCACGGGACCTTGTGACCCCAGTCCCAGCAACTCGCCAAATGTTCCCTGGCACCTCCTCATACGGCGCACTGGGCTACTTTGACCCCTACGTGTCCCTAGCTGACGCAAGCGGTCCCTGTCACCTCCCACCAGCACGGGGCCCAGCGACCCCACGCGGGGTCAAGAACTCGTCAAACGGTCCCTGGAACCTCCCCCCCCCCCAGCCAGCGCATGGACCCCAGAGACCCTGCTGCATGGGGTTCCAGCAGCTCGATAAATGGTCCCTGGCCTCCCCAGCAAGCGCCGCGGACACTAGCGTACGTAGGGTCCCCGCAAACTCCGCCAAATGTTCCCTAGTACATCCCCAGCCCCGCACTGGGCCCAACGACCTTGCGTGGGGTCCCAGCAACTGCCAAATGGTGCCTGGCAACTCCGCCCGCTGAGCCTCTTTAATCACGGGGTCCCAGCTGCTCACCAACCGTCCCTGGCACATCCCCAGCGTGGGCACTGGGCCCACTGACCCCGCCTGCGGTCTCCCAGCGGCTCGCCAAATGGTCCCTAGCAACTACCCAGCGGGCGCATAGGCTCAGCGACCCGCCGCGAGTTCAACTGCTCGACAAATGGTCCTGGCATCTCCCCAGCATGCGCCGCGAGGCTAGCGACCCGTCTGCGGTCCCAGAGCTCATAAATGTTCCCTGGCACATCCCCAGTGCGCGCACTGGACACAACTGCGCGGGGTCCCAGCTGCTCGCCAAATTGTCCCTGGCTCCCTCGCATCTACCCAGCGGCGCCACGACCCCAGAAACATGCGTGGGGTCCCAGCTGACTCACAAATGGTCCATGTCACATTCCCAGCTCGCGCGGGCTCCAGCGCGACTTCATGCGGGGTCCAAGCAGCTCGCCAAACTGTCCCAGGCACCTCCTCAGAGGCGCATGGGCCCCAGTGACTTTCGTGCAGGGTCCCAAGGGCCTGCCAAATGGTCCCACATCCAGCCATCCACAGGGCCCCAACTCCCGCATGGTGTCCCAGTGGCTCACCAAATGATACCTAGCCTCTCCCCAGCGCCGCGCGGGTCCCAGCGGCCGCGTAAGCGGTCCTAGCACCTCCCAGTGGCGCATGGGCCCAGCGTCCCCGCCCCGGGATCCCACTTTCGCCAAATGGTCCTGGCACTTCCCCCGCAGCGCCTGCGGGCCCCAGCGATCAATCGGGGATCAGCAACACCAAATGTTCTCTAGCACCTCCCCAGCGCGCCGCGGACACTAACGACTCCTCGCTGGGTCCCACCGGCTCACCAAACAGCCCTGGCAACTCCCCAGCGCGCGCATAAACCCAGCGACCCGCACAGGGTTCAACTGCTTTCGACAAATGGTCCCGGCAACTCACCAGCATGCGCATGGGCCCCACGACCCCATGCGGGGCCCAGCGGCTTCGCCAAATGGTCCCTGGCACCTCCCAACGCCCACGGACCGGCGACCCGTCGCGGGGTCCCAGAGAAACTAAGCAAATGTTCCTAACTCCTCCCCAAGCGCCACGCCCCGGACTCGCGACCCCGCTGGGTCCCGCTCTGGCCGATCCTGGCGCCTCCCAGCAGCGCCACCGGACACTATAGCGACCACGCTGGGTCCCACCGGCTTCGCCAAATGTTCCCTAGTACATCCCAGCCCGCACTGAACCCAGCGACCTTGCGTGGGGTCCCAGCAGCTTGCCAAATGGTGCCTGGCAACTCCATAGCGCGCCTGGCACCAGCGACCCATCTTGGGGTCCCAGCTGCTTCGTAAACCGTCCTAGCACATCCCCAAGCGTGGGCACTGGGCCTGACCCATACGGTCTCCCCAGCGGCTCGCCAAATGGTCCTAGCAACTACCCAAGCGCGCGCCGGCTCAGCGACCCCTACGGGGTTCAACTGCTACGACAAATGGTCCCTGGCATCTCCCCAGCATGCGCCGCGGACCGGCACCCGTCTTGAGGTCCAGAGAGCTAAATAGTCCTCCTCCCAAGCACCTCCCAGACACTGCGCCCAGCGGACCGGCCCTGGCGCCTCCCACCCGGACACTATGGCGACCACGCTGGGTCCCAGGCTCGCCAGTATTCCCAAGCTCCTCCCGACCTTCGCGGGGTCCCAGCAGCACGGACACTCCGCCGCGACCCCACGCTGGGTCCCAGCTGCTTTCGCCAAACCGTCCTAAGCATCCCCAGCGTGCCACTGGGCCTGGCCGACTCCCAGCGGCTGGGTCCCAACTTCTGGCGCATAGGCTCAGCGACCCATGCGGGGTTCCAGCTGCTCAAATGGTCCCTCATCTCCCCAGTACATCCCCAGCCCCGTCGCACTGAACCCCGCGACCTTGCGGCGGGGTCCCAGCTGCTCCGCCATTATCCCCCTGGCTCCTCACGCATCTACCGTGGCACGGCCCAGAAACCGCGCGTGGGGTCCCAGCCGGCTCACAAATGGTCCATGTCATTCTCAAGACCGGGCCCCAGCTTCATCATGCGGGTCCAAGCAGTTGCCAAACTGTCCCAGGCACCTCCTCAGAGAGCGCATGGGCCCCAGTGACTTCGCAGGGTCCCAAGGCCTGCCAAATGGTCCCTGGCACATCCACAGCCCGCACACGGCCCCAGCGGCTTCGCATGGTGTCCCAGTGGCTCACCAAATGATACCTGGCCTCCCCCCAGCGCACGCACGGGTCCCAGCGGCACGCCAAACGGTCCCTAGCACTCCCCAGCGCATGGGGCCAAGCGCCCCGCAAGACGGGATCCCAGCTGCTCGCCAAATGGTCCCTGGCACTTCCCCAGCAGCACGCCAAGACGGGCCCAAAGCCATCCAGTGCGGGATCCCAGCAGCTTGCCAAATGTTCTCTAGCACCTCCCCAGCGCCAAGACGGACACTAACCACTCCACTGGGTCCCACCGCTCACCAAACAGCCCCCTGGCAACTCCCCAGCGAGCATAGGCCCAAGCGACCCGCACAGGGTTCCAGCTGCTCGACAAATGGTCCCCGGCAACTCACCAGCATGCGATGGGCCCCCAGCGACCCGTCACGGGGCCCAGCGGTTTCGCCAAATAGTCCCTGGCACCTCCCCAGCATGCGCCTGGACCGCAAATGACCCGTGCGGGGTCCCAGAGGCTCGCCAATGTTCCCTAGCTCCTCCCCAGCGCACGCACGGACACTAGCGACCCCACGCTGGGTCCCACCGGCTCACCAAACCGTCCCTGGCGCCTCCCCAGCACGCGCACGGACACTAGCGACCCACGCTGGGTCCCACCGGCTCGCCAAATGTTCCCTAGTACATCCCCAGCCCGCGCACTGAACCCAGCGACCTTGCGTGGGGTCCCAGCAGCTTGCCAAATGGTGCCTGGCAACTCCATGGCCAAGACAGGCACCACCAGCGACCCAATGCGGGGTCCCAGCTGCTCGCCAAACCGTCCATGATGCCTCCCCAGCGCGCATACGGGCCCCAGCGAACCCGCACGGGGACACAGCTGTTCAACAATTGGTCCCGGCACCAGCACGCTGATTAGCCCCAGCTACCACGCTCCCAGCGTCGAAATTTGGCTCTAAGCAACGCCGCCAAGACAGGGCACAGCAATGGTCACAATTGGTCCCTGGCACGTCCCAAGCACCCAGATAGGCTCCATCGACTTCGGTGAGGTCCCAGCCACCGCCAAACTGTCCCTGGCACCTCCCCAGCACGCGTATCGGGCTGTGTCCTCCGGCTCCCAGTGGCTCGCCAAATGTTCCTAGTACCTCCCTATAGCGTCCCACTAGCATCCCACGCTGTGTTCCTCGCTCACCAAACGGTCCTGGCACATCCCCAGAATCCGCTTCTGACCCAGCGTCACTTCAATGGGGGTCCAAGCAGCTCGATAAACTGTCCCTGGCACCTCCAAAGCAAGCGCACGGACACTAGCGACCCCACGCTGGGTCCCACTGTCTCACCAAACGGTTCCTGGCACATCCCCAGCGCGACCTTGACCCAGCGACCTTTTGGCGGGGTCCCAGCGGCTCGCCAAACCGTCCCTGGCACCTACCCAGTGCGCCGCGATGGGCCCCCAGCGGAACCCGCACGGGGACCCAGCTGTTCAACAATTGGTCCCCGGCACCACACCAGTGACGCGCACGGGCCCCAGCGACCACGTAAGGGGTCCCAGCTCGCCAAATTCGCCCTGGCTCCCCAACGCCACAAGACAGGGCACAGCAATTGGTCACACTGTCCCCGGCACGTCCCAAGCACGCGTCGGGCTCCATCGACCGGTGTCGGTCGGGAGTCACTGCCAACTGTCCTGGCACCTCCCCCTGCAGCACGCAGCATCGGCCCAAAGCGACCCCTGTGAGGGGTCCCAGTGGCTCGGCTAAATGTTCCTAGTACCTCCCCATTGCGCCAAGACGACATTCAGCGACCCCACGCCGGTCCCACCGGTCACCAAAACGGCTCCTGGCACATCCCCATCAAAAGCGCTGAACCCAGCGACCTTTGTCGGGTTCCCAGCGGCTTCGCCAAATGGTCCCCGGCAACTCCCCAGCACGCCAAGACATGCACCAGCGCCCCAACGCTGGGTCCCAGCGGCTTGCCAAACCATCCATGGCAAGCCTCCCAGCGCCAAGACGGTGCCCCAGCGATCCTGCACGGGACCCAGCTGCTCGACAATTGGTCCCGGCACCTCCCCAGCACGCCAAGACAGGCACAAAAGCGATCCCGCTTCGGGGTACCAGCGGCTCACCAAATGGTCCCTTGCAACTCCCCTACGCGTAATCGGACACTAGTGACACTACACGGGGTCCCAGCATTTCGCCAAATGGTCCCTGGCAACTTCACCCAGCGCTACAAGATAGGCTCGGGCGATTCCCGCCGCGGGTTCCAGCTGTTCACAAATGGTCCCTGGCATCTCCCAGCATGACGGGCTCCAAAGCAACCCCCGCGGGGGTCCCAGAGGTTCGCCAAATGTTCCATGGCACATCCCCAGTGCGGGCAAGACTGGATTACAGCGACACTTTGCTGGGTCCCAGCTGTTTCGCCAAATTGTCCCTGGCTCCACAAGATCTACCCAGCGCCACATGAACCACAGAAACCGCCAGGGGTCCCAGCGGCTCACAAATGGTCCATGTCACATTCCCAGCTCGCGCACGGGCCCCAGCGACCCCACGCTGGGTCCCACCGGCTCACCAAACCGTCCCTGGCGCCTCCCCAGCACGCGCACGGACACTAGCGACCCACGCTGGGTCCCACCGGCTCGCCAAATGTTCCCTAGTACATCCCCAGCCCGCGCACTGAACCCAGCGACCTTCCATTGGGATCCCAGCAGCTTGCCAAATGGTGCCTGGCAACTCCGCAGCGCGCGCACAGGCACAAGTGACCCAATGCGGGGTCCCAGCTGCTCGCCAAACCGTCCATGATGCCTCCCCAGCGCCTCGGGCCCTAGCGAACCCAAGACGGGGACCCAGCTGTTCAACAATTGGTCCCGGCACCACACCAGCACGACGGGCCCCAGACTGGCGACCCGCGTCACGGGGTCCCAGCGACTCGCCAAATTGCCCCTGGCTCCTAAACAACGCTTTTGGGGCACAGCAATTGGTCACAATGGTCCCTGGCACATCCCAAAGCATCGTCGGGCTCCATCGACTGGGTGAGGTCGCAGCCACTCGCCAAACTGTCCCTGGCACCTCCCCAGCACGTGCACGGGCCCAAAGCGACCCCGTGAGGGGTCCCAGTGGCTCGCCAAATGTTCCCTAGTACCTCCCCAGTGCGTGCACGGACACTAGCGACCCCACGCTGTGTCCCACCGGCTCACCAAACGGTCCCTGGCACATCCCCAGCATCCGCTCTGGACCCAGCGACCTTGCGCGGGGTCCCAGCGGCTCGCCAAACCGTCCATGATGCCTCCCCAGCGCGCCTCACAATTTAGCGAACCCGCGCGGGGACCCAGCTGTTCAACAATTGGTCCCGGCACCACACCAGCAGCACGCATGGGCCCCAGCGACCACGTGCGGGGTCCCAGCGGCTCGCCAAATTGCCCCTGGCTCCTAAGCAACGCAGCGCACAGGGCACAGCAATTGGTCACAATTGGTCAATGGCACGTCCCAAGCACGCGTACGGGCTCCATCGACTTCGGGTGAGGTCGCAGCCACTCGCCAAACTGTCCCTGGCACCTACCCAGTGCGCGCATGGGCCCCAGCAACCCCGCACAGGGTCACAGCTGCTGGCCAAATGGTCCCTGGCACCTCCCCAGCAAGCGCACGGGGCCAAGGCGATCCCGTGCGGTGTCCCAGTGGGTCGCCAAATGGTCCCTAGCACCTCCCCAGCGCGCACACGGACACTAGCAAACCCACGCGGGGGTCCCAGCAGCTCACCAAATGGTCTCTGGCAACTTCCCAGCACGCGCATGGGCCCCAGTAAGCCTGTGCGGGGTGCCAGCGGCTCGCCAAATGGTCCCTAGCACCTCCCCAGCGACTTCGCGCGTGGTCCAAGCGCCTTGCCTTAACTTTTCCTGGCACCTCCCCAGCATGCGCAGAGGGACCAGCAATCACGCCAAGTCACAGCGTCTCGCCAAATGATCCCTGACACCTCCCAGCAGCGTGCAGACGGGGCACCAGCGACCCTGCGCTGGGTCCCAGCGGCTCGCCAAATGGTTCCTAGCACCTCCCCAATGAGCCCTGTTACCAGCGACCCCACGCGGGGTCTCAGCGGCTCGCCAAAAGAGTCCCTGGCACTTCCCCAGCACACAGGGACCAGCAACCACGCTGGGTCCCAGCGGCTCGCAAATGGTCCCTGGCACCTCCCAGCTGAGCACACCTGTCCAGCTACCCCTGCAAGGGTACCAGCGGCTCACCAAACGGTTCCTGGCACCTCCCCAGGAAGCGCCCACGGGGACCCAGCGACCCCGCTGAGTCCCAGCAGCTCGCCAAATGTTCCCTGGCACCTCCTCAAGACGCCAGCGCACTGGGCCCAGCGACCCCCACACGGTGTCCTAGCGGCACGCCAAACGGTCCCTGTCACCTCCCCACCACGCCAAGCCCGGGGCCCAGCGACCCCATCACCGGGGTCCAAAAGGCGTCAAACAGTCCCTGGAACCTCCCAGCGCGCGCATGGACCCCAGAGACCCTGCATGGGGTCCCAGCAGCTCGATAAATGGTCCCTGGCGCCTCCCCAGCACGCGCACGGACACTAGCGACCCACGCTGGGTCCCACCGGCTCGTCAAATGTTCCCTAGTACATCCCCAGCCCGCGCACTGAACCCAGCGACCTTGCGTGGGGTCCCAGCAGCTTGCCAAATGGTGCCTGGCAACTCCGCAGCGCGCGCACAGGCACCAGCGACCCAATGCGGGGTCCCAGCTGCTCGCCAAACCGTCCCTGGCACATCCCCAGCGTGGGCACTGGGCCCACTGACCCCGCACGGTCTCCCAGCGGCTCGCCAAATGGTCCCTGGCAACTACCCAGCGCGCGCATAGGCTCAAGCGACCCCGCACGGGGTTCCAGCTGCTCGACAAATGGTCCCTGGCATCTCCCCAGCATCGCCGCGGCTCAAAGCGACCCGTCGCGGGGTCCCAGAGGCTCGCCAAATGTTCCCTGGCACATCCCCAGTGCGCGCACTGGACACAGCGACCTTGCGCGGGGTCCCAGCTGCTCGCCAAATTGTCCCTGGCTCCTACGCATCTACCCAGCGCGCGCACATGACCCAGAAACCACGCGTGGGGTCCCAGCAACTCACAAATGGTCCATGTCACATTCCAGCTCGACGTGGGCCCCAGCGACTTCATCACGGGGTCCAAGCAGCTCGCCAAACTGTCCCAGGCACCTCCTCAGAGAGCGCATGGGCCCCAGCGTGATTGCAGGGTCCCAAGGGCCTGCCAAATGGTCCCTAGCAGACATCCACAGCCCGTACACGGGCCCCAGCGGCTTCGCATGGTGTCCCAGTGGCTCACCAAATGATACCTAGCCTCTCCCCAGTGCACGCACGGGTCCCAGCGGCACGCCAAACGGTCCCTAGCACCTCCCCAGCGCGCGCATGGGCCCAAGCGTCCCCGCACGGGATCCCAGCTGCTCGCCAAATGGTCCCTGGCACTTCCCCAGCACGCGCACGGGCCCAAAGCGATCCAGTGCGGGATCCCAGCAGCTTGCCAAATGTTCTCTAGCACCTCCCCAGCGCGCGCACGGACACTAACGACTCCACGCTGGGTCCCACCGGCTCACCAAACAGCCCCTGGCAACACCCCAGCGCGAGCATAGGCCCCGACCCGACAGGGGTTCCAGCTGCTCGACAAATGGTCCCCGGCAACTCACCAGCATGCGCCAGGCCCCCCAGCGACCCCGTCAGGGGCCCAGCGGCTCGCCAAATAGTCCCTGGCACCTCCCCAGCATCGCGCCCGGGACCCAAAGCGACCCGTGCGGGGGTCCCAGAGGCTCGCCAAATGTTCCTAAGCTCCTCCCCAGCGCCGCGCGACGGACACTAGCGACCCCACGCTGGGTCCCACCGGCTCACCAAACCGTCCCTGGCGCCTCCCCAGCACGCAGCGCCGCGGACACTAGCGACCCACGCTGGGTCCCACCGGCTCGCCAAATGTTCCCTAGTACATCCCCAGCCCGCGCACTGAACCCAGCGACCTTCCGTGGGATCCCAGCAGCTTGCCAAATGGTGCCTGGCAACTCCGCAGCGCGCGCACAGGCACAAGCGACCCAATGCGGGGTCCCAGCTGCTCGCCAAACCGTCCATGATGCCTCCCCAGCGCGCATACGGGCCCCAGCGAACCCGCACGGGGACCCAGCTGTTCAACAATTGGTCCCCGGCACCACACCAGCACGCGCACGGGCCCCAGCGACCACGTGCGGGGTCCCAGCGGCTCGCCAAATTGCCCCTGGCTCCTAAGCAACGCGCGCACAGGGCACAGCAATTGGTCACAATTGGTCCCTGGCACATCCCAAGCATGCGTACGGGCTCCATCGACTTCGGGTGAGGTCCCAGCCACTCGCCAAACTGTCCCTGGCACCTCCCCAGCACGTGCACGGGCCCAAAGCGACCCCGTGAGGGGTCCCAGTGGCTCGCCAAATGTTCCCTAGTACCGCCCCAGTGCGTGCACGGACACTAGCGACCCCACGCTGTGTCCCTCCGGCTCACCAAACGGTCCCTGGCACATCCCCAGCATCCGCTCTGGACCCAGCGACTTCACGCGGGGTCCAAGCAGCTCGACAAACTGTCCCTGGCACCTCCAAAGCAAGCGCACGGACACTAGCGACCCCACGCTGGGTCCCACTGTCTCACCAAACGGTTCCTGGCACATCCCCAGCGCGCGCACTGGACCCAGCGACCTTGCGCGGGGTCCCAGCGGCTCGCCAAACCGTCCCTGGCACCTACCCAGTGCGCGCATGGGCCCCAGCGAACCCGCACGGGGACCCAGCTGTTCAACAATTGGTCCCCGGCACCACACCAGCACGCGCACGGGCCCCAGCGACCACGTGCGGGGTCCCAGCGGCTCGCCAAATTGCCCCTGGCTCTAAACAACAGCGCGCAGGGCACAGCAATTGGTCTGGTGGTCCCTGACACGTCCCAAGCACTGCGTCAGACGGGCTCCATCGACTTTCGGTGAGGTCGTAGCCACTCATAAACTGTCCCTGGCACCTCCCAGCACGTGCATCGGGCCCAAAGCGACCCCGTGAGGGGTCCCAGTGGCTCGCCAAATGTTCCCTAGTACCTCCCCATTGCGCCGACGTGGACACTTCGACCCCCACGCTGGGTCCCACCGCTCACCAAACGTCCTGGCACATCCCCATCGCGCACTGAACCCCAGCGACAGCGATGCGGGTTCCAGCGGCTCGCCAAAATGGTCCCTGGCAACTGCCCAGCACGCGCACAAGCACCAGCGACCCAAAGCGGGGTCCCAGCGGCTCGCCAAACCATCCATGGCGCCTCCCCAGCGCGCACGAGCCCCAGCGATCCTGCACGGGGACCCAGCTGCTCGACAATTGGTCCCTGGCACCTCCCCAGCACGCGCACAGGCACAAAGCGATCCCGCTCGGGGTACCAGCGGCTCACCAAATGGTCCCTTGCAACTCCCCAGCGCGTGCACGGACACTAGCGACACTACGCGGGGTCCCAGCGGCTCGCCAAATGGTCCCTGGCAACTACCCAGCGCGCGCATAGGCTCAAGCGACCCCGCACGGGGTTCCAGCTGCTCGACAAATGGTCCCTGGCATCTCCCCAGCATGCGCACGGGCCCAAAGCAACCCCGTGCGGGGTCCCAGAGGCTCGCCAAATGTTCCATGGCACATCCCCAGTGCGCGCACTGGACACAGCGTTACCTTGCGCGGGGTCCCAGCTGCTCGCCAAATTGTCCCTGGCTCCTACGCATCTACCCAGCGCGCGCACATGAACCAGAAACCGCGCGTGGGGTCCCAGCGGCTCACAAATGGTCCATGTCACATTCCCAGCTCGCGCACGGGCCCCAGCGACCCCACGCTGGGTCCCACCGGCTCACCAAACCGTCCCTGGCGCCTCCCCAGCACGCGCACGGACACTAGCGACCCACGCTGGGTCCCACTGTCTCACCAAACGTTCCTGGCACATCCCCAGCGCGCGCACTGGACCCAGCGACCTTGCGCGGGGTCCCAGCGGCTCGCCAAACCGTCCATGATGCCTCCCCAGCGCGCATACGGGCCCCAGCGAACCCGCACGGGGACCCAGCTGTTCAACAATTGGTCCCCGGCACCACACCAGCACGCGCACGGGCCCTAGCGACCACGTGCGGGGTCCCAGCGGCTCGCCAAATTGCCCCTGGCTCCTAAGCAACGCGCGCACAGGGCACAGCAATTGGTCACAATTGGTCAATGGCACGTCCCAAGCACGCGTACGGGCTCCATCGACTTCGGGTGAGGTCGCAGCCACTCGCCAAACTGTCCCTGGCACCTACCCAGTGCGCGCATGGGCCCCAGCAACCCCGCACAGGGTCACAGCTGCTGGCCAAATGGTCCCTGGCACCTCCCCAGCAAGCGCCACGGGCCAAGGCGATCCGTCTTGTGTCCCAGTGGGTCGCCAAATGGTCCCTAGCACCTCCCCAGCGCCAAGACATCGGACACAAGCAACCCCACGCTGGGGTCCCAGCAGCTCACCAAATGGTCTCTGGCAACTTCCCAGCACGCGCATGGGCCCCAGTAAGCCTGTGCGGGGTGCCAGCGGCTCGCCAAATGGTCCCTAGCACCTCCCCAGCGCGCACACGGGCCCGAAAGACCCCGCACTGGGACCCAGCTACTCGACAAATGGTCCCCGGCACCTCACCAGCATCGCGACAGGGCACAGCAACCACGCATACGGGTCCGAAAGCAGCTCGCTAAATGGTCCCTGGCACCTCCCCAGCGCGCGCACGGGCACCAGCGACCACACGCGGGGTTCCAGCGGTTCGCCAAACCATCCCTGGCGGCTCCCCTGCGCGCGCACGGTCCCTGGCACCTCCCGAGCGTGCGCACTGGACACAGCGACCCTGCGCGGCGTCACAGCGGCTCGCCAAGTTGTCCCTAACACATCCCCAGCACACGTCCAGACACTAGCGACCCCACGCTGGGTCCCAGCGGCTCGCCAAACGGTCCGTGGCACCTCCCCAGCGTGCGCACTGGACACAGCGACCCTGGCGGCCACAGCGGCTCGCCAAGTTGTCCCTGGCACCTCCCCAGCACGCGTCCGGACACTAGCGACCCCACGCTGGGTCCCAGCGGCTCACCAAACGGTCCCTGGCACATCCCCAGCGGGCACTGGACCCAGCGACCTTGCGCGTGGGTCCCAGCGGCTCGCCAAATGGTCCATGGCACCTCCCCAGCGCACGCACAGGGCCCACTGACCCCACGTGGGGTCCCAGCGACTCGCCAAGTTTTCCCTGGCCCCTACTCAGCACACGCACAGGGCTCAGCAACCACGTGTGGGGTCCCAGCGGCTCGCAAATGGTCCCTGTCACATCCCCAGCACGCGCCAAAGACGGGCCCCAGCGACATCACGCGCGGTCCAACCAGCTCGCCAAACTGTTTCTGGCAACTCCCCAGCGCCACAAGACGAGACCCAGCGACCCCGCGCTGGGTTCCCAGAGGTTTGCCAAATGGTACCTGGCACCTACCCAGCGCGCGCACAGGGCACAGCAACCATGCATGGGGTCCCAGCGGCTCACAAATGGTCCCTGTCAAATCCCCAGCGTGCGCACGGACCCCAGCGACTTCACGCGGGGTCCAAGCAGCTCGACAAACTATCTCTGGCACCTCCCCAGCGCGCGCACGGGGCCCTGCGACCCAGCACGGGGTCCCAGCGGCTCGCCCAACTGTCCCTTGCGCCTCCCCAGCGTGCGTATGGGCCCCTGCGACCTCACACGGGGTTCCAGCTGCTCGCCAAATGGTCCCTGGCACCTCCCCAGCATGCGCACAGGGCCAAGGCAACCCTGTGCGGGGTCCCAGCGGCTTGCCAAATCGTCCCTGGCACCTCCCCAGCATGCGCATGGGCCCCAGAGACCCTGCATGGGTTCCCAGCGGCTCTCCAAATGGTCCCTGGCACCTCCCAAGCACGCGCACGGTTCCCAGCAACACCGTGCGTGGTCGCAGCGGCTTGCCAAATGGTCTCTGGCACCTACCCAGCGTGCGAACAGGGCCAAGCAACCCCACGCGGGTTCTCAGAGGATCGCCAAATGGTCCCTGGCACCTCCCCAGCACGCAAGGGCCCCAGGAACCCGGCGTGGGCTCCCAGCGGTCGCGGCAAAAGGTCCCTGGCAGCCCCCCAGCGCCGCATCTGGACACTGACCGACCCCCGCTGGGTCCTTGCTGCTTGCCAAACCGTCCCTGGCGCTTCCCCAGTGTGCGCATCGGCCCCAGCAACCCCACACGGGGTCCCATCTGCTCCCGAAATGGTCCCTTGCACCTCCCCAGCACGCGCACGGACACTAGTGATACTCTGGGGGTCCTATGGCTCTCAAATGGTCCCTGGTGCCTCCCCCGAGCGGGAAACGGCCCCAGCGACCCTGCACGGGATCAAAGCTGCTCGCAAAATGTTCCATGGCCCCTCCCCAGCGTGCGCTTCGGGCACTGCTTGACCCCAGCGGTCCCAGCGGCTCGCCAAATGCTCCCTGGCACCTCCCCAGAACACGCACTGGGCCCAGCGACCCCGCGTGGGGTCCCAGCGCCACGCCAAACGGTCCCTGACACCTCCCCAGCAAACGGACGGGGCCCAGCAACAACGCGTGGGGGCCCAGCGGCTAACAAATGGTCCCTGTCACATCCCCAGCGCGCGCACGGGTGCCAGCGACCCCGTGCGGGGTCCCAGTGGCTCGCCAAATGGTCCCTGGCTCCTCCCAGCGCGCGCGCGGGCCCAGCAACCCTGCGCGGGGTCCCAGCGGCACGCTAAATAGTCCCTGGCACCTCCCCTGAGCGCGCACGGGCCCCAGCGACCCCTCACGGGATCAAAGCTGCTCGCAAAATATTCCATGGCCCCTCCCCAGCGTGCGCACGGGCCACAGAGACCCTGCATGGGGTCCCAGCGGCTCGCCAAATGGTCCCTGGCACCTCCCAAGCACCCGCACGGGTCCCAGCAAGACCATGCGGGGTCCCAGCGGCTCGCCAAATGGTCCCTGGCACCTCCCAAGCACGCGTCCGGGCCCCAGCGACCCCCTGTGAGTTCCCAGCGGCTCGCCAAACGGTCCCTGGCTCCTCCAAAGCGCGCGCACTGGCCCCAGCTACTTCACGCATGGTCCAAGCGGCTTCCCAAACTGTCCCTGGCACCTCCCCAGCGCGCGCACTGGACCCAGCAACCCTGCGCGGGGTCCCAGCGGCTTGCCAAACGGTCCTTGGCACCTCCCCAGCGCGCGCACAGGGTTCAGCGACCCTGAGCGAGGCTCCAGCGGCTCGCCAAATGGTCCCTGGCACCTCCCCAGCGCATGCACGGACCCCCGCGATCCCGCACGGGGTCCCGGCTGCTCGCCAAATGATCCCTGGCACCTCCACAGCACGTGCACAGGCCCCAGCGACCACGTGCGGAGTCCAGCGGCTCGCCAAATATTCCCTCGCATCTACCCAGCGCGCGCTCAAGGCCCCACAACCATGCTTGGGGTCCCAACAGCTCGCCAACGCACGCACTGGTCACAGATACTTCACACGTGGTACAAGTAGCTTGCCAAACATCCCTGGAACCTCCCCAGCGTGCGCACTTGACGCAGCGACCCTGTGCGGCGTCACAGCGGCTCACCAAATCGTCCCTGGAGCCTCCCCAGCGCGCGTACGGGCACCAGCGACCCCGTGCGGGGTCCCAGCAGCTTGCAACGTTGTCCTAGCACATCCCCAGCATGCATTCGGGCCTCAGCGACCCCGTGCGGATTCCCAGAGGCTCGCCAAATTGTACCTGGCACATCCCCAGCGCACGCACGGAGCCCACCGATCCCGCTCGGGCTACCAGCGGCTCACCAAATGGTCCCTTGCAACTCCCAAAGCGTATGCAGGACACTAGCGACACTACGCTGGGGTCTCAGCGGCTGCGCCAAATGGTCCCTGGCAACTACCCAGCGCCGCGGGACCAAAGCGACCCGTCACGGGGTCCCAGCGGCTCGCCAAATGTTCCCTGGCACATCCCCAGTGCGCGCACGGGCCCTAGCGACCACGTGCGGATTGCCAGAGGCTGGGCAAATGGTACCTGCCATCTACCCAGCGCGCGCAGATAGCCCAGAAACCGCGCGTGGGGTCCCAGCGGCTCACAAATGGTCCATGTCACATTCCCAGCTCGCGCACGGGCCCCAGCGACTTCACGCGAGGTCCAAGCAGCTCACCAAACTGTCCCAGGCACCTCCCCAGCGCGCACACGGGCCCCAGCGACCCCGCACAGGGTCCCAGCTGCTCGCCAAATGGTCCCTGGCACCTCCCCAGCACGCGCACAGGCCCAAAGCGATCCCGCTCGGGGTACCAGCGGATCACCAAATGGTCCCTTGCAACTCCCCAGCGCGTGCACGGACACTAGCGACACTACGCGGGGTCCCAGCGGCTCGCCAAATGGTCCCTGGCAACTACCCAGCGCGCGCATAGGCTCAAGCGACCCCGCACGGGGTTCCAGCTGCTCGACAAATGGTCCCTGGCATCTCCCCAGCATGCGCACGGGCCCAAAGCGACCCTGTGCGGGGTCCCAGAGGCTCGCCAAATGTTCCCTGGCACATCCCCAGTGCGCGCACTGGACACACAGCCTTGGCTGGGTCCCAGCTGCTCGCCAAATTGTCCCTGGCTCCCACGCATCTACCCAGCCTTTGTGGCCCAGAAACCATGCGTGGGGTCCCAGCGGCTCACAAATGGTCCATGTCACATTCCCAGCTCACAAGCCGGGCCCCAGCGACTTCATGCGGGATCCAAGCAGCTCGCCAAACTGTCCCAGGCACCTCCTCAGAGAGCGCATGGGCCCCAGTGACTTCTCCCAGGGTCCCAAGGGCCTGCCAAATGGTCCCTGGCACATCCACAGCCATTACCACAGGCTGGCTGCTTCGCATGGTGTCTCAGTGGCTCACCAAATGATACCTGGCCTCTCCCCAGGGCACGCACGGGGATCAGCGACCCCGCGCTGGGTCCCAGCGGCACGCCAAACGGTCCCTAGCACCTCCCCAGCGCGCGCATGGGCCCAAGCGTCCCCGCACGGGATCCCAGCTGCTCGCCAAATGGTCCCTGGCACTTCCCCAGCACGCGCACGGGCCCAAAACGATCCAGTGCGGGGTCCCAGCAGCTTGCCAAATGTTCTCTAGCACCTCCCCAGCGCGCGCACGGACACTAAGGACTCCACGCTAGGTCCCACCGGCTCACCAAACAGCCCCTGGCAACTCCCCAGCGCGAGCATAGGCCCAAGCGACCCCGCACAGGGTTCCAGCTGCTCGACAAATGGTCCCCGGCACCTCACCAGCTCGCGCAGGGGCAACAGCCACCCCAAGCGGGGTCCTAGCAGCTCGGCAAAAAGTCCCTGTCACCTACCCAGCACGCGCACGGACACTAGCGACCCCACTCGGTGTCCCAGCGGCTCGCCAAGTTGTCCCTGGGACTTCCCCAGCACACGTCCGGGCCCCAGCGACCCCGTGTGGGTTCCCAGCGGATCGCCAAATGGTCCCTGTCACCTCCCCAGCGCGCGCACTGGACCCAGCGACCCTGCGCGGGGTCACAGCGGCTTCCCAAGTTGTCCCTGGCACCTCCCCAGCACGCATCCGTGACCCAGGGACCCCATGCCGGTTCTCAGCGGCTCGCCAAACGGTCCCTGGCACCTCCCCAGCGCGCGCACGGACATTAGCGACCCCATGTGTGGTCCCAGCGGATCGACAAATGTTCCCTGGCACCTCCCCAGCGTGTGCACTGGCCCTAGCTACTTTACGCGTGGTACAAGTAGCTTGCCAAACATCCCTGGAACCTCCCCAGCGTGAGCACTGGACCCAACGAACCTGCGTGGGGGCCCAGCGGCTCGCCAAACGGTCCCTGGCACCTCCCCAGCACGCGCACAGTGTTGAGCGACCCCTCGTGGGGTCCCAGAGGCTTGCCAAACCGTCCCTGGCACCTCCCCAGCACGCACACAGCCCCAACGATCCCGCACGGGGTCCCAGCTGCTCGTCAGATGGTCCCTCGCACCTACCCAGCGCGCGAACAGGGCTCAACAACCCCGCGGGGGGTTCCAGAGGCTCGCCAAATGTTCCCTGACACCTATCCAGCGCGCGCACAGGGTACAACAAACCCGCGTGGGGTCCCGGCGGCTCGCCAAATGGTCCCTGGCACCTCCCCAGCGCACACGGACACTAGCGACCCCAGGTGGGATCGAGCGGCTCGCCAAACGGTCCCTGGCACCTCCCAAGCGCGCGGAAGGGCCCCAGGAACCCAGCGTGGGGTCCCAGCGGCTCGGCAAAAGGTCCCTGGCAGGCCTCCAGCGTGCGCATGGCCCCAGCGACCCCACACGGGGTCGCATCTGCTCGCCAAATGGTCCCTAGCACCTCCCCAGCGCGCGCACGGAACACAAGCAACCCCACAAGGAGTCCCAGTGGCTCGCCAAATGGTCCCCGGCACATCCCCAGCGCGCACAGGGCACAGCAAACACGCGCGGGGTCCGAACCGCTCGCTAAATAATCCCTGGCACCTCCCCAGCGCGGGCACGGGCCCCAGCGACACCGCGCAGATTCCCAGAGGCTCGCCAAATGGTACCTGGCACCTACCCAGCGCGCGCACAGGGCCCAGCAACCATGCATGGGGTCCCAGCAGCTAACAAATGGTCCCTGTAACATCCCCAGCACGTGCACGGGCCCCAGCGACCCCGCACGGGGTCCCAGCGGCTCTCCAAATGGTCCCTGCCACCTTTCCAGCGAGCGCATGGACACTAGCGACACTACGCTGGGTCCCAGCGGCTCACCAAACTGTCCCTGGCACATCCCCAGCGCGCAGGTGCCCCAGCGACTTTGTGCGGGGTCCAAGCACCTCCTCAGTGCGCACACAAGGCCCATCGACCCTGTGCGGGATCCCAGCGAATCGTCAAATGGTCCCTGGCACCTCCCCAGCGACTTCGCGCGTGGTCCAAGCGCCTTGCCTTAACTTTTCCTGGCACCTCCCCAGCATGCGCACAGGGACCAGCAATCACGCGGGGTCCCAGCGGCTCGCCAAATGATCCCTGGCACCTCCCCAGCACGTGCACGGGCACCAGCGACCCTGCGCTGGGTCCCAGCGGCTCGCCAAATGGTTCCTAGCACCTCCCACATGAGCCCTGTTACCAGCGACCCCATGCGGGGTCTCAGCGGCTCGCCAAAAGAGTCCCTGGCACTTCCCCAGCGCGCACACAGGGACCAGCAACCACGCGCGGGGTCCCAGCGGCTCGCAAATGGTCCCTGGCACCTCCCCAGCGCGAGCACGCGGCCCAGCTACCCCGCGCGGGTACCCAGCGGCTCACCAAACGGTCCCTGGCACCTCACCAGGAAGCGCACGGGACCCAGCGACCCCGCGCGGAGTCCCAGCAGCTCGCCAAATGTTCCCTGGCACCTCCTCAGCACGCGCACTGGGCCTAGCGACCCCGCACGGGGTCCCAGCGGCACGCCAAACGGTCCCTGTCACCTCCCCACCATGTTCACGGGGCCCAGCGACCCCACGCGGGGTCCAAGAGGCTCGTCAAACAGTCCCTGGAACCTCCCCAGCGCGCGCATGGACCCCAGAGACCCTGCATGGGGTCCCAGCAGCTCGATAAATGGTCCCTGGCACCTCCCAAGCACGCGCACTGTTCCCAGCAACACCGTGCGTGGTCGCAGCGGCTCGCCAGATGGTCTCGGGCACCTACCCAGCATGCGCACAGGGCCCAGCAACACTGCGAGGGGTCCCAGCGACTCGCCAAATGGTCCCTGGCACCTCCCCAGCACGCGCAAGGGCCCCAGGAACCCGGTGTGGGGTCCCACCAGCTTGGCAAAAGGTCCCTGGCACCTCCCTAGCGCGCACGGAAACTAGTGACCCCACGCGCGATCCCAGCGGCTCGCCAAAGCATCCCTGGCACCTCCCCAGCGTGCGCACAGGCCCCAGCGACCCCACACAGGGTCCCATCAGCTCGACAAATGGTCCCTGGCACCTCCCTAGCGCACGCACGGACACTAGAGACCCTACGCGGGGTCCCAGCGGCTCACCAAACCGTCCCTGGCGCCTCCCCAGCGCGTGCATAGGCCCAAGCGACCCCGCACGGGGTTCCAGCTGCTCGACAAATGCTCCCCGGCACCTCACCAGCATGCGCATGGCCCCAGCGACCCCGTGCGGGGCCCAGCGGCTCGCCAAATAGTCCCTGGCATCTCCCCAGCATGCGCACGGGCCCAAAGCGACCCCGTGCGGGGTCCCAGCGGCTCGCCAAATGTTCCCTGGCACATCCATAGTGCGCGCACTGGACACAAAGACCTTGCGCGGGGTCCCAGCTGCTCGCCAAATTGTCCCTGGCTCCTACGCAACGCGCGCACGGGCCCTAGCGACCACGTGCGGATTCCCAGAGGCTGGGCAAATGGTACCTGCCATCTACCCAGCGCGCGCAGATGGCTCAGAAACCGCGCGTGGGGTCCCAGCGGCTCACAAATGGTCCATGTCACATTCCCAGTTCACAAGACGGGCCCCAGCGACTTCACGCGGGGTCCAAGCAGCTCAGCAAACTGTCCCAGGCACCTCCCCAGCGGCGCTGCACGGCCCCAGCGACCCAAGGGGTCCCAGCTGCTTTCGCCAAATGGTACCTGGCACCTCCCCAGCACGCCAAGGCCCAAAGCGATCCCGCCGGGTACCAAGCGGATCACCAAATGGTCCCTTGCAACTCCCAGCAGCGTGCCGCGGACACTAGCGACACTACGGGGTCCCAGCGGCTCGCCAAATGGTCCCTGGCAACTACCCAGCGCGCGCATAGGCTCAAGCGACCCCGCACGGGGTTCCAGCTGCTCGACAAATGGTCCCTGGCATCTCCCCAGCATCGCGCATCGGGCTAAAAGCGACCCGTCGCGGGGTCCCAGAGGCTCGCCAAATGTTCCCTGGCACATCCCCAGTGCGCGCACTGGACACAGCGACCTTGCGCGGGGTCCCAGCTGCTCGCCAAATTGTCCCTGGCTCCTACGCATCTACCCAGCCTTTAGACATGACCCAGAAACCGCGCGGGGTCCCAGCGGCTCACAAATGGTCCATGTCACATTCCCAGCTCGCGCACGGGCCCCAGCGACTTCATGCGGGGTCCAAGCAGCTCGCCAAACTGTCCCAGGCACCTCCTCAGAGAGCACATGGGCCCCAGTGACTTCGCGCAGGGTCCCAAGGGCCTGCCAAATGGTCCCTGGCACATCCACAGCCCGTACACGGGCCCCAGCGGCTTCGCATGGTGTCCCAGTGGCTCACCAAATGATACCTGGCCTCTCCCCAGCGCCGCGACGGGACCAGCGACCCCGCGCGGGGTCCCAGCGGCACGCCAAACGGTCCCTAGCACCTCCCCAGCGCGCGCATGGGCCCAAAACGATCCAGTGCGGGGTCCCAGCAGCTTGCCAAATGTTCTCTAGCACCTCCCAGCGCGCGCGGACACTAACGACTCCACGCTGGGTCCCACCGCTCACCAAACAGCCCCTGGCAACTCCCCCAGCCGAATAGAGCATAGGCCCAGCGACCCGCAGGGGTTCCAGCTGCTCGACAAATGGTCCCTGGCACCTCCCAGCACGCCAAGACAGGCCCAGCGATCCCGCTCGGTACCAGCGGATCACCAAATGGTCCCTTGCAACTCCCCAGCGTGTGCGGACACTAGCGACACTCTGGCGCTGGGTCCCAGCGCTCGCCAAATGGTCCCTGGCAACTACCCAGCGGCGTGCATAGGCTCAGCGACCCCGCACGGGTTCCAGCTGCTCGACAAATGGTCCCTGGCATCTCCCCAGCATCGCATCGGCTCAAAGCGACCCCCGCGCGGGGTCCCAGAGGCTCGCCAAATGTTCCTTGGCACATCCCCAGTGCGCCGCACTGGACACAGCGACAACTTGCGGGGTCCCAGCTGCTTTCGCCAAATTGTCCCTGGCTCCTAACGCATCTACCCAGCTGCCGCGACATGGCCCAGAAACCGCGCGTGGGGTCCCAGCGGCTCGCAAATGGTCCCTGTCACATCCCCAGCACGCGCACGGGCCCCAGCGACTTCACGCGCAGTCCAACCAGCTCGCCAAACTGTTTCTGGCACCTCCCCAGCGCCAAGGGGACCCAGCGACCCCGCGCGGGTTCCCAGAGGCTTGCCAAATGGTACCTGGCACCTACCCAGCGCGCGCACAGGGCCCAGCAACCATGCATGGGGTCCCAGCGGCTAACAAATGGTCCCTGTAACATCCCCAGCACATGCACGGGCCCCAGCGACCCCGCACGGGGTCCCAGCGGCTCTCCAAATGGTCCCTGCCACCTCCCCAGCGAGCGCATGGACACTAGCGACACTACGCTGGGTCCCAGCGGCTCACCAAACTGTCCCTGGCACATCCCCAGCGCGCAGGTGCCCCAGCGACTTTGTGCGGGGTCCAAGCACCTCCTCAGTGCCAAATGGTCTCTGGCACCTACCCAGCGTGCGAACAGGGCCAAGCAACCCCACGCGGGTTCTCAGAGGATCGCCAAATGGTCCCTGGCACCTCCCCAGCACGCAAGGGCCCCAGGAACCCGGCGTGGGCTCCCAGCGGCGCGGCAAAAGGTCCCTGGCAGCCCCCCAGCGCGCATACGGACACTAGCGACCCCACGCGGGGTCCTTGATGCTCGCCAAACCGTCCCTGGCGCTTCCCCAGTGTGCGCATCGGCCCCAGAAACCCCACACGGGGTCCCATCTGCTCCCCAAATGGTACCTGGCACCTCCCCAGCACGCGCACGGACACTAGTGATACTACGCGGGGTCCTAGCGGCTCGCCAAATGGTCCCTGGTGCCTCCCCCGAGCGGGAAACGGCCCCAGCGACCCTGCACGGGATCAAAGCTGCTCGCAAAATGTTCCATGGCCCCTCCCCAGCGTGCGCACGGGGCACAGCGACCCCACCCGGGGTCCCAGCGACTCGCCAAATGCTCCCTGGCACCTCCCCAGCACACGCACTGGGCCCAGCGACCCCGTGCGGGGTCCCAGCGCCATGCCAAACGGTCCCTGACACCTCAACAGCACGCGGACGGGGCCCAGCAACCACGCGTGGGGGCCCAGCGGGCTAACAAATGGTCCCTGTCACATCCCCAGCGCGCGCACGGGTGCCAGCGACCCCGCGCGGGGTCCCAGTGGCTCGCCAAATGGTCCCTGGCTCCTCCCCAGCACTCGCATGGGCCCAGCAGCCCTGCGCGGGGTCCCAGCGGCACGCTAAATAGTCCCTGGCACCTCCCTGGCGCGGGCCCTGGCGACCCCTCACGGGGATCAAAGCTGCTCGCAAAATGTTCCCCATGGCCCCTCCCAGCGTCGCGCCGCACGGGCACAGCGACCCCACACGGGGTCCCAGCTGCTCGCCAAATGGTCCCTGGCACCTCCCCAGCACGCGCACGGGCGAAGGCAACCCTGTGCGGGGTCCCAGCGGCTTGCCAAATCGTCCCTGGCACCTCCCCAGCATGCGCATGGGCCCCAGAGACCCTGCATGGGGTCCCAGCGGCTCGCCAAATGGTCCCTGGCACCTCCCAAGCACCCGCACGGGTCCCAGCAAGACCATGCGGGGTCCCATCGGCTCGCCAAATGGTCCCTGGCACCTCCCAAGCACGCGTCCGGGCCCCAGCGACCCCCTGTGAGTTCCCAGCGGATCGCCAAACGGTCTCTGGCTCCTCCAAAGCGCGCGCACTGGCCCCAGCTACTTCACGCATGGTCCAAGCGGCTTCCCAAACTGTCCCTGGCACCTCCCCAGCGCGCGCACTGGACCCAGCAACCCTGCGCGGGGTCCCAGCGGCTTTCCAAACGGTCCTTGGCACCTCCCCAGCGCGCGCACAGGGTTCAGCGACCCTGAGCGAGGCTCCAGCGGCTCGCCAAATGTTCCCTCACACCTACCCAGCGCGCGCTCAAGGCCCCACAACCATGCTTGGGGTCCCAACAGCTCGCCAACGCACGCACTGGTCACAGATACTTCACACGTGGTACAAGTAGCTTGCCAAACATCCCTGGAACCTCCCCAGCGTGCGCATTTGACGCAGCGACCCTGCGCGGCGTCACAGCGGCTCGCCAAGTTGTCCCTGGCACCTCCCCAGCACGCGTCCGGACACTAGCGACCCCACGCTGGATCCCAGCGGCTCACCAAACGGTCCCTGGCACATCCCCAGCGTGGGCACTGGGCCCACTGACCCCGCGCGGTCTCCCAGCGGCTCACCAAATGCCCCCTGGCACGTACCCAGCGCGAGCACGGGCACCATCGACCCCGCGCGGGGTCCCAGTGGCTCGCCAAACGGTCCCTGGCACCTCCCCACCATGCACACAGGGCTCAGCAACCACGTGTGAGGTCCCAGCGGCTCGCAAATGGTCCCTGTCACATCCCCAGCACGCGCACGGGCCCCAGCGACTTCACGCGCGGTCCAACCAGCTCGCCAAACTGTTTCTGGCACCTCCCCAGCGCCAAGCGCGGGGACCCAGCGACCCAGCGGGTTCCCCAGAGGCTTGCCAAATGGTACCTGGCACCTACCCAGCGCGCGCACAGGGCCCAGCAACCATGCATGGGGTCCCAGCGGCTAACAAATGGTCCCTGTAACATCCCCAGCACATGCACGGGCCCCAGCGACCCCGCATGGGGTCCCAGCGGCTCTCCAAATGGTCCCTGCCACCTCCCCAGCGAGCGCATGGACACTAGCGACACTACGCTGGGTCCCAGCGGCTCACCAAACTGTCCCTGGCACCTCCCCAGGAAGCGCACGGGACCCAGCGACCCCACGGGGGGTCCAAGAGGCTCGTCAAACAGTCCCTGGAACCTCCCCAGCGCGCGCATGGACCCCAGAGACCCTGCATGGGGTCCCAGCAGCTCGATAAATGGTCCCTGGCACCTCCCAAGCACGCGCAAGGGCCCCAGGAACCCGGTGTGGGGTCCCACCAGCTCGGCAAAAGTTCCCTGGCACCTCCCTAGCGCGCACGGACACTAGTGACCCCACGCGACATCCCAGCAGCTCGCCAAAGCATCCCTGGCACCTCCCCAGCGTGCTGCTCCCCAGCGACCCCACACAGGGTCCCATCAGCTCGACAAATGGTCCCTGGCACCTCCCTAAGCGCCGCACGGACACTAGATACCCTACGCGGGGTCCCAGCGGCTCACCAAACCGTCCCTGGCTCCTCCCCAGCGCGCGCATGGGCCCAAAGGAACCCGGTGTGGGTCCCACCAGCTCGGCAAAAGGTCCCAGCACCTCCCTAAGCGCCGCATCGACACTAGTGACCCCACATCCCCAGCATGCCAAAGGCGTACCTGGCACCTCCCAGCGTCCCAGGCTCCTGCAGCGACCCACACAGGGTCCCATCAGCTCGACAAATGGTCCCTGGCACCTCCCTAAGCGCATGCATGGGCGCTAGAGACCCTACGCGGGTCCCAGCTGCTCACCAAACCGTCCTGGCGCCTCCCCCCTTTGGCCAAGATTCCAGCGACTTAAGCGCGGGTCCCAGCAGTTTGCAACGTTGTCCCCAGCACATCCCCAGCATGCATTCGGGGCCTCAGCGGCGCGGATTCCCAGAGGCTCGCCAAATTGTACCTGGCACATCCCCAGTGCACGCACGGAGCCCACCGATCCCGCTCGGGCTACCAGCGGCTCACCAAATGGTCCCTTGCAACTCCCAAGCGCGTGTACGGACACTAGCGACCCCGCACAGGGTTCCAGCTGCTCGACAAATGGTCCCCGGCACCTCACCAGCATACGCACGGACAATAGCGACCCAACGCTGGGTCCCACCGGCTCACCAAACCTTCCCTGGCGCCTCCCCAGCAAGCGCACGGGACCAAAGCGACCCCGTGCGGGGTCCCAGCGGCTCGCCAAATGTTCCCTGGCACATCCCCAGTGCGCGCACTGGACACTGAGACCTTGCGCGGGGTCCCAGCTGCTCGCCAAATTGTCCCTGGCTCCTACGCAACGCGCGCACGGGCCCTAGCGACCACGTGCGGATTCCCAGAGGCTGGGCAAATGGTACCTGCCATCTACCAGGCGCGCGCAGATGGCCCAGAAACCGCGCGTGGGGTCCCAGCGGCTCACAAATGGTCCATATCACATTCCCAGCTCGCGCACGGGCCCCAGCAACTTCACACGAGGTCCAAGCAGCTCACCAAACTGTCCCAGGCACCTCCCCAGCGCGCACACGGGCCCCAGCGACCCCGCACAGGGTCCCAGCTGCTCGCCAAATGGTCCCTGGCACCTCCACAGCACGCGCACAGGCCCAAAGCGATCCCGCTCGGCGTACCAGCGGCTCACCAAATGGTCCCTTGCAACTCCCCAGCGTGCACGGACACTAGCGACCTCACGCTGGGTCCCAGCGGCTCGCCAAATGGTCCCTGGCAACTACCCAGCGCGCGCATAGGCTCAAGCGACCCCACACGGGGTTCCAGCTGCTCGACAAATGGTCCCTGGCATCTCCCCAGCATGCGCACGGGCCCAAAGCGACCCTGTCTGGGGTCCCAGAGGCTCGGGCCAAATGTTCCCCTGGCACATCCCAGTCTTGCCACTGGACACAGCTTACTTTAGCGGGGTCCCAGCTGCTCGCCAAATTGTCCCTGGCTCCTACGCATCTACCCAGCGCGCGCACATGACCCAGAAACCGCGCGTGGGGTCCCAGCGGCTCACAAATGGTCCATGTCACATTCCCAGCTCGCGCACGGGCCCCATCGACTTCATGCGGGGTCCAAGCAGCTCGCCAAACTGTCCCAGGCACCTCCTCAGAGAGCGCATGGGCCCCAGTGACTTCGCGCAGGGTCCCAAGGGCCTGCCAAATGGTCCCTGGCACATCCACAGCCCGTACACGGGCCCCAGCGGCTTCACATGGTGTCCCAGTGGCTCACCAAATGATACCTGGCCTCTCCCCAGCGCACGCACGGGGACCAGCGACCCCGCGCGGGGTCCCAGCGGCACGCCAAACGGTCCCTAGCACCTCCCCAGCGCGCGCATGGGCCCAAGCGTCCCCGCACGGGATCCCAGCTGCTCGCCAAATGGTCCCTGGCACTTCCCCAGCACGCGCACGGGCCCAAAGCGATCCAGTGCGGGGTCCCTGCAGCTTGCCAAATGTTCTCTAGCACCTCCCCAGCGCGCGCACGGACACTAACGACTCCACGCTGGGTCCCACCGGCTCACCAAACAGCCCCTGGCAACTCCCCAGCGCGAGCATAGGCCCAAGCGACCCCGCACAGGGTTCCAGCTGCTCGACAAATGGTCCCCGGCACCTCACCAGCATGCGCATGGGCCCCAGCGACCCCGTGCGGGGCCCAGCGGCTCGCCAAATAGTCCCTGGCACCTCCCAGCATGCGCGGACCCAAAGCGACCCGTGCGGGGTCCCAGCATCTCGCCAAATGTTCCCTAGCTCCTCCCAAGCGCACGCACGGACACTAGCGACCCCACGCTGGGTCCCACCGGCTCACCAAACGATCCCTGGCACATCCCCAGCGCGCGCACTGAACCCAGCGACCTTGCGCGGGGTCCCAGCAGCTTGCCAAATGGTGCCTGGCAACTCCACAGCGCGCGCACAGGCACCAGCGACCCAATGCGGGGTCCCAGCTGCTCGCCAAACCGTCCTTGATGCCTCCCCAGCGCGCATACGGGCCCCAGCGAACCCGCACGGGGACCCAGCTGTTCAACAATTGGTCCCCGGCACCACACCAGCACGCACAGGCCCCAGCGACCCGCGTCGGGGGTCCCAGCACTCGCCAAATTGCCCCTGGCTCCTAAAACGCAGCGCTGGGCACAGCAATTGGTCACAATTGGTCCCTGGCACATCCCAAGCACGCGTACTGGCTCCATCGACTTCGGGTGAGGTCCCAGCGGCTCGCCAAACTGTCCCTGGCACCTGCCCAGCACGTGCACGAGCCCAAAGCGACCCCGTGAGGGGTCCCAGTGGCTCGCCAAATCTTCCCTAGTACCTCCACAGCACTGGCCCAAAGCGATCCCGGCTCCCAGCATCCGCAGCGGCTCACCAAATGGTCCCTTGCAACTCCCCAGCGCCTGCACGGACACTAGCGACACTCGCTGGGTCCCAGCGGCTCGCCAAATGGTCCCTGGCAACCCCCAGCGCGCAAGATAGGCCAGCGACCCCTGGGTTCCCAGCTGCTTTCGACAAATGGTCCCTGGCATCTCCCCAGCATGCGCCGGGCCCCAAAGCGACCCTGTCGGGGGTCCCAGAGGCTCGCCAAATGTTCCTGGCACATCCCCAGTGCGCTGGCCCTGGACACAGCGACCTTGCCGCGGGGTCCCAGCTGCTTTCATGGTGTCCCTGGCACCTCCCATCTACCCAGCGCAGACATGACCCAGAAACGGCGTGGGGTCCCAGCGGCTCACAAATGGTCCATGTCACATTCCCAGCTTCAGCAGACGGGCCCCATCACTTCGCGGGGTCCAAGCAGCTCGCCAAACTGTCCCAGGCACCTCCTCAGAGAGCGCATGGGCCCCAGTGACCCTGTCAGGGTCCCAAGGGCCTGCCAAATAGTCCCTAGCACCTCCCCAGCGCATGGGCCCAAGCGTCCCGATGTGGGATCCCAGCTGCTCGCCAAATGGTCCCTGGCACTTCCCCAGCACCGCGACGGGCCCAAAGCGATCCAGTGCGGGGTCCCTGCAGCTTGCCAAATGTTCTCTAGCACCTCCCCAGCACCCACGGACACTAACGACTCCACGCTGGGTCCCACCGCTCACCAAACAGCCCTGGCAACTCCCCTTCAGCGCAAAGGCCCCAAGCGACTTCATCCGCAGGGTTCCAGCTGCTCGACAAACTGTCCCAGGCACCTCCTCAGCATCGCGTGTGCCCCAGCGACTTCCCGTCGGGGGGCCAGCGGCCTGCCAAATGGTCCCTGGCACCTCCCCAGCCCGCCATCGGACCAGCGACCCGTGGTTTTCCCAGTATCTCACCAAATGTTACCTGGCCTCTCCCCCAAGCGCACGCACTGACGGACCAGCGACCCACCTGGGTCCCACCGTAAACACCAAACGATCCTGGCACATCCCCAAAGCGTCCCACTGAACCCAGCGACCAAATGGTCCCTGGTCCCCCAGCAGCAGCCAAATGGTGCCTGGCAACTCCACAACTTGCCAAATGCACCAGCGACTCCAATGCACACACCCAGCTGCTCGCCAAACCGCCCTGATGCCTCCCAAACAGCCCCTCAACTCCCCAGCGAACCATACCGCACGGGGACCCAGCTGTTCAACAATTGGTCCCCGGCACCACACCAGCATGCGCACAGGCCCCAGCGACCACGTCGCGGGGGTCCCAGCGGCTCGCCAAATGTTTCCTGGCTCCTAAAACGCGCGCGCTGGGACACAACAATTGGTCACAAACAGTCCCTGGCAACTCCCAAGCACGCGTACTGGCTCCATCGACAGGGTGAGGTCCCAGCGGCTCACCAGCAAACTGTCCCGGCACCTGCCCAGCACGCACGAGCCCAAAAGACCCAGCATGAGGGGTCCCAGTGGGGGTCCCATCTCGCCAAATCTTCCTAGTACCTCCCCAGTGCGGCAGGACCTGCCCCCAGCTGTGTCTCTCACGGCTCACCAAACGGTCCCTGGCACATCCCCAGCATCCGCTCTGGACCCAGCGACTTCACGCGGGGTCCAAGGTGCTATAAACTGTCCCTGGCACCTCCCCAGCAGCGCCCCGCGGACACCCGACCCCACGCTGGGTCCCACCGCTCACCAAATAGCCCCTGGCACATCCCCCATCACGCGCACTGGACCCAGCGACTTTGTGCAGGTTCCCAGCGGCTCACAAATGGTCCCTGGCAACTCCCCAGCCATGCAGATGCACCAGCGACCCAATCGGGGTCCCAGCGGCTCGCCAAACCATCCATGGAGCCTCCCCAGCAAGACGCCCCCCCAGCGATCCCAACACGGGGACCCAGTGGCTCGACAAACCGTCCCTGGCACCTCCCAGCAGCATCGACAGGCCCAAAGCGATCCCGTCGGGTACCAGCGGCTCACCAAATGGTCCTTGCAACTCCCCAGCGCGCCAACGGAAACTAGCGACACCTCGCAGGGTCCCAGCGGCTCGACAAATGGTCCCCCGACCTCACCAGCATCGCATGGGCTCCAGCGACCCTGTGCGGTGCCCAGCGGCTCGCCAAATAGTCCCTGGCATCTCCCCAGCATGCGCACAGGCCCAAAGCGATCCCGTGTGGGTGTCCCAGAGGCTCGCCAAATGTTCCCTGGCACATCCCCAGTGCCGTACTGGACACAGCGACCTTCGCGGGGTCCCAGCTGCTCGACAAATTGTCCCTGGCACCTCACCAGCATGCGCATGACCCAGAAACCCTGTGGGGTCCCAGCGGCTCACAAATGGTCCATGTCATCTTCCCCAGCATGCGCACGGGCCCCAGCGACCCATCGTGGGGTCCAAGAGGCTCGCCAAACTGTCCCAGGCACCTCCTCAGAGAGCGCATGTGGACACAGCGACTTTCGCAAGGGGTCCCAAGGGCCTGCCAAATGGTCCCTGGCTCCACCACATCTACCGGGCCCCAGCGGCAGAAACCCATGGTTTCCCAGTGGCTCACCAAATGATCCCTGGCACATTCCCCAGCGCCCGACTGGGACCAGCGACCGCCGGGGGTCCCAGCGGCACGCCAAACAGTCCCTAGCACCTCCCCAGCGCGCGCATGGGCCCAAGCGTCCCCGCACGGAATCCCAGCTGCTCGCCAAATGGTCCCCTGGCACTTCCCCAGCACGCCAAGACGGGCCCAAAGCGACCCAGTCATGGGTCCCTGCAGCTTGCCAAATGTTCTCTAGCACCTCCCCAGTGCACACACGGACACCAACGACTCCACGCTGGGTCCCACGGCTCACCAAACAGCCCTGGCAACTCCCCAGCGACCCATAGGCCCCAAGCGACCCGCACAGGGTTCCCAGCTGCTCGACAAATGGTCCCCGCACCTCACCAGCATCGCGCCGGGACCCAAAGCGACCCGTCGGGGGTCCCAGCATCTCGCCAAATGTTCCTTAGCTCCTCCCAAGCGCACGCATGGACACTCCACGCGGGTCCACCGCTCACCAAACAGCCCCTGGCAACTCCCAAGCGAGCATAGGCCCAAGCGACCCGCACAGGGTTCCAGCTGCTCGACAAATGGTCCCCGGCACCCTCACCAGCATGCGCATGGGCCCCAGCGACCCGTCACGGGGCCCAGCGGCTCGCCAAATAGTCCCTGGCACCTCCCCAGCATCGCGCGGACCCAAAGCGACCCGTCGCGGGTCCCAGCATCTCGCCAAATGTTCCCTAGCTCCTCCCAAGCGCACGCATGGACACTAGCGACCCCACGCTGGGTCCCACCGGCTCACCAAACGGTCCCTGGCACATCCCCAGCCGCAAGACTGAACCCAGCGACCTTCGCAAGGCGTCCCAGGTGCTCGCCAAATGGTCCCTGGCAACTCCCAGCTTCAGCAAGACGTGCCCCAGCGACCCCACACAAGTTCCCAGAGGCTCGCCAAATAGTACCTGGTATCTACCCAGCGCGCGCCCAGGGCCCAGCAACCACGCGTGGGGTACCAGCGGCTCACAAATGGTCCCTGTCACATCCCCAGCTCATGAGCGGGCCCCAGCGACTTCACGGGGTCCAAGCAGCTTCGCCAAACTGTCCCTGGGACCTCCCCAGCGCGCACGGGCCCAGCGACCCAGCACGGGGTCCCAGTGGCTCGACAAACCGTCCCTGGCGCCTCCCCAGCACGCGCACGGGACCAAAGCGACCCCGTGCGGGGTCCCAGCGGCTCGCCAAATGGTCCCTGGCAACTCCCCAGCGCGCGCAGATGCACCAGCGACCCAACGCGGGGTCCCAGCGGCTCGCCAAACCATCCATGGAGCCTCCCCAGCGCGCACACGAGCCCCAGCGATCCCGCACGGGGACCCAGCTGCTCGACAATTGGTCCCTGGCACCTCCCCAGCATGCGCACAGGCCCAAAGCGATCCCGGTCGGGGTACCAGCGGCTCACCAAATGGTCCCTTGCAACTCCCCAGCGCGTGCACGGAAACTAGCGACACTACGCAGGGTCCCAGCGGCTCGACAAATGGTCCCCGGCACCTCACCAGCATGCGCATGGGCTCCAGCGACCCTGTGCGGTGCCCAGCGGCTCGCCAAATAGTCCCTGGCATCTCCCCAGCATGCGCACGGGCCCAAAGCGACCCCGTGTGGTGTCCCAGAGGCTCGCCAAATGTTCCCTGGCACATCCCCAGTGCGCGTACTGGACACAGCGACCTTGCGCGGGGTCCCAGCTGCTCGCCAAATTGTCCCTGGCTCCTACGCATCTACCCAACGCGCGCACATGACCCAGAAACCGCACGTGGGGTCCCAGCGGCTCACAAATGGTCCATGTCACATTCCCAGCTCGCGCACGGGCCCCAGCGACTTCATGCGGGGTCCAAGCAGCTCGCCAAACTGTCCCAGGCACCTCCTCAGAGAGCGCATGTGCCCCAGCGACTTCGCGCAGGGTCCCAAGGGCCTGCCAAATGGTCCCTGGCACATCCACAGCCCGTACACGGGCCCCAGCGGCTTCGCATGGTTTCCCAGTGGCTCACCAAATGATACCTGGCCTCTCCCCAGCGCACGCACTGGGACCAGCGACCCCGCGCGGGGTCCCAGCGGCACGCCAAACAGTCCCTAGCACCTCCCCAGCGCGCGCATGGGCCCAAGCGTCCCCGCACGGAATCCCAGCTGCTCGCCAAATGGTCCCTGGCACTTCCCCAGCACGCGCACGGGCCCAAAGCGACCCAGTGCGGGGTCCCTGCAGCTTGCCAAATGTTCTCTAGCACCTCCCCAGTGCGCACACGGACACTAACGACTCCACGCTGGGTCCCACCGGCTCACCAAACAGCCCCTGGCAACTCCCAAAAGCATAGGCCCAAGCGACCCGCACAGGGTTCCAGCTGCTCGACAAATGGTCCCGGCACCTCACCAGCATGCGCATGGGCCCCAGCGACCCGTCGCGGGGGCCCAGCGACTCGCCAAATAGTCCCTGGCACCTCCCCAGCATCGCCGCGGACCAAAGCGACCGTCGCGGGGTCCCAGCATCTCGCCAAATGTTCCCTAGCTCCTCCCAAGCGCACGCATGGACACTAGCGACCCCACGCTGGGTCCCACCGGCTCACCAAACGGTCCCTGGCACATCCCCAGCGCGCGCACTGAACCCAGCGACCTTGCGCGGCGTCCCAGGTGCTCGCCAAATGGTCCCTGGCAACTCCCCAGCTCGCGCACGTGCCCCAGCGACCCCACACAAGTTCCCAGAGGCTCGCCAAATAGTACCTGGTATCTACCCAGCGCGCGCCCAGGGCCCAGCAACCACGCGTGGGGTACCAGCGGCTCACAAATGGTCCCTGTCACATCCCCAGCTCGCGAACGGGCCCCAGCGACTTCACGCGGGGTCCAAGCAGCTCGCCAAACTGTCCCTGGGACCTCCCCAGCGCGCGCACGGGGCCCAGCGACCCAGCACGGGGTCCCAGTGGCTCGACAAACCGTCCCTGGCGCCTCCCCAGCACGCGCACGGGACCAAAGCGACCCGTCGGGGGTCCCAGCGGCTCGCCAAATGGTCCCTGGCAACTCCCAGCCCATCAGATGCACCAGCGACCCAACTGGGTCCCAGCGGCCCCAAACCATCCATGGAGCCTCCCCAGGTCTCACACGAGCCCCAGCGATCCCGCACGGGGGGACCCAGCTGCTTTCGACAATTGGTCCCTGGCACCTCCCCAGCATGCGACAGGCCCAAAGATCCCGGTCGGGTACCAGCGGCTCACCAAATGGTCCCTTGCAACTCCCCAGCGCGTGCACGGAAACTAGCGACACTACGCAGGGTCCCAGCGGCTCGACAAATGGTCCCCGGCACCTCACCAGCATGCGCATGGGCTCCAGCGACCCTGTGCGGTGCCCAGCGGCTCGCCAAATAGTCCCTGGCATCTCCCAGCATGCGCGCAGGGCCCAAAGCGACCCGTGTGGTGTCCCAGAGGCTCGCCAAATGTTCCTGGCACATCCCCAGTGCGCGTACTGGACACAGCGACCTTTTCGGGGTCCCAGCTGCTCGCCAAATTGTCCCTGGCTCCCACGCATCTACCCAACGCCACATGACCCAGAAACCGCACGGGGTCCCAGCGGCTCACAAATGGTCCATGTCACATTCCCAGCTCACAAGCCGGGGCCCCAGCGACTTCATGTCCAAGCAGCTCGCCAAACTGTCCCAGGCACCTCCTCAGAGAGCGTGGCCCCAGCGACGGGGTCCCAGCTGCCTGCCAAATGGTCCCTGGCATCCACAGCCCGACCACGGCCCCCACGGCTTCAGCATGGTTTCCCAGTGGCTCACCAAATGATACCTGGCCTCTCCCCAGCGCACGCACTGGGACCAGCGACCCACAGCGGGTCCCAGCGGCACGCCAAACAGTCCCTAGCACCTCCCAGCGCGCATGGGCTAAGCGTCCCATGCGGAATCCCAGCTGCTCGCCAAATGGTCCCTGGCACTTCCCCAGCACGCGCACGGGCCCAAAGCGACCCAGTGCGGGGTCCCTGCAGCTTGCCAAATGTTCTCTAGCACCTCCCCAGTGCGCACACGGACACTAACGACTCCACGCTGGGTCCCACCGGCTCACCAAACAGCCCCTGGCAACTCCCCAGCGCGAGCATAGGCCCAAGCGACCCCGCACAGGGTTCCAGCTGCTCGACAAATGGTCCCCGGCACCTCACCAGCATGCGCATGGGCCCCAGCGACCCCGTGCGGGGCCCAGCGGCTCGCCAAATAGTCCCTGGCACCTCCCCAGCATGCGCACGGACCCAAAGCGACCCCGTGCGGGGTCCCAGCATCTCGCCAAATGTTCCCTAGCTCCTCCCAAGCGCACGCATGGACACTAGCGACCCCACGCTGGGTCCCACCGGCTCACCAAACGGTCCCTGGCACATCCCCAGCGCGCGCACTGAACCCAGCGACCTTGCGCGGCGTCCCAGGTGCTCGCCAAATGGTCCCTGGCAACTCCCCAGCTCGCGCACGTGCCCCAGCGACCCCACACAAGTTCCCAGAGGCTCGCCAAATAGTACCTGGTATCTACCCAGCGCGCGCCCAGGGCCCAGCAACCACGCGTGGGGTACCAGCGGCTCACAAATGGTCCCTGTCACATCCCCAGCTCGCGAACGGGCCCCAGCGACTTCACGCGGGGTCCAAGCAGCTCGCCAAACTGTCCCTGGGACCTCCCCAGCCCAAGAGAGGGGCCCAGCGACCCAGCGACCCAGCACGGGGTCCCAGCGGCTCGACAAACCGTCCCTGGCGCCTCCCCAGCATGTGCACGGGACCAAAGCGACCCCGTGCGGGGTCCCAGCGGCTCGCCAAATGTTCCCTAGTACCTCCCCATCGTGCGCACGGACACTAGCGACCCCACGCTGGGTCCCACCGGCTCACCAAACGGCCCCTGGCACATCCCCATCGCGCGCACTGAACCCAGCGACCTTGTGCGGGTTCCCAGCGGCTCGCCAAATGGTCCCTGGCAAATCCCCAGCGTGCGCACATGCACCAGCGACCCAACGCGGGGTCCCAGCGGCTCAACCAAACCATCCATGGCGCCTCCCAGCCAAGACGCCGCACCCCAGCGATCCCGCGGGGACCCAGCTGCTCTACAATTGGTCCCTGGCACCTCCCCAGCACGCCGCAGGCACAAAGCGATCCCGCTCGGGGTACCAGCGGCTCACCAAATGGTCCCTTGCAACTCCCCAGTCGCGTGCGTACGGACACTAGCGACACTTCATGCGGGGTCCCAGCAGCTCGCCAAATGATCCCTGGCAACGACCCAGCGCGTGCATAGGCTCAAGCGACCCGCGCGGGTTCCCTGCTCGACAAATGGTCCCTGGCACATCCACAGCCCGTGCACACGGGCCCCAGCGACTTCATGGTTTCCCAGTGGCTCACCAAATGATACCTGGCCTCTCCCCAGCGCACGCACTGGGACCAGCGACCCAGCGAGGGTCCCAGCGGCCGCCAAACAGTCCCTAGCACCTCCCCAGCCGCGCGGGGCCCAAGCGTCCCCGCGCGGAATCCCAGCTGCTCGCCAAATGGTCCCTGGCACTTCCCCAGCACGCGCATACGGGCCCCCAAGACCCAGTGCGGTCCCTGCAGCTTTCGCCAAATGTTCTCTAGCACCTCCCCAGTGCGCTGCGGACACTAACGACTCCACGCTGGGTCCCACCGCCTCACCAAACAGCCCCTGGCAACTCCCCAGCGACCATAGGCCCAAGCGACCCGCTACAGGGTTCCAGCTGCTCGACAAATGGTCCCTGGCACCTCACCAGCATGCATGGGCACTAGCGACCCGTCTGGGCCCAGCGACTCATAAATAGTCCCTGGCACCTCCCAGCATGCACGACCCAAAGCGACCCCGGCGGGGGTCCCAGCATCACCAAATGTTCCCTAGCTCCTCCCAAGCGCGCTGGACACTAGCGACCCCCACGCTGGGTCCCACGGCTCACCAAACGGTCCCTGGCACATCCCCAGCTCACAAGCACTGAACCCAGCTTCCTTCCTTTGCGCGGCGTCCCAGGTGCTCGCCAAATGGTCCCTGGCAACTCCCCAGCTCAGCGCCGCAGCCCCAGCGACCCCACACAAATTTCCCAGAGGCTCGACAAATAGTACCTGGTATCCCCCAGCATGCCCCAGGGCCCAGCAACCACTCGCGGGGGTACCAGCCCGCTCACAAATGGTCCCTGTCACATCCCCAGCTCGGCGAACGCGCCCCAGCGACTTCACGCGGGGTCCAAGCAGCTCGCCAAACTGTCCCTGGGACCTCCCCCAGCGGCGCCGATTGGGCCAGCGACCCAGCACGGGGTCCCAGCGGCTCGCCAAACCATCCATGGCGCCTCCCAGCCAAGCTTACGAGCCCCAGCGATCCCGCAAGGGGACCCAGCTGCTCTACAATGGTCCCTGGCACCTCCCCAGCACGCGCACAGGCACAAAGCGATCCCGCCGGGGTACCAGCGGTTCACCAAATGGTCCTTGTAACTCCCCAGCGGCGTGCGGACACTAGCGACACTACGCTGGGTCCCAGCAGCTCGCCAAATGATCCCTGGCAACGACCCAGCGCGCGCATAGGCCCAAACGACCCCGCACGGGGTTCCAGCTGCTCGACAAATGGTCCCCGGCACCTCACCAGCATGCGCATGGGCTCCAGCGACCCTGTGCGGTGCCCAGCGGCTCGCCAAATAGTCCCTGGCATCTCCCAGCATGCCGGGGCCCAAAGCGACCCGTGTGGTGTCCCAGAGGCTCGCCAAATGTTCCCTGGCACATCCCCAGTGCGCGTACTGGACACAGCGACCTTGGCGCCTGGGTCCCAGCTGCTCGCCAAATTGTCCCTGGCTCCTCGCATCTACCCAACGCCAGGACATGACCCAGAAACCGCAACGACGGGGGTCCCAGCGGCTCACAAATGGTCCATGTCACATTCCCAGCTCGCGCGGGCCCCAGCGACTTCATCGGGGTCCAAGCAGCTCCGTAAACTGTCCCAGGCACCTCCTCAGAGCGCATGGGCCCCAGCGACCAGCAGGGTCCCAAGGGCCTGCCAAATGGTCCCTGGCACATCCACAGCCCGTACACGGGCCCCAGCGGCTTCGCATGGTGTCCCAGTGGCTCACCAAATGATACCTGGCCTCTCCCCAGCGCACGCACGGGGACCAGCGACGCCGCGCGGGGTCCCAGCTGCTCGCCAAATGGTCGCTGGCACTTCCCCAGCATGCGCACGGGCCCAAAGCGACCCAGTGCGGGGTTCCAGCTGCTCGACAAATGGTCCCCGGCACCTCACCAGCATGCGTGCCGGGCCCCAGCGACCCGCCGCGGGGCCCAGCGGCTCGCCAAATAGTCCCTGGCACCTCCCCAGCGCACACACGGACACTAGCGACCCCACGCTGGGTCCCACCACTCACCAAACGGTCCCTGGCACATCCCCAGTCACAGAGACGCCACTGCCCCAGCGACCGCAAGTTCCCACAGGCTCACCAAATAGTACCTGGTATCTACCCAGCGCGCGCCCAGGGCCCAGCAACCACGCGTGGGGTCCCAGCGGCTCACAAATGGTCCCTGTCACATCCCCAGCTCGCGAACGGGCCCCAGCGACTTCACGCGGGGTCCAAGCAGCTCGCCAAACTGTCCCTGGGACCTCCCCAGCGCGCGCACGGGGCCCAGCGACCCAGCACGGGGTCCCAGCGGCTCGCCAAACCATCCATGGCGCCTCCCCAGCGCGCACGAGCCCCAGCGATCCCGCACGGGGACCCAGCTGCTCTACAATTGGTCCCTGGCACCTCCCCAGCACGCGCACAGGCACAAAGCGATCCCGCTCGGGGTACCAGCGGCTCACCAAATGGTCCCTTGCAACTCCCCAGCGCGTGCACGGACACTAGCGACACTACGCGGGGTCCCAGCAGCTCGCCAAATGATCCCTGGCAACGACCCAGCGCGCGCATAGGCCCAAACGACCCCGCAGGTTCCAGCTGCTCGACAAATGGTCCCGGCACCTCACCAGCATGCATGGGCTCCAG
The DNA here is from genome assembly GCA_036884735.1 of Huso huso. NCBI lineage: Eukaryota > Metazoa > Chordata > Actinopteri > Acipenseriformes > Acipenseridae > Huso > Huso huso. Next base: position 21,145,873 of record CM072682.1, read on the forward strand.
CGACCCTGTCTGGTGCCCAGCGGCCTCGCCAAATAGTCCCTGGCATCTCCCCAGCATGCGCCGCGGGCCCAAAAGCGACCCCCGTGGTGTCCCAGAGGCTCGCCAAATGTTCCTGGCACATCCCCAGTGTGCGCCCGACTGGACACAGCGACCTTAAGGGGTCCCAGCTGGTCACCAAATTGTCCCTGGCTCCCCCGCATCTACCCAACGCCAAGACATGACCCAGAAACCGCACTTGGGGTCCCAGCTCACAAATGGTCCATGTCACATTCCCAGCTCATGCCGGGCCCAGCGACTTCATGGCGGGGTCCAAGCAGCTCGCCAAACTGTCCCAGGCACCTCCTCAGAGAGCGCATGGGCCCCAGCCACTTCAAGCTGGGTCCCAAGGGCCTGCCAAACCGTCCCTGGCACATCCCAGCCCGTGCATCGGGCCCCAGCGACTTCATGCGTGTCCCAGTGGCTCACCAAATGATACCTGGCCTCTCCCCAGCGCACGCTCACCAGCGACCCTTGCCCAGCTGCTCGGGTCCCCACCGCTGGCACTTCCCAGCACCATGCGGTCCCAAAGCACCCAGGCATTCCAGCTGCTTTCGACAAATGGTCCCCGCACCTCACCAGCATGCGCATGGGCCCCAGCGACCCGTCCCAGCCCAGCTGCTGCAAATAGTCCCTGGCACCTCCCAGCGCACACACGGACACTAGCGACCCCGCTGGGGTCCCACTGCTCACCAAACGGTCCTTGGCACATCCCCAGCCAGCGCCACGTGCCCCAGGGACTGGCTGTTCTTCCCACAGGCTCACCAAATAGTACCTGGTATCTACCCAGCTTGGCCCAGAACCCGCGCTGCGGGGGTCCCAGCGGCTCATGGAAATCCCCTGTCACATCCCAGCAGCGTCGCTGGGAGCGACTTCAATTGGTCAAGCAGCTCGGTCCCTGGGACGATCCCAGCCCCGTGGGCCCAGCCGTCGACCGGGTGAGGGTCCCAGCGGCTCGACAAACCGTCCTGGCCTCCCCAGCATGTGCCAGGGACCAAGCGACCCGTGAGGGGTCCCAGCGGCTCATAAATGTTCCCTGGTACCTCCCCATCGTTACACGGACACTAGCGACCCCGGCTGGGTCGCTCACCAAACGGTCCTGGCACATCCCCTGGCGCGTCCCACTGAACCCAGGCGCTGGACCGGGCGTTGTCCCAGCAGCCCGCCAAATTGTCCCAGGCAACTCCGAAAAGCGCCACGGACCACCAGCGACCCAATGCAGGGATCCCAAGCTGCTCATAAAATGGTCCTGGCACCTCCCCGAAGCGGCGCCACGGACCCCCGCAAGGGACCCAGCTGTTCAACAATTAGTCCCCGGTATCTCCCCCGCCGGCGCGGGCCCTGGCGACCCCGGCTGGGGTCCCAAGGGGCCTTCCAAATGATCCCTGGCTCAAGCAACGTCGCAGCACAGGGGCACAGCAATTGGTCTTCGTGGTCCCAGTGGCTCACCAAATGATACCTGGTCTCCCCCGACCTTCGGTGGTTCCCAGCGGCCAAATGTTCCCTGGCACCTCCCTCCCCGCGTGCCCCGACCCCAACGAAACCATGGGGGTCCCCAGTGGCCTCACCAAATGTTTCCTGGCACCTCCCAGGTGTGCCACGGACACTAGAGCCCAGCTGGGTCCCTCCGCCTCACCAAACGGTCCCTGGCATTCCCTCTCAAATGCCCTGGACCAGCCTCCTCATCGCGGGGTCCCAGCGCTCGCCAAACTGTCCCAGGCACCCCCCCAAAAGACGGGCCCCAGCGATCCCGACAGGGTCCCAGCTGCTCGCCAAATGGTCCCTGGCACCTCCCCAGCACGCCAAGCACTGGGCCCAAGTGACCCATGCGGGGTCCCAGCCCAGTGGCATAAATGTTCCCCTAGTATCTCTCCCAACATTCAAGACACTGGCACTGTAACCAGGTCCCAAGGCCTTCCAAATGATCCCTGGCACATCCCAGCCAGCGCCATGGACCAAGCGGCTTGCATGGTGTCCCCAGTGGCTCACCAAATGATACCTGGTCTCCCCAGCGCACGCGTGCCCCCCAGCGGATTTTGTGCGGTTCCTGGCACCTCCCAGTGTGCTTTTTATCCCAAGAAACCCATGTGGGTCCCAGTGAATGCTCACCAAATGGTCCCAGCACCTCCCAGGTGTGCATCGGGCACCAGCAACCCCAAGAGGTCAAAAGCTCTCCAAATGTTCCATCGCCCCTCCCCAGCATGCCCTGTTGCACAGCAACCCCCTTGCGGTTTACCAGCGGCCTGACTCAAATGTTCACTGGCACCTCCACAGCACACGCACTGGGCCCAGTGACCCAGCCATCTTTCCCAGTGGCACGGGTCCCTGACACCTCCCCAGCACGCGGTCCCTGGCCCAGCAACCCAGTGGGGTCCCAGCGTCCCAAATGGTCCCCACCTCCCAGTGAGCGCATGGACACTAGCGACACCTGGCTGGGTCCCAGTTCGTGCACCAAACTGTCCCTGGCACATCCCCAGCGGCGCAGGTGCCCCAGCGATTTTGTGGGTCCAAACACCTCCCAGTGCGCACACAAGGCCCATCGACCTGGTTCTGGGTCCTTTGAATCGCCAAATGGTCCCTGGCACCTCCCCAGCTCCGCAGGCGCCCCAGCGACCCTTGCGGGTCCCAGCTGCTTTCAAATGGTTCCTAGCACCTCACCAGCCGCCCATGTTACCCCCAGCGACCCCCCATCGTTGTCCCAGCAGCTGTCGCCAAATGATCCCCTGGCCTTCCCAAGCGGCACATGGGACCAATGCAGATTCCCAGGGTCCCAGGGCTTTCCAAAATGGTCCCTGGCACCTCCCAATGGGTGAACTGGGCCCAGCGACCCCAGCGGGGTCCCAGCGGCTCACAAAATGAGTCCCTGTCACCTCCCCAGTTGGCGCCGCGGGCCTCAGCGACTTCCGCTGGGTCAAACCAGCTAAACCAAACCGTCCCTGGCCTCCCCAGCGGTGCAGGGGCCCCAGTGACCCGCACCCAGCCAGATTTCCCAAATGGGGTCCTGGCACCTCCCCAGCTTCCCTACCCAGCCCCTGCACGGAGTCCCAGCACTAAATGGTCCCTGGCACCAACCACCCACGTCCCGGTCCCGGCGACCTCCTAGCGTTAGTCTCTGTCCTATGCACCTCAGCATCCCCACTTGCGACCCTTACAGGGTCCCAGAGGCTCAAAAGCGGTCCCTAGCACCTCCCAGGTGGCACTGGGCCCAGCCCCAGCATGGTCCCAGAGCATAAAACGTCCCTGGAACATCCCAAGAGTCACAAGCCGGGCACCTCCCAGGAAGTCGTTCCCAGCCTAAATGGTCCTGGCACCCACCCAGCGCGTTAACCACGTTGTCCCAGCGACTGGTGTCACATCCCCAAGCGACCCATTGTCCCTAGAGCCTCCCAAGCGGCGCACTCTCAGCATAAGAACATAAGAACATAAGAACATAAGAAAGTCTACAAACGAGAGGAAGTCATTCAGCCTATCTTGCTCGTTTAGTTGTTAGTTATTGATCCAAGAATCTCATCAAGCAGCTTTTTGAAGGATCCCAGGGTGTCTTCAACAACATTACTGGGAGTTGGTTCCAAACCCTCACAATTCTCTGTGTAAAAATAGTGCCTCCCTATTTTCTGTTCTGAATGCCCCTATATCTAATCTCCATTTTGTGACCCCTGGTCCTTGTTTCTTTTTCAGGTCAAAGTCCCCTGGGTCGACATTGTCTATACCTTTTTAGGATTTTGAATGTTTGAATCAGATGCGCCCGTGGTCTTTGTTGAAGACTGAATAGATTCAATTCTTTTAGCCTGTCTGCATACGACATGCCTTTTAAACCCGGAATAATTCTGGTTGATCTTCTTTGCACTCTTTCTAGAGCAGCAATATCCTTTTTGTAACAAGGTGACCAGAACTGAACACAATATTCTCGGTGAGGTCTTACTAATGCATTGTAAAGTTTTAACATTACTTCCCTTGATTTAAATTCAACACTTCTCACAATATATCTGAGCATCTTGTTGGCCTTTTTTATAGCTTCCCCACATTGTCTAGATGAAGACATTTCTGGGTCAACATAAACTCCTAGGTCTTTTTCATGGTTCCCTTCCCTTCTTCAATTTCAGTATCTCCCATATGAGATTTATAATGCATGTTTTTATTGCCTGCATGCAATACTTTACACTTTTCTCTATTAAATGTCATTTGCCATGTGTCTGCCCAGTTCTGAATGTTGTCTAGATCATTTTGAATGACCTTTGCTGCTGCAACAGTGTTTGCCACTCCTCCTTTTTGTGTCGTCTGCAAATTTAACGAGTTTGCTTTAGTATACCATAATCTAAATCATTAATGTAGATTAGGAATAGCCCTAATACTGATCCTGTGGTACACCACTGGTTACCTAAACTCCGTTTGAGGTTTCTCCTCTAATCAGTACTTTCTGTTTTCTACATGTTAACCCACTCCCTAATCCATGTGCATGCATTTCCCTCGAATCCCTACTGCGTTCAGTTTGAGAATTAATCTTTTATGCGGGACTTTGTCAAAAGCTTTCTGAAATCTAAATAAACCATGTCGTATGCTTTGCAATTATCTATTTTCAATGTTGCATCCTCAAAAAAGTCAAGTAGGTTAGTTAGACACGATCTTCCTTTCCTAAAACCATGCTGGCTGTCTCCCAGGATATTGTTACCATATAGGTAATTTTCCATTTTGGATCTTATTATAGTTTCCATAAGTTTACATATAATAGAAGTCAGGCTTATTGGTCTGTAGTTACCTGGTTGGTTTTTTTTGTCTCCCCTTTTTTGTGGATCGGTATTACGTTTGCTATTTTTCCAGACTGTTGCATGATCTTGGTTAGCGGTTTTGTAAATAACTTCTTTCATTTCTTTGAGTACTATTGGGAGGATCTCATCAGCTCAGGGGATTTTGTTTATTTTAAGAGCTCCTAGTCCCTTTAACACTTCTGCCTCTCTGTTATGCTAAAGTTATTTAAATTGGATGGGAACAGGTCAACATGTGGGGCATGTTGTCCGTGTCCTCCTTTGTAAAACC